>LPNX010798904.1:738227-881979 GCA_001517045.1 Pseudotsuga menziesii
AAAATAGGCATCCAAGACACTACATGCAGCAGGAGAGTTAGTTGGGGATCCCAATGACCCAAGGAGGACTAGATCTCAATTTGAGAGTGGTCTATGCATGAAGGATCCTATGTTTGCTGAAAAATGATATTTGATGGTGGATTATGATCCTCAAACATATGAATAAGCATCAGGAGATCCAAGATGGCAAACATCCATGAAGGAGGAGTTCAGCTCACTCCAGAAGAGCAACACATGGGAGCTAGTGGATCTTCCTCCAGGAAGAAAGTTAGTCCAGTGTAAGTGGGTCTATAAGACCAAATTTGCTGCTGATGGTTCACCACTGAAGTACAAGGACATATTGGTAGCCAAAGGCTACTCACAAGTTAATGTCATAGATTACAATGATACCTTTGCCCCAGTGGCAAAGATAGATTCCATCAGGCTAGCCTTAGCCATTGCAGCCTCAAGGAAATGGGAGGTACATCACATGGATGTAAAATGTGCCTTCCTGAATGGAGATCTCACTGAAGAGATATATATGCAGCAGCCTCAAGGTTTTTCTACTAACCCTTCTCTTGTGTGCAGGTTGAGAAAGTCATTGTATGGGCTAAAGCAAGCCCCCAGGGCTTGGTATGCCAAGATCGATAGCTTCTTGCTATCACTGAATTTTGTTCGGTGTAAATCAGATCCAAATGTCTATTTGAAGTTAGTTAATGGTTCATTAATGATCATTGTGTTATATGTTGATGACCTCCTCCTTACAGGAAGCTCAAAGGATGAGATTGCTTCCTTAAAAGGAGCTATGAACCAAGCCTTCTCCATGACAGATTTGGGGCTCTTAAGTCAATTTTTGGGGCTTGAGATTGCTCAAACCAAAGCTGGAATAAAGGTGCACCAATCCAAATATTCCTTGGACTTGCTGAACAAATTCATAATGAAGGATTGCAAAGCAAGCAAAACTCCTTTCCTTTCAGGAGTGAAGCTGGAAGAAGCTGATTCTTCACCTATGGTAAACAATACACTGTATAGTAAATTGATTGGATGTTTGTTGTATCTAACACATACTAGACCTGATATTTGTTATGCAGTAAGTGTGGCTTCTAGATACATGGATCAGCCTCATGAGATACATTGGAAAGCAGCCAATAGGATCCTTAACTTTGTTTAGGGAACAAGGACACATGGGATCTTCTATAAAGCAAAATCTGATCTTGATTTGATTGGATTTACTGACAGTGATTGGGAAGGTGATAGCACAGATAGAAAGTCCACATTAGGATATGTGTTCATGCTTGCAGAAGGGCCAATCAGCTGGTTAAGCAAGAAACAGAGTGCCATTGCACTCTCATCTACAGAAGCAGAGTATAGAGGAGTTGTTAATGCAACAACTCAATGTTTATGGTTGCAGGGTTTACTTGGAGAGTGTGGGTTTGAACCAGAGTACTCAAATACCATCTACTGTGATAACCAGAGTACCATTCGAATCTACAAAGGTCCAGTTCAGAAGTAGAGAACCAGACACATTGAGACCCATATGCACTACATCAGAGAACTTGTGCATGATGGCACCATTCACCTACTCTTCTGTTCATCTTCAGAACAAGTAGCTGATATCTTCACCAAATCATTTTGTGAGAAGACCTTCAGAAATCTCAAATCACTACTGGGGATTGTTGATCATGCTGTGAAGCATGAGTGAAGACAATATTTCCAAATTTTGTTTATAGTCCATGTTTAAGGGAGGATTTTCCCAAGTTGGTTTTGCCTCTTTCCTTGTTTAAATGGACATGCAGTATGTAAAGGGTGACTAAGACTTGTTGCTAGGCCCTATAATTTTCTGATATATTACTCATAAGTTAGGATTAAGGGGGGGTGTTAGAATAATCAACCCATAGTTTACCCACTTAGACATTAATTTAATTATTTTTGTCTTATTAGCCTAGTTCATGTGTCCCACCTTGTGCAAGTTGTCTTTTACCTATCCATAGTGGTCAAACTTGACTTATTTGAATAATGTAGCACATGGGAAATCCCAAGGAATCAAATTTGATTTATTCATGGCCTCCTAGGTGCCCTTCTGCTTTTTCTGCTTTATTCCCTGCTTTTTCAGTGTTTTAAGGCAAATGGAAAAGCTAGACTAGGTGAGGTGAACTAGTTTTTTGTCCTCTTCATCCTCCACTCTTTTCTCCTTGAAAAAGCATGTATGAGATTCCATTCCACCACTCTTTATCTTGCCTAAGCCATTTTTCCAATTCGTGAGCTCCATGACAGATTTGGGATCAACTTTTTACACATATGGGGGATTTGCTTATTTTTAGTAAGCCTGCTTTATGCTAGATTTGAATTGCTCCTCATGCATTCAAATCCCTGATGTATGTTATTTATTCAGCAACCTATTATGTTACAGGGTTGGCTATTGTACACTGATTTAATACAGTTTAGTGTTCAGCTCCAATTTCAGTCTCTTTTGTGAGTGATTTTGCATGATCAATTGTTAATTGTTGTGAGTAAAATTAATCTATTACTGGGTTCAATTTCCATAGAAACAACCAATTCCATGCCAAATTATACAGTTACCACTAAGGATTCTTTCCAATTGCACCACAATGAAAACCCATCACTATTGTTCAGTGCCCAAAAATTCCATCAGAGTAATTCATGTATAATTCACCATTTCCTTGGCCATAAACCAACAATCATTACAGTTCAAAAACTGTTCAAGGAAAACATTGGTGGCCACTATCGTACAAAATCAGTTCAGTGGTATTAAGTTCACCTCAACGCAAACCTTGTCACCCTATGCCCCCCCCTATCTTCCTTCTCCCTTCTCTTCTCTCCTTCTATCCCAACGCAGTTCTCCTCCTCCCGGTATGGAATCCCTTTTTGAATTTGCATGGATTAGCGTAATGCATGGGAAGAATGATCCATGTGGGATCTCCATAAGACCCATTTTTTCCCCTTCTAATCTTCTTATTTTTATTTTGAAATAAAACTTATAATCTCTCTCCCCTAATCCCACTTAACCCCACTTAAATCATAATCATGATTTAAAACAAGTATTAAGTTAATTGAATGGGATTAATACTTGACTATGTCTTAGGATATTTTAAGGGTATAAGGATATAAAAGGGTCATAGCCTAGTTCCCCCTAGGACACTCTATAACTCCCTTTATCTCTTCCCTGGTGAATTTACCTGTCCCCCATCTTTTCAACGTTATGCAACCGCTAAAGCCAATTTTATTTATTTATATTAATAAAGTCAAAATTACATTGTTTTTCCATACATGCATGCACATATAAACATTTACATCATACACATAATAATTTAGGGAGTCCCAACCAGGGGCATTACATCCCCCCCCTTAAATTCAACTCCGTCCTCGGAGTTCCACTGTTCAAAACACGTGAACAAACATTTTCAAACTAATTTACAAGGCACATTTTTGAAAACCGACGAGGATACTCTTCCCACATCTTAAATTCCAATTTTACAAATGTTTCATGTTCATTTGTTGCATTGCATCTTTCAATTTAAATATTCAATTCTAGGTCCATCGGCCTCTTCATGCTGCTCCTGTTGGCTTAGACCTCCACACTTTTCTCACTAACAAAGATTTGTTCGACTTCTTTAACAACTACAACTAGTTGGGTTTGAAACTTACCCCTGAAATTTATTATCAGGAATTTTCATTAGTCCAAATATGAACACACACACACACACACACACACACACATATTGAAATCAGTCACTTCATTTACTTTGATGACTAGGAAATTTTCATGCCTAACCCAACAAATGCATATAAATGACTTCATTTGACTTCATTTTTTTTAATAGAAATTTAACTATTTCATTATTCATTATCTTTTTCAAAAATTAACCACAACAAATTTTTAGTTGTAATATGTATATCCACAAAGTTCACTTTATAGAAAGAAATAACACAAATAAAAAAAAGAAGAGTAAGAGTTTCCCCCTCTTAGTCTTGTCCCAATTTAGAGTTCCACAACTGTCGCTTTCTTGATATTTGGTCTCTTTCACTTTGAATTGAATGCACTCATCTCACCTAATCATTAATCCATCTTTGAATCTGCACATATGAGGTCTGTCTAAGTCCTCTCAACTTGGGAGTTTTCGTGGTTTGTTAAGAGGATTCTCAACTGACAGGACCACTACATGGCCACAACCTTATTGCAAGCATCCAAAATAAAACCCATCATTGGATTGCATAATCTTCAATTAGAGGAAACACATCCTCAATGCAATATGCCAAAGGAAACCCATCCTTGGTTTGTACTATCTTCTTCTCCTTCAACTTTTCTCTCTTTATTCACTTCGCTTATTCAATATGAAAGCACCAACTTACATATTTTCTTTTATATACGTTCTTCCTCAAAGCTTGAGCGAATTCTCTATTCCTTTAACTGTGCCACATTCTTCAATCAAAACATGATGAATAATGTTTTGAATGATCTGAAAGATCTTTAATTCTCTGCATTCAAATTTTTAGCTTTGTAGTTTCTTCGTTGCATCACCTACAACTAATCACATTAGTTATATACCAATACATTGCATCATATAAATACAACTAATAAACAATAACCAATTATAACCAATTACTAACTTTGCTAGAATCAACACTGAAGAAATTATAAATGGCTAAAAACATATCTTAGTTATCTTTACTCCGTTAACTTTATCTTTTCATAACATATCATCTCACACCAATGCATTGAACATGGACCCAAGCATTAAAAACCAAAACATATGAATGCAATGCTCAACAGATAAAACTTTTACTGAATTTCAAGCACTTCACAACTCTTTTAGGATTTCTTGCACATTAACACTGCATAACATAAACACGACATTACCCAGAGGCCAAGTGTTGAAACCTTAGCTCTGATACCAATTTGTAACATACCTTTAATAGCATAAGAATAAAATATGCTCTAATACCAATTTGTAACACACCGACGTTACACTAGACTTAAAAAGACACTAATAATTTTTCTTTTAATAAAACATATATGCATAATATTCAGATTCATACTTATAACACATGCACAACAAATGCATAATAGACATATGTTACATGCATAGTGGTTATATGCATTCTTATAACCATTGTACAACAATGCATATCAAATATAAGCATTTAACCAAAGCTTAATAGATTTTGTGAAACCCATATTCACATACATTCTAACATAATCATTTTATGCATATTTGCTAAGCATAATTAAAACTAAGGCTTGGAAGGGAGCGCTTTCAACTCTACCTTATAAATTCATTCCTGAGAGTTGCTACATAAATATTTAATTGAAACAACATAGTAAAAAAACATTAACCTAGAAATGCCCGATAAAAGTTGTGTAGTAAGAAATGCACAATATGAATATTTTATGTATGTAATTCCAACACATTAAATTTTGAGCAAGGTTTAATATTGCAACATAATAACCAACTTCAACATAAGCATTTAAACTTCCTTGCTTAAGCAAATTAAGCCCATGGATTTTAAAAACAATAATACCACTCAATGCAAAGCACGATAAACAAGTCTTAGCACTTGGTAATTGTTTACTTACTAGGAAAAATGGGACAATAATTTACTGCATAGTAAGGAGTGTGCAGTAAGAACTTACTAATTAATCAAACTTTTCTTTTAATTCTTTAGGAACTATTTTCTTCCAACTATATGGAAAATAAGAGTTTAATTTCTTTGGAATAATTTGAATAAACCTTTAATTTACAAACCCACAATACTTTGACTTAATTGAAGAATTGGAATTTATGAATTTCCACACATTATCACAAAGCTAAACTTGCATTTTGTCCATACACATGAATTCAACCAATCAAAGCATGAATTCATACCTTGTATCCAAACTCAGCAAATTTAAACAAGAAAATCATGCAAAATTTTATGTGTCATTGATTAAAGTGTAATTAAATAACATCTTAGAAATTATAAAACAATTTCCAGGAATTAGAACTTATTTGAAAATTACTTGAAATGGGAAACTCGCTTCGTGGCAGCCACACTCCACCCAACCGTAGGCAATTTTGCTCAGTAATCGCTCAACAAAATGCCACCCCCGAGATAGGACATGTGAATTCACTAGAAGACTTTTTCCCTTTACCCAAGGTTCATATCACGATAGGATATATTGCTTGAAACAATTAGGCGTCTTTCTAATTGCACGATAGTGAAAACCCATCACTGATATTCGGTTCCCAAGAATTCCACCAGAGTAATTCATGTATATTTCACCATTTCCTTATATATCACTCGACACCTCCTTAGAATTCATAGGAATTAACTCAAATTTATAGACATACAAGAAATACAATATAGGCTACAACCAATTCCATGCCAAATCATACACTTATCACTCAGGATTTTTTCCAATTTCACCACAGTGAAAACCCCTCGCTATTGTTCAGTGACCAGGAATTGTACCAAAGTAATTCTTGTATATTTCACCATTTCTCTATATATCACTCGACACTTCCTCAAAATTTACAGGAATTAACTCAGATTTACAAGCATATAGCAAATTAAATACAAGACACAACCAATTCCATGCCAAATCATACACTTACGACTTAGGATGCTTTCCAATTGCAACACAATGAAAAACCATCAGTGATGTTCAGTTCCTCGAAATTCCACCAGAGTAATTGATGTATATTTCACCATTTCCTAATATATCACTCGACACTTCCTCACAATTCACAAGAATTAACTTAGATTTACATGCATACAAGAAAGAAAATACAAGCTACAACCAATTCCATGCCGAACCATACACTTACCACTCAAGCTTCTTTTCAATTGCACCACAATGAAAACCCATCCCTATTGTTTAGTGCCCATGAATTCCACCAGAGTAATTCATGCATAATTCACCATTTCCTTGACCACAATCCAACAATCATTATAATTAAAAAAATGTTCAGGGTATTATAACGTGATTTTCCACACCTTATTCATCATGCATCGATGGTGTTCCCTTTTCCCTCTGCAGACTTACTATACCCCCTTACTCAGTATAGACCCGATGCTTCAGTTTAACCCTAAAAAAGGCATTTTTGAAGACACACATAGGTCAAAAGTTATGTAGGCTGCATATACGCAGATTGCACCATTACAACCCACATACATCAAGTTTCATGTCAAAAACAAAAAATAATTTGGAGTTTTCCTCATCAAGTAATGAATAGCTTGATCATTGGACTTCCATATGCTTAGAAACACTCCGATTTGACCCTCCATTTCCCATTTGAGGGATAGATATTGAGCCATTGTGAAGCATTGGAGGAGGAGAAACTTTGAGAGTAAGGAAACTATAGCAAATTTTTGCCCCATTGTCATATGCTTGAGTCTGTATCCCTTTATCCTTGTTGATATAACTCTTTATGTTCATATCCCAAGCTCTCCATTGTCTTTGTCAACTTTCCTTTCTATGGAGGATTGAAGTGGTGGAGGAACTTGGTTTCTCAATTCCAACGATTTGTTGATAGACGTTGTCACATTGTATCTCTATTTTTATATTAATAGAAATATCTACATGACCTATCCTTGGAGTTGAAATTTGTCAGCAATTTTCCTTTACCTGAAGTGGTAACAACTCGATGAGGAGGCAATTTTAATAAATATTTTGTTGGATACATGGCCATATCTTTCGAACGACTCACCCACCCATAATTAACCTGTGTGTAATTTGTGTAGGTGTTGTTAACCATAGCTGTCGATAGAAATTCCCCCCACCAATAACACTCACTGACGAGGTTTATCCCCCCTTCTGCCTAGCCCTTGGCTCTCCGAATTTAATCGCATGTATGTTGGTTCTATCACTAACTTGGTGCTAAGCTCTTATAGTCCCCTATATTGTATTCTAGTGATCAGGTGCTAATTTTTAATGCTTAGCTTCTAACATAACTCTAGTTTGATGTGGCTGGCCCACATTACACCCTTCCTCCAAGTAGTAACTTTACATCATCCTAGATCCACTGTTACCAGGAATGTTTCAATCAGTGTGAACATAGTTTGTTCCCCTATTATGCATGGTGCAAGTCTAGAAAAAAAAGGACACAACGATGCATCCTCTCCCTAGATGACTGAGCTACTTGAATGTCAAGCTCTCCTTATCTTTGAGTTTTGAAGGTCGTCCTTGTTTTGTATATACTTGTGCAATAGAATGTACCTACAAAGAACACACAAAAAAAGACAAAAGATGAGAGAAACAAGATAATTTAATGATCTATACCAATGATCAAGGAAACTAGTAATAAACAATAAACAAGAACACGAATCATTTATGGAAAAGGGAAACATTTTTGTATTAAAGATGAGAAAAGAAAGCTACAACCAAATCCTTGATGTTGAATATTTGATTTTACAATATATTTTGAATCACTCTCTCACACACACTACAAGCTATGCAACATCTCACTCACAACCACTCTCTCTTTGCGTCCTATACCAGACTTGAATCCAACAACATAATGTTAAGATTTCATATGCTAGACTAGATATCATTAGTGTTCATTTCAAATTCACAGCAGTAGCATAGGAAGATTCACCGATAGAAACACAATCATAATATAGACACTATTTATCCTAGGAAACCTTCAAGGGGAAGAAAACCCAACAAAACTTCATTTGTATAAGATATAACCCCAAAACAATTATTCTCCTCCTTGCTATTCTCTCTCTCTCTCTCTCCTATGTACTACACAAGTGAGTGTGTCTGTGTTAGAGTAAGAAGCACAACACTTCTATTTATAAAGTTTGATCCAACTAAATTTTAACCTAAAAAAGACGGCCCCACTAAACTATCTTGGCCGACTTCACCTAGGAAGACTCAAAACAATATTTTATATTATTCATTAGGGTACTAGTGAACCGACTTACAATGGAGGATTTACCACATGACTCTCTGATGACCAATTACAATAGTGACACCCCAACAAAGGAATAATAACATCTCCCTTGGGTTACATCAGTAAAATACATTTAGAATATCCTTTGAAGTTACAATATTCAACACTCCCCCTTAACAAGAAGGTTATNACTATATGAGAAAAATTAGACAATATCTTCAACAGTATCGAGGTAATACATCTATACGCCATAGGAAGTTTTCACAATTAGTAGTTGGAATAGTTACTCTTCAATGTCTTCATATTCTGCATCACATGAACATTTGATCCTTTTGCAGCAACACTTCGACCTTTCGATCCTTCGTAGAAACAATTCAATTTTCCGATCCTTTGCAACAATACTTTGATCCTTTCGATCCTTTGCAACAACACTTCGATCCTTCTTGATATTTTGCAGCAGCACTTCAATCCTTTTGATCCTTTGCAACAACACTTCGATCCTTCTTGATCCTTTGCAGTAACACTTCAATCTACTTGATCCTTTTCCATTGTACTTCGATCTACTTGATCCTTTGCTGCCACGCTACCTACAGTACACATGTTCTCTTTGTGGGATGATCAATCCCTATCACTTTAGGACATAGGTCCAAGGAGGATGCAATCCTCCATCATCCTGGTCCATAATACCGACCAACTGAATCATCTCCAACTGAATGTAGATCTTGACTGCACCTAGATGTAGACTCTGTCATCCGTGAGGACTCATCATAGACCATCCATACCACTGAGGTTAGGACCAATACTAAGTGAGTGTTATACTACGGTATATACACTTACGTGTAGGCATACTCTTCCATGCAAGATTATTATCTACAGAGTATATCTTGACCGTATACAAAATGTCGTCCCTCATCGTAGAACATCTTTACCACTGAGGTTAGGAACACTCCCAAGTGAGTGTTATACTATGATGTCCATGAGGACTCATCATAGAGAATCCATACCACTAATGTTAGGACCACTCCTAAGAGAGTGTTATTCTATGGAATCTACATATGAATGTAGGCATACTCTCCGTACAAGAGTAATGTTTGCAGAGCAGATCTCGACCACATACAAATGCCGACCCTGTCATATGTGAGGACTCATCGTAGAGCATCCTTAACAATGAGGTTAGGACCACTCCCAAGTGAGTGTTATTCTACGGTATCCACAACTGAATGTGGGTACTCTCCATGTGAGAGTAACATCTATAGGGCCATCCTTAGCTAGTAAGGACCACTCTCATGCACAAAGTGTTATACCTGCCATCCTCAAGAGAGGATGCTATCATACACAAGTGAATGCCAAAAATTGTCAACATCTTCAGGTGCTCTTGGCCTCTTTCATGCTGGAGCATCACTATCATCCCGTCATCGATTTTAGTCTCAATATCAATCCCCCTTTCCTAGGAGGATCCATATTATCAACCTAATCCCCCTTTGTCCAAGGAGGGTTCATATATTCGACCTGTTATTCCTTTCCAAGGAGAGTCCATATCTTTGACTTGTTCCTCCTTTTCAAAGAAGGTCCATATCTTCATCATTTGTAGTACCATCACTATTCTTCCTTACGAGGAAAGTATTTTCGAACTACACCAAGCTTGTCACAATAATATTCAAACTTTACTCGAGATAGAGGCTTGGTTAGTACATCAAAAACTTGCTCATCAGTACTCACATACTAGATCTTTATAACTCCCTTTTGTACCATATCCCTTATTTTAAAATATTGGATTTATATGTGCTTCGATTTTTCATGGAACAATGGATTCTATGTCATCTTAAACCAACTCTGGTTGTCACAAAGAATCACTGTGGTGTCCAAATCCATGTGAAATAATCCTAACATTAGTTTTCAAATCCCTATTGCTTCACAATTAGCAGAGCAATGTAGCCTACCCATATCCCATTATCATGTAGAATTAAAAAATTTCATCGAGAACCTTCACTGATCATCGAAACATAGGGCATGGCTGCGAACCACTTCTCAACATTTCCAACATTGTCATGCTTCCTCTCGTGTTCCATTGATCAGTTCGACGATCTGTAAGGAAATATATAAGAGGAGATCGGACGGCAGAGAGAAAAACGTGACGGAAATAAAAAATCTCATCGGTCCCACAGCTGGAACCAAATCGACAGCTCAGAATCCACCCGCAAAAATAAACGGTGCGAAAAGCCCGAGTTGCAGGATCAAAAGTTACAAAAATTGCAATCTCACTTCCCACAACCCGCATCCTGCATCTCGCATCGGAAATAGATCAACGGCAGACAATCATCCCGTGAAGATCGACGGTGTGGAAACTTGAATTGTAGGATTGGGGATTGTGGAAATCGTGACACCGCGATCCTACATCTCGCATCAGACATTGGAAAGGACCGTTGCAAAAGGAAAACTACAAAAATCCATAATTCTCCAAAAAGACATCCCGCATCCCTCATACCACAAGTTATGGAAGAGAAGTTGCAGAAGGGAAAAATGCAGAAACCAAAATTTGCGAACCGACATCCTGCGTCCCGCATCCCGCATACTGCGTAAATGGAGATTTCTAGCAGGAAACTCAAATTTTTCACTAAAGTCTTGGATCAATCTGATCATTCCAGCCATTACCAATCTGGCCAATCTACCTTTCACCTTAGTTTAAATGCATTGATGAAAAACATACATAGATTCCTATAATTACAGTTATTCAAAGGAACAATGCATCAATTCAACATAGCAACATGTTCATCACATTCCATCAAGAAATTACAATTCAAGAAATATAGTTGAAGATATTAACATAGACAAGAACACTTATCTTGAACATAACTTGTCCCAAAACCATCTATGTCGCTGCAACGTTCCACCCAACCATAGGCTAGTACGCTCATCAATCTCTCAAAGACACTACCACCCCCTAGCTGGCCATGATTTCCTCAAGGAATAAGGGAACACTAGCAGACTCATACATAGCTAAGGTGCAATAACACTCAGCCAAGCAACACAATTGGGTTTATCAAGTTGCAGGGAAAAACACACCAACAGATGGGTTTCATAGGCCACTCAGCCAAGCCATCTCATAGTTGGATATCACAGACTGAACACAGTCAAGCCAACATTCACCTTTAAGGACCAGTCAAGCCAACATATGGGTTTGTTAGAATGTACATATTCAAGCCATCTCACTACTGGGTTTATTAGGACAACTAGCCAAGCCAACATTGAAAGTTGGGTTTATCATACTATCCAGCCAAAGGTTACTCACAAGGTCAAACTCAACAAGATGCAGCCAAGCTAATAGATGGGTTTATCAGGCTACCAACCAAGCCATCTCTCCAGTTGGGTTTATCAGGCTTCTAAGGCAATGGGTAGGAATAACTGCTAAGCTAATGAGCACATCTATGGAGCTAAGAACACCTTCACAAAACCTATCTAGCCTGGCTTCCCCACTGCCTACACACCCAACACAATGAAGTGTCCCCTTCTCTGCTCCATAGTCCCTCAGGCTACACCTTCCCTTCCAGTTCTCTTCAGGATGTGCATAGAACGTTTACTAGCCACTATTATCTTATCCTGAGGTTCCACACTAGTTTTATTAAGCACATTCTATGTCTCTCCCATTCCTAAGTCTTATGCATAGTTCATACCTGAACCAGGATGCATAACACAACAACCATAGGGAGACACGGCAACATTGGATTTACTCTAGAACACATGTGACAAGGTCTCATACACTCTATAGTTTAAGATAATGCTACAACACAATGATCACTATCTTCTCAAGGGAAAAACACTCGCAGGACATGGAGAATGCACACAGGAAGAGCTATGCTGATACCACAATGTCATGCTATTATAGCTGATTTTACCACTCCAGGTGAATCACACTTGAATGGCCTTCCCTGGTCCCTTTGCAGACTCCTTAGATCCCTTGGACCTTTTTTTGTCCTTTGATGTTTCCTTGACCATCCCTAAAAACATGTGAAAATTCATATACGCGACTTTTAAACCCCTAATCACGTATATACATGGGTTTGACCACTAAAACCGCGTACATCAGGATGTGTGCATAATCCAAAACCTTTTGGAGTTTTCCTTGACATGGATCTAAATCACTTGACTCCTGGCCTTCCATATGCCTTGAGATCGCTCGGATTTGACCTTTCATTACCCCTTTGAAAAGCTATATAAGGAACTCTTTGGTACATTGAAGGCATAAGAGAGAATTGAGAGAACAGAAACTATAGTCCATTGTTGCTGGAACTTATGCTTGAGTTTGCATCCCTTTGTCCCTTGGAGCACTTTTGTGTTCTTCCCAAGCTTGCCTTTTTCTTGTGAGCTTGCTATCAAGAGAGGGAGGATTGAGGTTGTGGAGGCCAAAGTGGGGGATTCAGTTTCTCCGATTTGCAGACGTGCCGACAGAGGTTGTATCCATTGTAATCTTTGATTTTATATTAATAGAAATATATTTTCCTATCCAATAATGTATGTTTGAATGAATATTTCATCCATGGGTGATTTCAAATGCTTGTACATTGTTGATTATATATGCTAGAATATATCTAACACCTAGATATATAGTATGCTTGCTTTGTTTACTTGTTGTTGAGGAAGTAATTTATCAATTCAAGCTGAAGTTGGAAAGCTCAACGGGGATCTACTTCAACCATCCGGAATAAGGTATGAGGTCCGATCCTTTAGTGTTAGATATTTCATTTCTATTGCATATTGGAAAGGATTGATTTCTGGAGTCAAGATATCTGTTGTGGTACCCCAAGCCATAGGAATTTATCTCTGTAACAGAATTGGTGACTTTGCTGGGGAGTTCCTAGTAGTTGTCCTTTGGGGGTTTTCTATCGGCATTCAATGACATTGAATTGCTCTTTTTCTCTTATTTCTGTGTTGGGTCTGGGGGCATGTTTTCCTGGTAGTGTCTGATTGGTGTGAAGTTTGTCTCAGCTTGTCTGTTTGCCTTTATTTTTATGCACCTTTCTTCCTGTACGCAATTTTTTAAGTCACAGTCGCGTATATACGCGGGTTTATCGGCTACTTCCACGTACACATGTAGGTTTACTACGAACAATCGTGTATGCCCTTAGTTTTTCCTTCTAGAGGAATTTGGATGGTTGCTGGGTGAATTGTGATGGTTGCTGAGTCTCCTTTGATGCTGTTAGAGTCTGTATACACCTCTGTTTCTAATCAGAGATGTTTTTTTTAGGGTAAAATTTCTTTTTTAAGAATGATCTTGTCATTGCATTTTCGATTTTTTGTTTTGGGATTAGTGCATTATATTTCTTTTACCTTAGTGCTTTGCTTGAGTGATGCTTGAGTGTGCTTGTAGAGTTTGAGGTTTGTAGAATCATTCTTTTTCTTTTATATCTCATTTTTATTTCAAAAAATCCAAAAATATTTGCTTATCATCATGCATTGCATATTGCATTTTGCATTGTACTTGCACTAGATTTGCTTTGGAGTATTAGTCAGGATTTCATATAGGAAAGATTGCATTTATCATTTGAAGAAAATTATGCATTTCACGTAGTAGCATACCCTATTTTTCATGGACACAATGCATTTGCATTGATTGTTAGGTGTGCATTTTACTTCATGTTATGTCATAACGCCATTAGTTGCACGGCCATATCCCTCTTTTGAGTAATAAAGCCAATTAAAATCATCGCTAAATTAAAATGAACTACACTATTTTATTGGATAGGGTTCACCAACAATATTAGGTTTTAGGGTCTTGGAATAGTTCATTGTGAGTCAATTCTCCAAGACCACTAAACAACAACATGTATGTGTCTGTCCAGGTGAGTGTGTGAAATTCCTTGGTATAACCAATGTTTCTCAGGATCCTCCTCTAAAAAGGGAGTAAAGCACGAGGTAGTGTGAGAAGTTATTGATTGGGATGACCCCTAGTCATAACTGAGTAGCATCGGATATATTTCCAGGATTGTATTAATATCTGGGGGCTCTTTCGAGAGTTTTGGGCTTTGCTACCCTACCCATACGGTCAATCCTGCCTGCGACTGTCCGCCTAAGCATTGATTATATTGAGGTGACCTTAGTGGCCTTACCTAGGATATCGAGGGGGTACTTTGCAGGGGTTATTCTGCGGGTGTCCCGACTAGGTTGGGGTCGGACAACATAGTCTCTTTACACATTGAAGCTGAGGTCCACAATAATTGGTTACGTACCTCTACTTGTTGTGTATGGGAGTCTCAAGCCTCTCCTAGGTGAGACATACCTGCTTCATTTGAGAGCTCACTTATCCTACCCTTGATTGCTTGTGGTTGGCTTTAGATTTTATTGGTGATTGCTCTGTGCATGTTAGCTTGCCTAGGGTTTGCGTAGATAGAGAGTGTTTTATATTTTTTAAGTCGTTGTGGATTTGGGTGCGACTCCTTGCCATTCTCGTCGTTTAGCAGGACTTCTGCCTTCTACATATCCTCCTCCTTTGGGAGAGAGAAATAGACAGTCCAGGTGAACTACTTCGCACATTGATTCACACACCATGGGAGACCACGTTGAAGGTATTCTTGAACCACCTTCTCCCATTCATGTGGAAGATGGGGAGTTTACTCCTAACTATGATCCTTCACCCGACTTGACTAAGTTAGGTCCTGTGATTTTTGAGATAGGTACTTTTCATGATAGACCTACTTACTCTAGGGTTGATTCCCCATTGACGCATCGTCGTTATGGAATGCTAGAAGACGATGAGACTCATTTCGAACTCGCGAGCACTAGTTATGGTAATTATGGTATGTCTGGTTTTCCTACACATGATTTGGAATTTCATGTTGAATATGAGTTTGAGCCTAGCACTATGCCTGGGGGCACTCTCATTCCTTACCATGCGGAGAGGTTTGGGAGCACAAGTCACTTTGCACCTTCGATCTCCGCGGTGGAAGATACATCACATATTCCTCCTAGGTCTAGGGTTAGTGATCCTATTAGGATACTAGATCCGAGACAAGTGACTATAGGGAATAACACATACATAATTACTCAGGTCCCTCCGTCCTCTGTCCCTAGTTCTTTGAATGTTCACCCTCCACCTCATTCACGTGGTCCTTCAGGTTGGAACATTACTATGAGTCATGTCCGTATTGCAGTTACTAGACCAGTTGTGTCTCAAGTTTACATACCACCCGTTGCTTCGGGAGGTTATGTTCATACTTCTAGAGGTCATGTTACTACTTCTGGAGTGTATATGCCTACTTCCGGAATGTATATTCCTACTTCCAGAGCATATATTCCTACTTATGGAGTGTCTCATGGGACATCACATGCGATGACTTGTGGACCTTATTATGGGACGCAGTATGGACAGGGTTCTTCACCTTATGGGGGTGGATATCAACAACCTGCTTACTCTCCAAATTATGGCTTTGTAGCTCTGAATAGTCAAGGTACACCACACTATGGTGCTTCCATGCCACCCTATATGGGTCAAATGGGAGGAGGGCACTATGGCCAAGCCCATGGTGGTAATCAAAACTATGTGAATCAGAACTATCAGGGAGTGGTCCATTGAACTCATCATCCTAGGCTCCATTTCCTCACAACGTTGAATCTTCCTGACTTGTGGAGATTGACGAACGATCCTGTAGCTCATGACTCGGCTTGGCCGGCTGTCCCTACTAAGCTTCCCTCGGACATACCCAAATTCGAGGGAAAACTGGGAGAGGATCCGAGTGAACATGTTACCACCTTTCACCTATGGTGCTCTTCGAATTTCTTACATCAGGACTCAATCCATTTGAGACTATTTCAACGCACCCTTACAGGGCTTGCCGCAAAATGGTATATAGAGCTACCTGGGGGGGCATTTGCTTTGTTCGATGACCTAGCGAAGACTTTTCTTAACCACTTCCAGCTACCAGTGCGTTATGATGTTGGTACTAAAATCTTGTCGACATTTTGGCAGGATAAAGCCACACATATCTCGGATCATATCCAAGAGTGGCGTAGATGGAAGAGGTTAATTAAAGCTTTTATACCGTCGGAATTCCTCCTTGAATGGTTCCTTAAATTGTTATTTCCATATATAGCGAAGGATGTGTCTACATCTGGAGTGAAAAATGAGGAACAAGCCATTTTTAGGGCGTAGGAACTGGATTTGATTTATGCTCAGTCTAGTTTGTTATATGAGATCATTCCCAATGCACCGCGTTCTATTTTCAACCTCACAATTAAACCTGGACCACATGTCGATGGCTTTGTGGGTTGTGCGAGTGCTAAACCTGTAGATTCATTTTCAAAACAAGTTAGTCAATTGTCAATCAACCAGTCTGCTTTGGGACAAGCCACGACTTCATCTCAACCCACTCAAACGATGAGTGTGCTTTCAGTGCAATCGTAGGACCAGAAGGGTAACCAACAGCCCAGACGAAATAAAAGGAAGGGTAAGAATAATCGTAAGGGTGGGAATAGGAACGAGAATGATAATAATGGAAAGAATGCCCCTGATGCTGGGGGGGACAAGCAAGATAAACGTAAGGTTTAAATTTCCTTGCAAGTTGTGTAAGGACGATCACATCACTTACTTGTTCCCTCGTATCGATGAAGCCTCGATATTCTTGGCATAGGGCCCAGCTGTGTTGACTAACCCTTTACCTCACAATCAAAATATGAACTCGAGGACACATGATTAGTCTGGTTGTGATCAAGATCTGCTGAAGGGTAGTGGTCATGGTTGTGTTAACATGGTTCATGCTGCAAAAGTTGTGACCCATGCGAAGGACTATGGTTCATCACAACCCAACCCAGGAAAGGAGCCTGATCCACCAGGGACTCCTTTGCATATTGAAAAACCTGTGGATAAGCCTGAAGCTGCACCTCACATTCCTATGGGATTCCTTAAGCATTCGGGGCATAATACTAATGCCTGAGCCACCCAGAACTATTCAGTTGTCAAGGATTTGGGCCATACTCCTTGTGCAATGTCTATGCTGGAAGTGCTTCAGAATTGTCCTTTGCAAAGGAAGGATTTGCTTTCTACCCTCAGTGTGAATGATGATAATTCTTCCTCCATGATTAAATTTGAAACCGCAGGACTTCAGCCTTGCATGCCTTACTATGTGTCTCTTTTGATTCACATAGAATGTCTTAACATGACTATCAAGCGCACTGTGATTGACAAAGGCGCTGTTGCTTCTGTGATGTCTTTATCATGTTGGAAGGGTTTAGGTTCCCCTGAGTTGTCTAAATCGGTGACCATGTTAATTGCATTCAATGGGAGATCATTTAGGCAGCACGGGATTCTCCCTTCCCTTAAGGTCCATTTGGGAGGGAAGACCGTTGCGATAGAGGTCGAGGTGGTTGATGCACCCCTTGACTACAATCTCTTGCTAGGTAGGAATTGGATGTATAGTATGCAAGCCATAGCTTCTTCCCTATTTCCCGTTGTGTGCTTTCTATTTAACAAGAAGATAGTTATGATTGATCAAATGTCATTCAAGAATCCATTAGTTACTGTATCTTTGGGAGCTTCGATCCCGATCGTAGAGCACTCTTAGCTGACAACTGGGAGTGTGGGTGTGGGCATGTATCCATCCCTCATGGGAAGTTTTAGTTGTCCTGCACCGATCCTTATGATAGGGTCTAGTTTCGGTGAGGCTTCGACATCTATGAGATCAGTGTCTTTTTGCACGAGTCATATGGAAGATCCTCAGATTCGTCCTACACCAAATAATTCGAGTGATCCCATCGTAACGGACGTGCCATTGCCTGCAACTATGGTAGCTTATCAAGCTAATTTTGAGTGTGTTGCAGAGACTAGTCCTTCCTCTTCACGGAAGGAGGAGGAGGGCCCTTATGTGCTACTTGCATGGGCAGTACAGTCTTCTCACACACATGACTGCCTTGATAGTGTTTTTCCTTCAGACGAAGCAATTATTGAGGCCATGTCGGGAGTTGAGCCACCATGGGAAGAGCTCCATCATAGATCTTATTTTCTTCCCGAGCTTGACCGCTTGGAGCGTGAGGACTTTAGGGAGGTTCTTAGCAAGAGAATTGGTATTCCTATGGTTCCATTAAGCTCTCCTGGTCCAATGGCTGATGGAAACATGGAAAATATATCTCCAATGATTCCTATGAATATATCTCGCGATCCTAGTAGGATAGAGAATGTCTATATTGGGGCAGAATGTTCCCATGCTGAGATTCTAGAATATACCGAGCTGTTTAAAGAATTTCATGATATCTTTGCTTGGTCTTACGATGAAATGCCAGGTATTGACCCTTGCATTGTCGAACACGATATTAATAGTTATCCCAATGCTAAGCCTGTTCGACAACGTTTGCGTGGGGTGAATCCTAGGAAAGCACCCGTGATTAAGGTAGAGATAGAGAAATTGTTGAAAGCCAGTTTTATCTATCCCATTCCCTTGATGGAGTGGGTTTCAAACCCCGTTCCAGTGGATAAGAAGCAGGGAGCGATCCACATATGTACTGATTTCCGTGATTTGAATCGTGCCTGTCCTAAGGACAATTTCCCCACACCATTTATTGATCAGATTTTGGATGAGTGTGCAGGTAGCGAGGTTTTTTCCTTCATGGATGGATTTTATGGATATAATCAGATACAAATTAAGCCTGAGGACCAACATAAGACCGCATTTATTTGTCCTTGGGGAACTTTTGCATATCGAAAAATGTCTTTTGGCCTTAAAAATTCCGGAGCTACTTTTCAGCGGGCAATGACCTTGATTTTCCACAATCTCAAGTCGATTATCGAAGTATTTTTGGATGACCTTGCTGCTCATTCTCATATGAGTATGTGTCATTCCTATCATTTGAGATTGGTATTCGAAAGGTACCACCATTATTTGGTTAGGTTAAATCCTCACAAGTGCATCTTTTGTGTGAAGTCAGGTTGCTTATTAGGATTCATCATTTCTAAGGAGGGTATAAGAGTCGACCCTTTGAAGGTTGAGGCAATACTTCAGTTGTATCCCCCGAAAAATATTCATCATTTCAATGTTTGCAAGGCATGGAAAACTTCTTACGGAGATTCGTTGTCAATTTTGCCAATTTTACTAGAGGCTTCATGCATATTTTGAAGAAGGACACCACCTTTTGTTGGGATGAGCGAGCCCAAGAGTTCTTTGATGTGCTCAAACGAGCCCTAGCATCAGCCCCGGTGATTAGTCCCCTAGAATATAGCTGTGATTTTCTACTTTATGTGGCCACGTCCATGGAGACGAGTGGGATGGTTTTGGTTCAAGAGGACGAGTAGCTCCAAGAGCATTTCATATACTATCTGAGCCGAAATCTTATTGACGCGAAGATTCATTATTCTCATGTTGAGAAGCTTGCCTTAGCTATTGTACATGTGATTCAACGGTTGAGACATTATATTCTCCTTCACCAGACCTTGGCTGTAGCCCATGTCAATCCATTTCAATTCATCCTCACTCGAAGGATGATTGGGGGAAAATATAATAAATGGATTGTCATCCTACAAGAATTCGATCTTGAGTTTGTTTCGACAAAATCGAAGAAATCGTTAATTTTTGCAGAGCTTATATCAGATTTCCCAAGCAAGGCCGACGAGTTGGTTTGTGAAGATACATTTGTCGATGAGCACATCTTCTTAATATCAACTTTAGACCCATGGTATGGGGATATCATTATATATCTACAAACATTGAAGGTCCTTACTCATCTCTCATGGGATGAACGACGACGGTTACGTCACGTGTCTAAGAATTACCTCATAGTGGATAACACTTTATACCGCTGTGGGGTTGATTCCATTTTACTTCGTTGTTTAACTCATGATGAGGCTGAGGTAGTGTTGAATGACTGCCATGGAGGGGTGTGTGGTTGTCATTTATATGGAATTTCTACAGCCTAAAAAATATTAAGAGCGGGTTATTTCTAGCCGTTGATCTTTAAAGATTGTGTAGATGTGGTCAAGAGGTGCCACCCTTGCCAGGTGTTTGCACGTAATATGCGCTTGAAACCTACCCCGTTACATCCCAGAATCACCGCTGGTCCCTTCACTAAGTGGGGGCTTGATTTTATGGATTGCAACCCAGCTTCAGCTGGGGGGCATCATCATATCATAATGGCTATTGATTACTTCACGAAATGGGCTGAGGCTATGCCTACAGTTAAATCCGACGGTGAGATAGCCGTGCACTTCATATACAATGAGATTATTACTCAGTTTGGGATTCTGAAAGAGCTTGTCACTGACCATGGCTCGCACTTTCAGAATCATATGATGGAAGAGTTGGCATAAAAGTTAGGGTACAAGCAAGAGCATTCCTCCTCTTACTACCCTCAAGCGAATAGACAGGTAGAAGTAGTGAATAAATCACTCAAATCCATCCTCCAATGAACCATCGCACAAAGCAAGAATAATTGGCACATTATGTTATATCCTACTTTGTGGGTGTATAGAACTGCTGTTAAGACTGCCACAAGTTTTTCTCCATATCATCTTGTACATGGAGTGGAGTCGATATTACCGGTTGAATGTGAGATTCCTTCTTTGAAACTAGCTGTAGAGCTCTTACCAGACACTTCCCCATTGTAGGAGCGTTTGGTCCACCTTGAGTAGCTTGATGAGCAGTGTCGAGATGCCTTGGTGGCTCTAGAAGTAAATAAATTTTGCGTAAAGGTCCAATACAATAAGCCCATCTATTCAAGGAGGTTTAGTGAGGGAGACTTGGTCCTTTTGTGGGATCAACCGAAAGAACCCTTGGGGGTAGGAAAGTTTAACCCCATGTGGCATGGTCCTTACATTGTCAAATGTGTGTTAGAGAAGGGCGCTTATGAGTTAGTGGATTATGAGGGAATGACCTTGGCGGAGCCTAGGAATGGGCTCTATCTCAAGAAGTACTATGCATGATTTTCAGCCAAGGTTAGTTATTGTATATTATTGTACAGTTTTGCATAGTTAGGTATTTTTCTTATGGTGATTAGGTTTGTGATTAGTTTCCATTTCTTTTGGCAGATGTCAATGGAATCTTCCACCTACATAGGATTCACGGATGGTGCAAGCTGTCACACTCAACACTCAGCCTCTACTGCTTGGGTGATTTATACTCCTATGGGTCAGGTACTGTCTTCAGGAGGCGTATGTTTACGGCCATATTCCAACAATGTTGCTGAATATAGTGTCGTTATTGAGCTTCTACGGGATACCATTTTACATGGCGTTCTCTCTCTTGAGGTACGTATTGATTCAGAGTTAGTAGTGTCACATCTTAATGGTTTGTACCATGTTAGAGATCTGATGTTATTAAGAATATTCTTACGTGTGATATTATTAGAATGAAAATTTGACAATATAACATACATACATATTCCAAGAATTAATAATTAAGTTGCTGACTCATATGATAACTATGTGTTAGATTGGAATTTGTTTCATACATAGTAAATTCATCACAAACACAAATTCTTACAAATGTAAATAAATAAACCGATCATCATAAAAGTTTTTATATACATCCAAAATGTGGTAATACATAGTGTCATGATACAAAAATGGGGCTCTCAAGCCACCAGAATATAATACACGGTAATACAAAATGTATCACTCCCAGGTATCTAAGCCTGTGGAGAAGGAGGGGGGTTGTGATCATGGAATGTCACTACGGCTCTAGCTAGCCGTCAAAATAATTGCACCCATGCTCATGATACACCCACCACCTGGCATTGCATAGCCTCAGGCAAGTCCTCGACTTGTGCCATGGGAACTCTATGTGTCAGCCTCACAAAGTTGGTATGAGTGCTCTAGAGCATCCACTCCACATCCACACCCATGATATCATCTCCTCTTCCCCTCCGTCTATGATGAGGGAAGCCTTCAGGCTGCATATGGTAGATGTCACTATGTATTGTCACCCAAAAAAATGTCTTTTGATTTAATATAATAAAAAAACACAAAAAAATTAAATAACTCAAAAATTTAAAGAGAGGGTCGAGGTTCGTTACCTATGTCACCGTATGCCAATCCTGGTGGTAGCGGCATGTCCGAGTCCCCCCAAAAATCTATCCTCACATAGGGGTAGTCATCGATGGCAACTATCTTTCATCACCATCACAGAAAGAACTCAGCTGGATAGGGGTTGGACACCCTACCTCCTCCCAGTTTGCGCATCGCATCTGCCCAACGCCATTGGGTCGGATCTCAAACCCTGTGTAGAGGAATGTCAACTCTGGGGCTCAATCCTTGAACATGCTCGAAGAAAAACATGCTCAGTATACTGCTGAAACTGAAGTTTCACAATCTTCCCATCTTACACTCACTGAGCTGATGTTTCATGTTGCTCAGTAGTGTAGTGCTCCAGTCATATACTGTGGGTCTCATGCATTCCACTGCATAGAACATTAGAGGTTGCAAGGCCTGGTGGAGTGAATCCAAGCCTGCTATCCTGCCTAGTGTCAGTAGGATGGCCTTTAGGCCCAACACCTATATAGAGTTGGTTGGGATCTGACTCCCCACCTTCTCCATGTCCAGATAGCAGTACACCACAATGTACTCATCTATAGTCAGGCCACCTCCAGGCCGATGAGAACGTAGGTTCACTACTTCCCCCCGTCGGGAAAGTCCAGTAATAAAGTGTATGTCCTCCATCTCTATGGTGAGGGACATCCCATCTATCTGGAATGACTCTGAGTCTGGATCCCAGTAATCCACCAGCATATGCAATAGTCTTGGTTTGGCCCTTAAGCCATAAAGACACCAAAATTTGTAGAGCCCACATGCACATAGCGCTTGTTGAGCCATTAGATTGGCCCTTAATACCTCCTCTACATCACCATGTTCACGTTCTCTCCATTCTAGGACGATCCTGCACAAAAAATTGCAAGTTTACCCATTAGAATACTTAAAAAACCTCATGCGCGGCCGCATGCGCGAATATTTTCCAAACAGCCGCGTATGTACGTGGGTTTAGGGGAATTTTCTGTGTATAGCTAGCCCTATACGCGAAAAAACCCTTGGTTTCCATGTGGGCCGCAGCGCCTATTTTGGATTGGCCTAGAAATCCCAAATAACCATGGAATTTGATAAAAAAATGCATCAAAATGGAAGAGAAGAGCATGGGTAAGTACCTGGAATAAACGGTAGTGGATTCCGTCGGCTGGATCTCCTGGAATTGGCTGTTGAAAATCTGAGCTCAATTGGGTAAAAATTTCAAATGTTTTATACTGTTTTGAAATATTTACTATTTATAGAAATGTTTCAAATTTTTGAAAATTTTTACCCCCTTTTCTATAGTTTGGACCATTTCTAATCATTTTGGACCGTTTTTGACCTAATTTATGATGTAGGAGACCTTTTTGAGTGTTGTTTCAGCCATTGGATTGACCCGTTCGTGCTGATTTCAGGTATCATGTCTAAACTGGCATATAGGTTAGGTTTCATCACCATTTTCATTTTGCATGACCTTATGACCGTTTCATTATCACCTTAGGTATGAACCCACTCTATTATGTCATAGAACCTTTTTGTTGTTTTAGAAGTGGCATGATATGAGTGGTAGAGCTTGAAAAAGTCCAAAAAAATAAAAAAAACCAAAAAGTCGGACAAGGAAAGATGTTATCTTTGGCAACTATCGATTTGTGTCTCCTTCGAACAGAGCACTGTATATCACATCCGTTGGTTGGGTTTATAGTTTGACTTTAGGAGCTGTACTCGTTTATCTGAGTTTATCTCCACCGACTGGTTAAACTTCCAGTCCCCATGGAGCCTCTGTCAATGCCCCTTGTGTCGCAGAGATGTCCCAGTCTTGTATATTGAGTCTATGCTTCCTTTATGTAAGTCACCATACGTTGTTATGCTCTTGTTTGAAGGAAATTGAAACCTGAGTCGGCCATTCCTCAGTTATCTTGACTTTGCATGTCGGCCATTCCCGGTACAGTTACTGGTTCATACACCTTATGATTGAGTCCTTCCACATTATACAGATTTGCTGAGTACCTCGTGTTGGATGATGGGGGATGCCTTAATGCCCTCCTTCCAGCAGATTTCATCCCATTGACTTTAGATCATTTATTCTGGGATTGGAATCTAGAGTCATTTTTGAGTGCCTTGAGACTTGCAGTCATCAGTGACAGGTTCTATCACCATTGACAGTCTTTGGGAATACATCAATGTCCCCTGATCAATGGATCCTCTCAAGTGTTCAACCTCAACACATCTATTCACACTTGTTAGTTTGCACTCTAGTACCTTGATTCCCATTTTCATTATCGGTGGGTGATCTCGTGTTTGTTAACGATATACATCAATGACCGGTAATGAGACGATGGACTAATATGTTCGACCTCGACACCTTTATTCACATAGTAGGACATGTACTCATAACGGTTTGTGTAGAAGACCTTCTAGATTGGTGGCATCTCTTATATGCTACCTACTTGATCATGCCAATGTTCATGAGATTTCAGCTCTCGTGACTTGATTCCAATATATGTCAGACATTTCCAGCTATTATGGAGATATTGATCCATTGTATATCTTCAACCATTATGGAGATCATGATCCTTTGTATATATTCATCATGGAGATTCTAATCTATGTATATTGTATGTGGCGATGACCACTTATGTGATATCTTGTATCATGCCTATTCATGGCCATTGTACTCTTATGTATCTGGGACTGCTATATGTATTTGTAGTATGTGCAGAGTTGTATCATTGTATTATGTTGATTGGGTGGCTGGTCTTCCATTTGGGATCTTTCATCACTCCACTTATGGGATGGACTTATAATGTATTTCGGCTATCGCATGATCCCTATGACCTCACACATTAGGGGGCATCTGTTATAGGTGATTTTACCACTCCAAGTGAATCACACTTGTATGGCCTTCCCCAGTCCCTATGTAGACTCCTTAGACCCCTTGGACCATTTTTTTTCGTTTGATGTTTCCTTGACCATCCTTAAAAACATGTGAAAATTCATATACGCGACTTTTAAACCCCTAATCGCATATATACGTGGGTTTGACCACTAAAACCACGTACATCAGGATGTGTGCATAATCCAAAACCTTTTGGAGTTTTCCTTGACATGGATCCGACTCACTTGACTCTTGGCCTTCCATATACCTTGAGATCGCTCGGATTCGACCTTTCATTACCCCTTTGAAAAGCTATATAAGGAACTCTTTGGTACATTGAAGGCATAAGAGAGAATTGAGAGCAAAGAAAATATAGTCCATTATTGCTGGAACTTATGCTTGAGTCTACATCCCTTTGTCCCTTGGAGCAATTTTGTGTTCTTCCCAAGCTTGCCTTTTGCTTGTGAGCTTGCTATTGAGAAAGGGAGGATTGAGGTGGTGGAGGCCCAAGTGGGGGATTCAGTTTCTCCGATTCGCAGACGTGCTGACAAAGGTTGTATCCATTGTAATCTCTGATTTTATATTAATAGAAATATATTTTCCTGTCCAATAATGTATGTTTGAATGAATATTTCATCCATGGGTGATTTCAAATGCTTGTACATTGTTGATTATATATGCTAGAATAGATCTAACACCAAGATATATACTATGCTTTCTTTGTTTACTTGTTGTTGAGGAAGTAATTTATCAATTCAAGCTGAAGTTGGAAAGCTCTACGGGGATCTACTTCAACCATATAGAATAAGGTATGAGGTCTGATCCTTTAGTGTTAGATATTTAATTTCTATTGCATATTGGAAAGGATTGATTTCTGGAGTCAAGCTATCTATTGTGGTACCCCAAGCCATAGGAATTTCTCTCCGTAACACATGCCAATAAAAAATTGAAGATGGTGGTGAATGAATGAACTAGAATGTCTCGCAGCTCTCAAAACCTGAGAGTAAATCCCAAATGTGAACGCGTGAGTCCAACTGGAATACGGTTTTGTTGTTTTCTTGTCCATGCAAGCAAAACATGACATTCCAAAACTGGGTGCTCTGCCCAATTTGAATTTCCCATACTCTTCCCCTTCCAAGCAATAACTACCTCAACCACCTTCTAGCAGAATAAATGGTTGGGAAGAGAAGACAAGAAAGAGGGTAGTTGATAGTTCTGATGGGTTCTCCCCATGACACATGGCATTTTCCCAAACAGGATCAAGGTTAATATTCCCACCCCCTTATCCTTAGGAAAATCATGCCCCCATCTCATTATTCATTGAATTGACATAGCTAGCTATGGGTTTTTCATTAATTTGCATATTTACATGATGTTTACAAATGTTCTTGACTTAGCACATAAACCATAGGAATCAACCATGATCGCCTATATACCAAACATTAGTCAATTACAAGGCCTTGGCCTTGAGCTCCTTGTCATGATTCGATATAATATTTACATCATATTAATTAATGCAATGGGGTCAAAACCAGGGTGTTACATTCCCCTCCCACTTCAATAGCACTATCCTCACTGCTTACAAAATTTGAACAAAATGCTACACTGGCATCGCCTCAGTGCTTTGCAGATTCAAACAAAAATGGATGTGCCAATCGCATGGCATCCTCTAGCTCACATGTAGCCTCTTAAGGACCGTAGTGCTCCCACTACACCTTTACTTGTCCTATGGCTCGGTTCCGAAGAATGGTGACCTTCCTGTCGAGGATGCCCATTGGCTCGATTTGAAACTCTCCCTCAGGTTTTGCCTAAATGAAATCCCAACTTATCACATGGTTAGGCTCATGTATATATTTATTAAGCAACGAAACATGAAAAATATTATGAGCCCTAGTGCTAGCAGGAAATGCAAGTCTATATGCAACCGACCCTATTCTTTCAAGAAATTCGAACGACCCACAATATCTGGGTGATAGCTTGGCACAACTTCCAATATTCAAGGAACTCTTCTTTTCCGTCACTCTGAGGTAAACATGATCCCCAACACTAAATTCTCTGTTCACCCTATGCTTATCAACATAAATTTTCTGTCTGTCCTGGGCTGCCTTCATATTCTGCCCGATCTTTACAACCTCCTGCTCCATCTCCTTGAGCAATTCTGGACCAATCACAACTTTTTTCACTGGATTATCCCAAGTCATTGGTGTCCTACACTTCCTGCCATACAAAGATTCATACGGACTCATCCCCAAGGATGCTTGCTGTCCATTGTTATATGCAAACTCTACCAAGTGTAAATAATCTTCCCACTTGGTTGGTTTGTCCATCACATACATGCAAAACATGTCTTCAAGCACTTGATCAACTCTCTCTATCTGTCCATCAGTATAAGGAAGGTAGGTAGTGCTGAAGTTTAGATTTGTACCCAAATCTACAAACAACCCCTTCCAAAAATTGGAAGTGAACTTGACATCTCTGTCAGAGACTATTGCCTTAGGAAATCCATGCAATTTTAAAATCTCCTTCATGAATATCTTTACAATGTCTTCATTCTTATGCATAGACTTAACTAGTATACAATGTGATGCCTTGGTCAACTTTTCCACCACAACCATGAAGGAATCATGCTGTCTACGAGTCATTGGAAGTCCTGTAATGAAATCCATGGAAATAACTTCCCATTTCCATTTAGGAACTAGCAAAGGCTACAACAAACCCACTGAGTGTTGATGCTCAACCTTCACCTGGAAATGTATTCATCCATGCCCTTTTTCATTCCTGGCCAAAAATACCGCTTTCTAGTTGTAGCAATTGTCTTCTTATATCCTGGGTGACCAAAAAAAGGAGCTTGATGGATCTCGTCCATAACAACTCTCCTCAAATATGCTACATTTGGAATGTAAATTATGTTCTTGTAAGAAAGAAGTCCATCTTCTTCCAATTTATATCCCTCATACTTCTTTTCAAGACCTTTCTACTGCAATATTTCCTTAACCTGCACATACAATTCATCTTCAGCAACATGATTAACAATCTGTTGCCTCAACTCCAATTGGAAAACACTAATGTATGCCACATGCATTTCCTGCACCTTCCTGCTGAGCACATCAACTACCTTATTCTCTTTCCCCTTTATGTGCTTGATCTCAAAATCAAACTCACATAAAAACTCTAGCCATCTGGCTTTCCTAGCATTCAGAGTAGGCTGATCAAACAAATAATTTAGACCACAATGGTTTGTCCTTAGCTCAAATCTTCTTCCCATTAAGTAATGCCTCCACATCTTGAGAGCATGCAAGTTCTAGATCATGAGTAGCATAGTTATTCTCATGTTCCTTCAACTTTCTGGAATCATAACATATCACGTGGTTGCCTTGCATAAGGACTCCTCCAAGCCCTTGACCACATGCATTAGTACACACCACAAAATATTTTGTTGGGTTTACAACTTTTAAAACCGGTGCACTTGTGAGAAGATTCTTTAACTAATAGAAGCTTTCTTCACACCTCATTGTCCATTCAAACTTTATGCCCTTCTTTTGCAATGAAGTAATGACATGTGCAACCTTGGAGAATCCTTCAATGAAACTCCTGTAGTATCCTTCAAGTCCCATAAAGGATCTTACATCTGTCACATTTCTTGGAGTAGGCCAATTCATAATGGCTTCAATCTTGTTAGGGTCCACATATATACCCTCTTCTAAGATAATGTGACCCAAGTACTGAATTCTATCCATATAGAAGTCACACTTGCTCAACTTTGTATACAACCGACGCTCCCTAAGCATATGTAATGTCAATCTCAAATGCTCTTCATGTTCTTCCTCATTCTTAGAATAAACGAGAATGCCATCAAGGAAAACAAGAACAAACTTGTCCAAATACCTGCTGAAGACACTATTCATAAGGAACATAAATGTACCTGGTGCATTGGTGAGACCAAATGGTACCACTACAAACTCATAATTCCCATACCTGGTTTTGAACGTTGTCTTATGAATGTCTTCATCATTGATTCTCACCTGATGGTAACCTAGCCTCAAGTCAATCTTGGAAAATACCTTTGCTCCTCTCATTTGATCAAAGAGGTCATCAATCCTAGGAAAAGGATACTTGTTCTTTACTGTGACTTTGTTCAGCTGTCTGTAATCAATACGCAATATGAGTCTACCATATTTCTTCTTTACAAACAAAATTGGTGCTCCCCAAGGAGACACACTCAGCCTAATATACTTTTTCTCCAACAGCTCTTGTAGCTGCATCTTTAACTCTATCATTTCTAGTGTACTCATTATGTAGGGTGTCTTGGACACTGGTGCTACTCTTGGCACAAGTTCAATCATGAAATCAATGTCCCTCTTTGGAGGAAGCCCTAGAATCTCATCAGGAAAAACATCCATGAATTCCTCCAAACTGGAGTTTCATTCTCTACTACCTCCAAAATATGAGTTGCATACAACTAGAAACTTTCCTGCAAAATTTCTTCAGCTGCATTTCTGAAATCCGCCTCATAGAAATTACCTTTGGAATGCCTCTTACCACTCTTGGGCTCCCTTCTTCATCCATGCATTCAAAATTCTTATGGTAATAGTCAAGCTTTACCCTCTGATCTTCTAACCAATCCATTCAGATGAGAACATCATAGGAACTAAGGGGTATAACATTCATATGTACACAAGTGACCAATCCATTCACCACCAATGGACATTTCTCTACCACTTCACTAACCTTTCTCTTAGTTCTAGTGGCTAGCAGAACTAACCACGATTTTCTATGCCTAACTTTCTTGAAAGCACAAACATCCACTACTGTAGGAGTAATGTAACTGTGGGTAGAACCAGGGTCAATCAAAATAGAAACATATTGCTAAAAAATATTAACTGCAACTTCAATCACAGTTGACAGATGATCTACCTGGCAGTCCTCCAATGCTATGTAAATCCTAGGGACGACCCTCGCTACTTGACCCACTGTCTCTGCCTCTTGAAGGTTGTAAGCTATCCTTGCATTCTCATTCTTGAGTGGACAATTCCTGTGCATGTGGGGTCCTCCAAATCTCCAACATTGGAGTGGTTCTTTGATTTTCTGTGGATCTCTTGGATTTTCTCCCACCACTCTAACTGGCTGCTTTTTAGCTTGGGATGGTGCTTCTGTTGATTCCCGAAGTTAGAAGGTTTAAAACCTTTCTTTCTTTGGTAAAACTTCTCATTCTTATTTTCCTTCCAAGTCTTCTGATAGTCAGGTTTTCCTCTGCTTTTCTCATACCAATACTTAGCTTTCCTTATTGTTTCTTCCAGAGACTCTAGGCTCATAAAACTCAATTTTTTGTTTGTAAGACTGAGGCAATCCACTCAGGAAACACTGGATTTTCACTTTCTGATCCTTAATGCACCTGACATATCTCAACAACTCCAAGAACTTGTTTGCATACTCTTCCATGGTCTGCTGTCCCAATATCAGTTCATGGAATTATTTGATATTATCATCATAGTACATGTCGGAGAGGTATTTCTACTTGAAATACTTTTGGAACTATTTCCACACAATTTTTCTTTCATTAATCTTCTTTACTTGCCTGTAGTGCTCCCACCATATGGATGCCCTTCCAGTAAAGTTGTAGATGGCTACTCTAGCCTTCATATTTCCAAAATAATCCTGGACTTGGAAATACTTCCTCATCCCAAGAAGCCAAGCCTCAGCTTCCTGACCGTTCTTTATCTCACCATTGAAGGTAGGCGGCCTTGCCTTCTTAAACTCATCCAGTGAGTTGTTCCTATAATTTCTCCTTCTATTTTCTCCATGAGATGAAGAGTTGGAATCCTCAGTGGATCCTTTTGAGTCAGGAGATCTACTAGAATAACTTCTTCTTCTTCTGGTACCACTCTTACTACCTTCTGGTTTTGATCGATGTCGTCTCGAGCTCATCCGTCGTTGGATGTTTGTCAAAATTTGCAACATGGAAGCATTCAATTGATGCTGCTCTTCCTGATCTTTAATACAGCTTCTCATGGTGGCTACAATGTCAGACAACATCTCTTAAAATATTCTTCCATTAGATTCTATATCATCATTTCCAGCTTGGACATTCCCCCCAATAGCATCCTGCGCACACTCTTAGGAATCCCATGCCTCATATCTATCATAGGTTCTCATGGTTGAGCCAAAACCCACTTTTCCAAAATGTATTGTGACTCTGCAAAATGTGTTATCAACACCATTTGTTAGATACACAGTAATTCAAAATCAAAACCATTTAATTACTGTCACCTGGCCTATCTAGGCCCAATGCTGTAATCGACATCTTTGTTAATTGATTTCCGAGCCATCCAGGCCCAATGCTGCAACCCATAGCTCTGATACCATAATGTAGTGTAACTACAAGTTGGTATCAAAGGGTACTCTTGATTGATTCTCAACCCATATAGGCCCAATGTTGTAACCCACATCTCTGATACCACAATGTAGCATACCCATACCCCATTATCATGCGGAATTAAAAATATCATCGAGAACCTTCACTATTCATCAAAACATAGGGAATGGCCACAAACCACTTCTCAACATTTCCAACACTGTAACAATTCCTCCTGTATTCCATTGATTAGTTTGATGATCTGCAAGGAAACATCTCTGAGGAGATCGGATGACGAAGAGAAAAAGGTGATGGAAATCAATGATCACATCGGTCCCGCAACTGGAACCAAATCGACAGCTCAGAATCCACTCGCAAAAATCAACGGTGCGGAAATCCCGACTTGCAGGATTAGAAGTTACGAAAATTGCAATCTCACTTCCCGCAACCGGCATCCTGCATCCCACATCAGAAACAAATCAACGTCGGACAATCATCCCGTGAAGATCGACGGTGCGGAAACTTGAATTGTGGGATTGGGAATTGTGGAAATCGCGACATCGCAATCCTGCATCCCGCATCAGAAAGGACTGTTGCAGAATGAAAACTGTGGAAAGCCGTAATTTTCAAAAAATACATCCTGCATCCTACAAGTTGTAGAAAGGAAGTTGTGGAAGGGAAAACTACGGAAACCAAAATCTGTGAACCGGCATCCCGCATCTCGCAGACTATGTAAATGGATATTTCTAGTAGGAAACTCAAATTTTTCACTGAAGTCTTGGATCAATCTGATCATTCCGGCCATTACCAATTTGGCCAATCTACCCTACAACTTATTTTAAATGCATTGAAGGAAAACATACATAGATGCCTTTAATTAGAATTATTCAAAGGAACAATGCATCAATTCAACATAGCAACATGTTCATCACATTCCATCAAGCAATTACAATTCAAGAAATACAGTTGCAGAGATTAACATAGACAAGAACACTTATCTTGAACATAAATTGTCCCATAACTAGCTATGTCGCTGCAACGTTCCACCCAACCATAGGCCAGTGCACTCATCAATCTCTCAGCGACACCACCACCCCGAGTTGGGCATGATTTCCTCAAGGAATAAGGGAACACTAGCAGAATCATACATAGATAAGGTGCAATAATACTCAACCAAGCCAACACAGTTGGGTTTATCAGGCTACAGGGAAAAACACACCAACATATGGGTTTCATAGGCCACTCAGCCAAGCCATCTCATAGTTGGATATCACATACTGAACACAGTCAATTCAACATTCACCTTTAAGGACTAGCCAAGCCAATAGATGGGTTTGTCAGAATGTACATAGTCAATCCATCTCACTACTGGGTTTATCAGGATAACTAGCCAAGCCAACATTCACATATGGGTTTATTAGACCATCCAGCCAAAGGTTACTCACAAGGTAAAACTCAATAAGACATAGCCAAGCCAATAGATGGGTTTATCAGGCTACCAGCCAAGCCAATAGATGGGTTTATCAGGCTACTAGCCAATCCATCTCTCCAGTTTGGTTTATCAGGATTCTAAGGCAATGGGCAGGAAGAACTGCTAAGCTAGTGAGCTCATCTACGGAGCTAAGAACACCTTCACAAGACCTATCTGTCATGGTTTCCCCACTACCTACACACCCAACACAAGGAAGTGTCCCTTTCTTTGCTCCACAGTCCCTCAAGCTACACCTTCCCTTCCAGTGCTCTTCTGGATGCGTATAGCAGGTTTACCAGCCACTCTTATCTTATCATGAGGTTCCACACTAGGTTTATCAAGCACATTCTATGTCTCTCCCATTCCTAAGTCTTATGCATAGTTCAGACCCAAACCAGGATGCATAACACAACAACCACAAGGAGACTTAGCAACATCGGCTTTACTCTGGAACATAGGTGACAGGATCTCATACAATATTTAGTTTAAGATAACACTGCAACATAGAAATCAGTGTCTTTCCAAGGGAAAAACACTCGCAGGACGTAAAGGATACACACAGGAAGAGCTCTGCTGATACCATAATGTCACGCCAATAAAAAAATGAAGATGGTGGTGAATGAATGAACTAGAACATCTCGCAGCTCTCAAAATGTGAGAGTAACTCCCAAACGTGAATGCATGAGTCCAATTGGCATACGATACTGGTATTTTCTTGTCCATGCAAGCAAAACATGACATTCCAAAACTAGGTGCGCTGCCCAATTTGAATTTCCCATACTCTTCCCCTTCCAAGCAATAACTACCTTAACCGCCTTCTAGCAGAATACATGGTTGGGAAGAGAAGACAAGAAAGAGAGTAGTTGATAGTTCTGATGGGTTCTCCCCATAACACATGGATTTTTCCCAAACAGGCTCAAGTTTAATATTCCCACCCCCTTATCCTTAGGAAAATCATGCCCCCATCTCATTATTCATTGCATTGACATAGCTGGCTGTAATTTTTTCATTAATTTGCATATTTACACGATGTTTACAAACGTGCTTGACTTAGCATAGAAACCATAGGCATCAACCATGATCACCTATATACCAAACATTAATCAATGATAGGGCCTTGGCCTTGAGCTCCTTTTCATGATTCGATATAATATTTACATCATATTCATTAATGCAACGGGGTCAAAACTGGGGTGTTACAAGCAAGTTGCAATGTACTCCACTTCAGTTATACTGAGAGAAACACTGGACTATTTTCTTACTAAACCATGAGATCATGGCCAATCCTAGACAATAAAATCCACCTGAGTTTCTCTTTCTATCTGCAACACTTCCTTCCCAATATGAATCTATATATCCATATAATATGTAGTCATGATCTATACCATAGTAAAGTCCCAAATATGTCATACCTTTTAGGTACCTCGTCACATTATTTGCAGCTATCAGGTGATCTCATCTAGGTTTAACTAGATACTGACTCAAGATGTTCACAACAAAGCATATATCTAGCCTTGTGTTCGTCAGATACATTAATGACCCAATAATATGTCTGTATTGAGTCATATCCACTAACTGTGATGTCTCACCAGACAATAGCTTCAGGTTTGTGTCCATGGGTGTGGCCATGGATTTACAATCCAACATATAAAATCTTTTCAATATTTCTATTGCATACTTTCCCTGATTTAGAAATATTCCTTCTAGGCTTTGCCGCACTTCCAGCCCTAGGTAATAATGCATCGATCCAAGATCTTTCATCTCAAATTCTTGAGCTAGCTTCTTCTTGCAATCTGGGATCTGTTTCTCATTTCCAGTCAGAAATAGATCATCCACATACAGTAATAGTATGACTAGTTCATCATCCATAATCTTCATGTAAAGGTTAGGATCATCTTTACTCTTGGTAAATCCCATGCTTGTCAAGAATCTATCTATTCTACCATACTAAGCTCTAGGAGCTTGCTTCAGTCCATAACGATCCTTTTTCAACTTGCATACATGAGTCACTCTATCTTTAACTTCAAATCCTTGTGGTTGTTCAATGTAAACCTCTTCCTCAATCACAACATTAATGAAGGATGTCTTTACATCAATCTGGTGTAAGTCCCACTTCATCATGGAAGCACATGCCATGATGGTTCTTATGGAAGTGTACCGTGCTATTGGAGCAAATGTCTCTTCATAATCAATCCCCTCTTTCTGAGAGAATCCTCTAGCCACAAATCTTGCTTTGTAATTTTCAATACTTCCATTAGCAACATGTTTTATTTTGTATATCCATTTTGAAGATATCACACTTTTGTTTTTCGGTTTGGGTACTATATCCCAAACATAATTCTTCATTATTGACTGGTATTCTTCGATCATTGCTTCAATTCATTCTTTCTTCTATGCAACTTCCTCATAGCTGGTGGGTTCTTGATCTACAAGGTCACACATCAAAGCTACATAACTAGAATATGGATTTGATCTTTTGCTTGTTCTTGCGGAGCCTTATGGAACTCCATATCTCTATGCTTCCATAATAGTTCTATTCTTTCTTTATGTAACACCATTCTGTTTGAGACTATAGGGAGTGGTTAGTTCCTTCTTGATTCCTTCGTCCTTACATAATGCTTCAAATTCCTTTGAACTGTATTCTCTACCATTATACGATCTCAGTGTCTTAATTCTGTTTTCTGAATGGTTCTCTATCAAGGATTTGAATTCCTTGAATTTCCCAAACACTCCACTCTTGTTCTTCAAGAAATATATCCAAATCTTTCTTGAATAGTCGTCAATGATTGTGACATAATATTCATATCTAGTTAACGATATGGAGGGAATAGGACCACATACATCAGAATTAATTAGTTCTAATGTACCTTTAGTATCATTTCACTTTTCAGAAAGGGATTCTTGATGTTCTTTCCTCTTGCACATCCTTTGCAAGTTCCCTCATGATCAATCTTTAGATCTGGTAACCCTGTTACCACCTTGCTCACATAGGGTAGTGATTTGTAGTTGACGTGAGCAAGCCTCCTATGCCATAGTTCACTTGAGCTGTAGTGTCATGAAAAAGGGATGTCTCTAGATGTCCTTTGAGTTTATACAATCCTCCTCCTTCTTCTCCAATGAATACAACATCTTCAAGTGTCTTTCCTTTGGACCACATAAGTACTTGTCCATATATAAAAGCAAATCTATATCCTTTCTATCTAGAGCTAATATGGAAAGTAAGTTCTTTTTCAAACCTGGTACATACAGTGCTTCCTTCATCTTCATGGAAGTCCCAGAGTCAATCTTGTATCTTGATTCACCAATACCTTTTATGGGACATTGATAGTCATCTCCCAATGATACCTTCTGGGGAGAGTTATTTTCTTCAAGTCTTGATAGATTTTTCTTCTTCCCTATCATGCGCTTTGAGGCACCACTATCAATAAGCCATGTATCTTCTCTAGGAGTTATAGACCCATAGAGTGCGTAGAATAGTACATATTCTTCTTTTGTTAGTCTCTTTCTAGGTATTTCTTCCTCATCCTGATCTTTAGCTAGATGAGCATGATGTCTCTTTTTTGTTGTTGTTATTCTATGGCTAGGTGTCCTATCTTATGACAGTTATAGCATTGAAACTTTGAGTAATCCTTCTTATTCTTCTGTAACTTCTTCTTGGAAGGTTTATGATTACCCTCATTGAAGTTTTATTTTTTCCTTCCTTTAGTATGGATGGCTAGATCCTGATCATCTTCTCTGAGTAGATCTTCTCTGTTGGCTACTCTAGCTTCTTCTTGAATACAATCTTCCCATACTATGTCAAACTTCATACTTATTTTTTGGCACATAGAGTCTGTATGAATGAGTCCCAAGGTCTAGTGAGACCATTGAGGGCAGTCATAACTAGTTCATCCTCATCAAGGGTGTCTCCAATAGCACTTATTTGTTCTATGAACTGGGAAAGCTTTGTGAAGTATTCTTGAATTGATTTTGCTTTGCTCATCTTGGTGCCCTTCAGTTGAGATCTCATATTAATCTTTCTGTTGATGTTCCTTCCCTCATACATTCTGGAAAGTGAATCATACATATGCTTTGGTTTATTCTTAGATGAAACTTGAGGGATCGAGTGATCTTTAATAGAATAAAAAATGATCGTCATTTCCTTGACTAGGTCTTATTCATGTTTCTCCTTAGCTTCAACTTCTGTTGGTTCTGCAATTTCATCCTTGATGTAAATCTCAAGGCCATTCTCTCTGATAATGAGACCAATCCTATACTTCATTGTTAGGATTTTTTCTACACCTTCCAATTTGTCCTCAAGCTTATTGCTTGGGGCCATCTTGTCTAGTAGGTCACTAAAAATTGAAATTTCTCAAAATGAAAATCTGACCTTACCAGGAGATGCACTTGACTGAGGTAAGTTGGCTGGTCCAACTGATTTCTGGAGATACCAAATATTCACCCTTGAAATCCTACTTGCGAGGTTGCGGCTCTACAAAATTCCTGGTTCTGGTTTTCTCTAGTTTTCAGGTTCAGGGACAAACTAGGGTTTGGATTTCCTGAAGATTCAACCACCCAAAAAATTCAGTCCTGGGATCAATAGATGTGCTCCATGGAGGCACAAATTTCTATGTAAGCAGATCTTCCAAACTCCAAATCTTGCAAAAACCCTAATTTCTTTCAAAGAGGGAGTTTCACCTCGTGAAAGCTGTCCTATTCAAGCTAGCTCTGATACCATTTTAAGATTTCATATGCTATAATATATATCATTAGTGTTCATTTCAAGTTCACAACAGTAGCATATGCAGAGTCATTGATAGAAACATAGTCACAATATAGACACGATATTTATCCTACGAACCCTTAAGGGGAATAAAATCCAACAAAACTTCCTTTGTATAATATGTATAAGATATAACCCCCCAAAAATTATTCTCCTCCTCATTGTTCTCTCTCTCTGTCTCTCTCTCTCTCTCTCTCTCCTATGCGCTACACAAGTGAGTGTGTCCGTGTTCAAATAAGAAGGACATGACTTCTATTTATACACATTCAGCCAACTGACTTTTACCGTAAACAAGTCGGCCCCACTAAATTTTTTGGGCTGACTTCACCTAGGAAGACTCAAAATAGTATTTTATATTATTCATTAGGGTACTAATGACCCGAATTACAATGGAGCATTTACCTCATGAATCTATGATGAACAATTACAATAATGGCACCCTGACGGAGGAATAATAACATCTCCCTTGGGTTACATTAGTAAAATACATTTAGAATATCCTTTGAAGTTACAATATTCAACACATAAAGGTGCTATCTTAGTCTCCCCTTCACATGGTCCATGTAGCTTTATTTTATAGGCCAAAGGAATCCGAAATGGGTTGATATATTTTGGGATGAAGGTAGGTAATAATACCTAGGGGATAGGAGGTCGAGTGCCAACTTTCCCAAGTAGTTAGGATCATCCTCCACGAGAGCTTTCACCTAGAATATTCTCAAACCTTCTCTTTTTTTTCTCTTTTTGGACTGCTGATGTTCTCTGCAAGAGGTATAGGAGTGCTGACACTCCTTGTGGTAATATAAAAGGTGCCATCGATGCCTTATGTCAGTGGACAAGAGAAGTCAGACCAATCTGACACCCCGTGCTAGGTAGCAAGGTGCGTCAGACTGGCTAAGATTGAGAAATAAGCCCCCAAAAAGATGTTTTGGCTAGGTACTTCAAGGGTTTTGAGCATAAGTACAATTTTTGAGTGTAACATTTACATGGTACCTCCACGTCAAACCATCCACGTGGGATTTGTGGGTCCATATATGAATTTTCAAAAACTTTCAAAATTTGAATTTTTGACAAGTGGCTATATGAATATTTATGCATCCTTGAGTAGGGATCAAAACATTGTGTTTCTATTTCTTAGGATGTATTTCCTTTTCCTTTAATCTGACCCTAGACATGACTATCTTCAAACAAATCTCTACATAAACATGTAGCCTACCTGAATATACAGTTGGCCCATCCAAATACTAGAATTCTTTCTATCAACCATCTAAATCGACACTCCTATCTTTTTTCTCCTTGTAATGGTTTTCCCATCAGTTAACAAAACTGACAAATTTTCAACACTGATACAAAATTTCACCTAGATTCGACCAAAATTTAAAATTTGTAGTATGTATTATTCTTGAATTAATCTATGGAAGGATTAAACATCATTTCCCCTAATATTTTCACTAGTTCATTTTGTCAAATACTTCATGTGAAACTTGTAATTATGCCTATAGAAATAAAATTCGACCCATGCAGTATCAATGCTACAAACTTGGGCTCTGGTACCAATTTTCCATGTACCCAGTGACCTCACGGTTCCATTGGGTCCATGGGATACTTAAACTACTATCTTTAATCCCCCCTGGTACTCAATTTCATTTTTCTACTGGTTCAATTAAAGTTTATAGCGTAATTATATATGTAAATAAACACCTAGATTTAATATAAACATACACGAGATTGTTACAATTATTTTCTACATGAATGCATTCACTTGATGCCATTAATTTCGTGCATTTTAACCATACAAAAACTATAATTAATTAATATACATAACATCAATAAATACCAATAATTTATATATAGATTGAGACTTATCTGAAAAATATAACCAAGTGACTGTATACCAAGGATGTTCCTCCCAACCGTAGGCTCTGTCAAGCCATATATTTCTTTGACAAGCCACCCTCGATATGGGACTATTAAACTAAAAGAAGGTTCCAAGTTTTCTATATACAACTATCCCAATCCATTAGCACTTCTTCCCCTTCATCTTGAATAAACCAAGGAATGGGGTTCCCTTCTATGAGTTAACAGTCCCTTGAATTGGTTACCCCAATTCCCTTCTAGGGATACAACATAGGCCATATAGGAACTCTCCATGCAAGGAATCCAAGGAACTCAGCCATTCTCAGTATGAGTCCAGACTATAGTATGGGTGATGGTGGTATAGGTGAAGATAGTTCAAAGATGACAACATTTGATATCCCAATCATGGAGGAATGATGGAAAAATGGACTAGTTATCAATATTTATATGCATGTTGAAAACTAGCCAAGTGGCATGCCAGGATGGTAGGAAATAGACTAGTGACATACATGGGGTTTGACACTTTCCCCTCTTTAATCCCAAGCTTAGGATAATAAACATAGGATTATGGATAATGGAATTTTATAAAGAGGGATTAATAAAACTTAGGATAAAAATGAATACTAAGGATAATGTCTTAAGTCAAAATTCACTAGGCTTATCTCCATTTTAACCCCATCCTCACTCTCCCTCTTGTAGAATTATAGTCCCCCATGTCTTCTTCATCCTTTATTCTGCAGTAGTCATGGAATTTATATTAAAAAGTGATAATGTACAAAATTACATAATATTCTCATGTTGGACCATTCTTATCCAACTTCTATCCATTTCATCAATATTTACATATTTACATAATGGAGTAAAAAAGGGGTTTTACAAAATGACCATAAATTTTTCCTTTGATGATATTAAGGATCTTTTCATTGTTATTTACTGGATGATTTGATTGTCTATTCTAAGAAAGTTGAAGATCATGTGCAACATCTAAGGAAAGTATTTGAAAGGTGTAGAATATTTGGGATATCTCTCAATCGAAATAAATCTCTTTTTTTGGAATGGAAGAAGGTAAACTCTTGGGCCACATTGTCTCATCTCAAGGAGTAAAAATAGGTCCTGACACAACAGAGGCCATCAACACAATTCCTCTCCCTAGGAATAAGAAATCCATTCAATCCTTATTCAGTAAGATTAATTTTTTCGAGGAGATTTATTCCCAACTTTGTTGAAGTGACTAAGAACACAAACACAATGCTAAAAAAAGATACTAACATCAAGTGGGATAATAATTGTAAGGAAGTGTTTGCTGCAATCAAGTGAGAACTAGGATAATCCTCAATACCAATTAGCCCAAATTATAGGAATAATTTCATGATTTTTCCATTTGCTTTAGAACATACAACAATTGTTGTCCTCCTACAGAAGGAGGATGGTTTTGAGCAACCAATTACATTCTCCAGTAAATATTTGAGAGATGGATAGAATAAGTAAAACATCATGGAAAAGGAAGATTATGCACCAGTTAAGGCTCTCAAGTCCTTCAGAGAATATTTGTTGTAGGAAAAAAATATTGCTTTCCTTCCTCATATAACAATCAAAGAGATGTTATGTCAGCCACAATCAAATGGGAAATGGGGTAAGTGGACCACTAAAATACAAGAGTTTGACTTAGTCATTAAACCTACCAAGTTGGTGAAGGGTCAAGGTTTAGATAAATTTATGGCTGAAGCTAATTTATAGGTAGTGGGGATCAACATGATACACATAAAGAATGAAGAAGACCTAAGTAATGAAATAATCCATTATGTCGGAACATGTTATTACGAATCCAAATGGTATCATGATGTTCTACACTTAATGGAGACAAGTGCATGTCCTCTAGGGCTAGACAAGTGACAGTGAAAGTCTCTGAAAATTAATCCCATAAGGTATTGTGCTGTGGGAATGTATTTGCAATGAAAAAATACTAAATGCCTTCTTCCAAATACCTATAGAAAATGTGGTTGAAAAATTAATCAAAGACATGTATTTGGGAATTTGTTGAGGGAATTTTGATGTTAGGGACACAACTTACAAGATACTGTGATTTGGATATTAGTGGCCAACCCTATTCTCCAACGTGAAAAATTTTCACAACTATATTTGAACCCAAAATTCGACGATTCCATTTGGCGAAACCCAAAAAGGTTGATAGTGTCGTTGGATACCTTTAAAATTTTGGATTTTTTTTTTGAAATTTGACCCCAATTTTCATTGGGTATTTGACAGTTGTTGAATATTTGATTACAAATGTAGAATATTCGATGATTTTACATGATAGTTTACTAAGGTGATCCCGAAACATAAATAATTACATAAAGAAACAATAGGATGATTTAATTGTCCTCCTTGAAGTCATGAAACTAAATGTTCCCCATGTTTTTCGTTCGCAATATTCTTTGTTTCTATACGTTTCATAATTCTTATTCATATTCACTTACTTCAAACACTCATATCCTTTATCCCCCATTTTCCCACATACATAGCATTTGAATCCTTGGTTGTTGGATTCATTATTCCTTATGTAATATCCTTCCCTTCCATAATCTAGATGGGGTGTAGGATTAGGGTTACTCTAGTGAAATTATATCTACCTTGTATTATATTGTTGATTATCCATTTAAGATTCTCAGTCAACTTGTTGTTCTATTGCACTTAGAATCCACATATAAAATTTCTCAACATAACATTGAACGAGGTCTTGGGCATAAAATTTGGACTTTTGGTTAACATTGATGGAACACCACGAGTGTTGGACTGGTGTCACTTAAGTGATGTCTAGTAGAACTATAAATTAAAAAAAATACTATATATCTTGGTGTCCCTAATGATTTATTTTATTGTGGCATCAAAATATTGGCAAATTTATGAGAGGAGGTTTTTATGTTATGATCCTTACATTCATTGTGAGTTTATTAAATTCATTGTTTTAAAATCTTAAAATATCACAACCAAGTTAATGTTATCATCCAAGTTAAGGTCATCATCCTTTTCATTTGAACTGACCCTTTAAAGAAACTCGAACAAGGACAATTCTTCTTCTCGATTATCCAAATTTTATTACACACATGTTTGAATGGGATTGGGAAGTGTATTTCATACAAATCCTTATTCGATGCTCCTACAATTTGTATGTAAGTAGGCTCATCTTTTTTGATGGGATTATTTCATGGGTTTCATTCTTATATGCATTGGAAAATATCCCAGCCTTCAACTTAGTCAATAATAAGAACACTAGAGGAAATGGATCGATCATGAAGTTCTATATATCACCTAAAATTAGGGGATTGTTCCTTGTTGACATTAAGAGAGAGAAAATGGATTTAAGGATGAAGGTGTAGGTATGAGGTAATTTAAAAAAAAAAAAAAGTAGAAATTCTATTTCATATAATCAACCCAAAATATCTCAAATAATGATAACATTGTTAGAGGTCATGACAATTTAAAAAAAAACAATAATACACTAATGAAGGTATAATTTATAGTTTACTAAAAGATGACCATAAATTGTTATTGTAATCATCCTTTCCTTGTGGCAAATAATTGCTCATTCATACTTGTAAATAGCTTGAATATGTGTGAATCTTCACTTTTTTATAAAGTTTGAATCACCAATAGTTCACTTTTGATGATGATGACAGTGATGATGATGATGATGATAGTGATGATGATGATGATACTGTTAATGCTGATGACGTTGATGATGATGATGATTATGATGATGGTGATGATGATGATGGTGATGATAGTGATAATGATGATGATGATGCTATTGATGCTTATGATGATGTGGTTGTTGATGGTTTTTGTGATGATGACAACGATGCTTTTGTTGTTGATGATGATGACAGTGATGATCACGATGATGATGATTATGATGGGGATGGTGATGATGATGATGATGATGTGGTTGTTTACAATGATTGTGATGATCAATAGTGATGATGACAATGATGATTTTGATGATGATTATGACGATGATGAATTTGATGATGACGACAATGATGATGACGATGATTATGATGGATATGGAGATGGCGATGATTATGATGATGATGATGTTGCTGACAATGATGGCGATGACAACAACAATGATAATGATGGAATTCTCTATATGACGATGATGATGGTCATGATGACAACAATGACGATGGTGATGATGGTTGTGATGACAATGACGATGACGCTTCTTATGATGGCAATGATGATGTTGATGATGATGAGAATGATTATCATGATGATGACAACAACGGTGATTATTAGTATGGTGATGATGACGACGATGATGAAAATGATGTTTTTGTTGTTTATGATTATTGTGATGATTAATAGTGATGACAGATAAGACATTAATGATGACGATGACGATGATGTTACTGACGATGATGATGGTGATGAGATGATAATGATGATCATGATGATGATGACAATTATGATGTGGATGGTGATGATGATGATGATGATGATTATGATGTTGTTGAAAATGATGATGTTGATGATAATCACTTCAATGACCATGATGATTACAAAAATTATGATGGGGATGGTGATGATATGATGTTGTTGTTTCTGAAGATGATGATGATCGTCATCATCTCTACGACAAGGATGATGGTGGTGATGAAAACGAAGGTGATGATGCTGATTTAGTTTTAAACATCATCATAATCATCACCATCATCAATGAAAATATCATATTCATCACCACTGACATCCTCATCATCACCGATGTTGTCATTGTCGTTATTATTGATATCACCAATAAATTTTTAAATTAATTTTTTCTCATTTTTTTTTGTAAATAATATAGTACCTTCTATTTCATTTTAAGAGATTTACAAAAAGAGTGGTTGAAACAATCCCTCCCTACATAGGGAAAACATGCTCAAAGTTTCAGTTTCAAAAAATACAGTCTGCCTCTAAATGAAACACGATTGAAACATCTAGTCTGAGAATTTCTTAATACATAACATTTACAAGTATTCATATGAAAATAAAAGTAAGAATAACCTAAAAATAAACTAAGCCGATATTCAGCTTAATGTCAGAGTCAGTAGGGGTTGAGTTAACCAGTTTGATTTCCATATGTTTGGAATTTTTATGCATATTTATGAACAGTTCATCTAATTTCAGGAGGATAGATTCATGCACTTTCCCTCTTTCCACCAGTGCATGACCAAGAACATACTTTTTCTACAAAAACAGTCCTTATTTTTCAGATGGAGGGAGGTTATACCTCTTGAGTATCCTGGATTAGGTATTAGGGCCTCAAATTCATCTCTAACCTTATGATAAATTATACAACCTCTGGTGAGCTGAGCCTCACTTTACGTTTCTTCAATATCATGTTTTATGGGGTCTAGAAAAGAATTCCTGTAGAGATGGGCTGAGTGAAAAATGTTTCTCATTGCCGTGTTAGGGGGAGTAGAGGAGTTGAGATGGGGAGCACGGGAGCGCTTTTGTGTCGACATTGTCAAGGGAGCAAGGTTGAGCCAAAGCGGGAGTGAAGGGGCTTGAGGAGGTGGGAAACATGAAACCGGAGATTGGACGGGTTCACTCTTGGTCCACTGATAAAACTCCACCGGAGATAAATGAAGGGAGGGCTTAGTGTTTTTAAACAACTGAAAGGAGGCCAACACGGAAGTAGGAAGGTATTGAATAAAAAAAACAAGTTAAGATAAGTCCAAAGCTTACCAAAATGCTTCCTCAAATAATTGAGAGTCTAATAAATGACGCCACTGAGAAAAAAACTCCACCCCGAGCATTTTTCTGAGAACCAAAAGCTCCTTCAGAAAATAGAACAAACGTACCCAAAGCCGACTCTAATTACCAAAATTGGCGAGTCTCCGGCTAGATAACCCATAGATGAACTGAACCAAAATCCTCAATAACAGAATTTCCAAAATGCTAGAGGCCCCAAGCCAGAGTAGATCTCCATTTCAGACTACCACTCTCTAGAGAATTCCAGAGAAAAAATGAAATCCATTTTGTGAGCATAGTGTGATACTCCATATCTTTTATCATCTGATTCCACATGCTACCAATCTGCAAGCTGATAATTAGCCTCCACCATTTGTGAACAAAAGCATTCCAAACCATAATGTATCTAGCTGGGAGATTAATGATGCATCTATCTGTCTCGTATGCTATCTCCATTCCTATCATATCAATGTTCGACCTTGTTCAGGATATCGTACTGGGAGCCTCCAAAACCACCGTCATGGCAGGGTGTTTATTATTCACCATTCGAGGTGATGAAGTGTTGGCATGGAAAATATGCAAGTCCACCACATTCCTCTCCTCATCCACCTCGAGGATTACCTCCTTATATCTTATTTGAATGAGTCGATCCTTAAGTGGGTCATTATGAAGGTGCCACCAATTATGATCAAGTGACTCTTTGGATGTGTCGAGTCCGTGGTTTTCCAGATGGTCCACCAGAATGTTTCCTGATCTTTTGATTTTTCTGGGTTGTAACACCTCGAACTGTGTGATCAAATTGTAGAGTTGTTCCTTCATCCTATCAAGTCTCCAGTGATTCAAAAGCTTTTCAAGTGGAGTGCCATTGGAGAGCCTCTACACTATGTTAATAATAATATACGAGTCCCCTTCAATGAATCGCGCCAACCATACCTATATTCGAGCTATGGTGAGTCCAGATATTAATGCTAGTAGCTCTGCCACATTGTTGGTGGATGTGCCTATGTACTTTATGTATATGTGAATAATTTCTCCTTTTTCATTCCTGAAGACCCCTCCAATTCCAGTCGGTTCAGGGTTCCCTTTAGAGGCCCCATCAAAGTTGAGATTTAAGCACAGAGGGGAAGGGGGGGACTTAACCGAGGGGATAATTGTCTTGGGAGGACAAAGACACATATCTAGTTTAAATTTAAGGGCCTACAAATCCTAGTTTGATGTAATTAACTACTCCTGGGGAGGGCAAGTTAAATTGGAATCTGACCATTGGTTAAGTTGTAGGATTTCGTTAATGTTGGCTTTGATAATTAGATGAACCTTTTGAAGGGGAATGGTTTCATATTTAAAAATGTGTCTGTTACATTCTTTCTAGAGGTTCCAAAGGGTTAATCCAAGGAAAAGGGTCCATAGTTTATTTAGGTATGGACTGGAGAAGGGGTGGGGGTGCCAATTTCTTATGGTGTCTTTAATACAAGAACGTTCTCGATCAGAACACCTGAAGAGACTTCATCTCCAATCCCATAAGGGAAAATCAAATTGATACTTGTTTAGAATATGTTCCAATGTTTCATGTGCCATATCACACATGACGCATCTGGAAGGTCCTTGGAAACCCCACTTAAGGAGCTAATCCTAGGTCAGGTTTTTTCCATGTACCATTATCCATAAGAAATTTTTAACCTTTCACAAAAGATGGGCATGCCATATGCGATCCCAGACTACACATTTTTGGCTATCATTTTCCATATTCACCAAATGGTCATCATCTTTGAATGAGAAGTATACTTTAGTTTGATAGCTCCATCTAAGCTTATCCGAGGTAGTTTGAATGAATATTTTACTTGAGTTTAATTCATTCCAGAAGTCATGATTTTCTTGCAGAGTATCATTCCCCAGCCAGTTCTCCCTTGTGAGCCAGGATTTCCATTTACTGTGAGTTTGATGAGGGGCCTATTAATGATCCACCTTAACCTTTCCTTCTTACTGCATACAGGTTTGCATATCTTGTGTGTTTTCTTTTGCTTCTAGGGGATGGAATTGTTGCCAAGCATCTTCAAAAAAGAGAGCCGTTTTCTCATCCCGTATCTCCTAGAAGTTATGAATGTAAAAAATCTCTCTTTGCACCTTGGATGAGTTCCATATGATTGATCCTATCCAGAATCTCAATTCTAATTATATCCTCCTACCTGACCCTACTTGCGTACTTGTCCCTCCAAATAATGGCCCAATTAAAGTAGAATATGAGAGGCATCTCCACCAAAGTTTAGCAGAAAGGAATTGATTGCGATTGAGGGGGTATCTCTATCTTAATCCTCCTATGCTCTTGTCTTTGCAGAGAAATTTCCACGCTACCAAAGGCCATTTCTTGTTTTTCAAATATCCCCCCTATAGGAAGTTTCTTTGCATATTTCTAATGGATTTGAGGACATGTTGAGGGGATGCCATAACTGAAAATAGGTGAAGTGGCATGGCTTGAAGGACTGAATTTAGAAAAGTGGGGCGTCCAGAGAAATTTAAAGCCCTAAAGGTCCAGGAGGAGAGTTTAGATTCAATTTTGGCAAGGAGGTCTTTCCAAGATGATTTTTTTAGAGCCGACTCAATGAGGGGGGATCCAAGGAATTTGGATGGAAGGGAGCTCTTCGAAAACCCTAGTATTCTGGCTATTCTTATATGGATGTAAATAGGTGTGTGGAAGAAGAAGATCTAATATTGTAAATAGTTGATGGACATCTCTGAGTCTTCCCCGAAAATTTTGAGAATGCGCTTGAAGGATTTTGCTTCATGAATTGAGGATTTCCCCAATAACATGGTGTCACCAACAAACTAAAGATGGGAGTGAGGAATTCTAGAGGAATTGAGGTGGATGCCATGAATCAGGTTTTCCTGCACCTATTTGTTGATAAACCTCCCCAGTCCTTCCACCAGAATAATGAAGAGATAGGGAGATAAAGGGTCCACTTGGTGGATGCCTTTTGAGGTAGAAAACATGGCAGAGGGGGAGCCATTGATAAGAATAGAGAAGAAATCCAATTCGAACAGAGATAGAACCCAATTTACCCAAGATGTGGAGAATCCAAAGGATTCCAATGTGGCTCTAAGAAAGTTCCAACTTATTTTGTCGAAGGATTTGCACATATCTAATTTGATGAACATGCCTGAGTGATGGGAGTTATTGAGAGGGTGAATTGCCTCATGGGCCGTAATAATACCATAAAGTATTTATCTCCCTTCCACATATCCAATTTGTCCCGGGAAAATTATAAGAGGTAGTATGGGTTTAGGGCGATTGACTATGACTTTGGTGATGAGTTTGTAAATGACATTGCACAGTGCAATAGGGTGGAAGTTCAAAGGATCCTCAGGATTATCGGTATTAGGTATTAGGGTAAGAAAAGTGGAATTCAAGGCATGCATAATTAGGTACGATCTTCTGGAACTCTAAAATACCTCCCAAACATCCTGCTTAATAATACTCTAGTAGGTTTGGAAAAAATTCATTGTGAAGCCATTCGGACCTGGATCTTTCCCAGGGTTCATTTCCATCACCGCTTTTTCCACTTCTGTTAGAGAGATGTCATGGGAGAGGATATGATTTTTCTCATGTGTTATGGTGGAAGGAATATAATGCATGATTTGATGGATTTCCAGAGAGCGGTCTATTGTAGGTTCCTTGATTAGTTCTTTGTATAATTGAATCAACTTCTTTTCAATATCCTCCTTGGTTTGAAGAGTGTTTCCTTGGCTAGAGGTGATCCCCATTATACGATTCTATTGTATTCTCTGAAGCATATAGAGATTAAATAATTTGGTGTTTCTTTCACCTTATTTGATCTAACTACAAATGGAATACACACCTGGAACAACAAGAGAGGGGGGGAAAGACAAGTAGCCTGTCAACTAGACAGATTTCTTATCTCTAACTCTATTCTACATAACCAAATTAATCTCTCAGCAACTATTCTTCCTATGGAAGGATCTTACCACTGGCTTATTCTCCTTCTTTTGGAGTTGAAAGGATCACATAGCCAAAGCCCCTTCTAGTTTGAGCAATGTTGGATTTCTCACCCTGATTTTATGTTTAAAATTAGGGAGTGGTGGCTTGAGTCAGTTCATATGGAAGGCACAATTATGTATAGGTTCCAACAAAGATTGAAGCATCTAAAAGCTCAACTCAAGACCTGGAATAAAGTGGAATTTGGAAACATGTTTGAGGAAAAGAAAAACTAGAATATCAGTTGAATGCTACGCAAAATAAATCCATACAAATGGGGTATACTGAAGAACTCAAACTTCAAGAGAAAACTCTCCAACAGAAGCTAAATCCTAGGTACCATCTGGAGGAAGAATTATCGAACCATAAATCTAGGATAAAATGGATCAAAGAAGGTGAAAGAAACACCAAATTCTAATAAGAGCAGTGCTACCTCTGTCTATCCTATGAATTCCTCCTTTTTTCTCCAGAAGAGAGGCAATTATGTTGAAATACCCTCCAATGATCCAATTCATAGAGGGAATTCGTGTGTGGAGCCAATTAAGGTTCTTGAGAAAGGATAGATTTTGTTCCAATTGCTGACGTCCATAAACATTTGTGATTACCCCTCCATGAAGAGTTCCTATGATTTTGAACCATTGTAAAAGGGTATGATGGGAAGAGAAGAAGCCTTCTATATGTAGGAGCACTGGATCCCATAGTATGGCTATACCTCCAGCGCTTCCTTTGGCTTCCAGAGCGATGATTTGGGAATTCTTCAAACATTTCCTAGTAAATTCCTGGAGATTTTTCTCTGAGCATTTGGTTTCTTGTAACATTATCACAACTGGTTTCTCAACAAGAATCCTATTTTTGAAAATTCTTCGTTTGGAATCACTTTCGATTCCTCCAATTTTCCAAGAGATAATTTTTAATTCCATCTAAACAATAGGATGAAAGTGAGCCTCTAAACATGCACTTTGACTTGAGTATATTAAGTAGGCTCATAATTCTTTGATCAAATGTCTGTTTGATTTCCTTCCTTTCTTAGGTGTATCACTTTGAATCTTTGGCATGTATCGACGTTTTTGTGTTTTTACCCCTAGTTGAGTCTGACTTTGTTCTTGGATTTCCATCTTTGCCTGCTTTAGAACCTATTTATCCTTGCTTATAGCATTGTATTGTTCAGTTAACCGATCCAGTTGGTGAAGTAGGATATTTTTGGTTTCCATTTTTCAACTGCTTCTAATAAATCTAGTAGGTTCAATTCTCTTAGTTCCATATCATCCATTTCTAGAGATTCTCCATCCTCATTCATTATTTGATCATCCACCGCGGTGAGAGCTAACACCTATGCTTGTGATAGAGTGGATTTTAAAGTTTGTGGGTGTTCATGTAGTTGTATTATATTTGGATCAAGGTTAGTAGTCTGATTCTTCTCCGACTTGGATATTCAGACGATTGGATCAATCTTTTCCTGTGGGTTCGACTAGGAGACAATGGAGAAGCTGTTATGAGTAGGATAAATAAGACTTGGGTTGGTGGTGGAATTTTTTTTCCCTAGACGGTGCCTTCTTGAGGGTTTCATGAATCTTCATTCATTTTATCCATAGGATTTACAGGGGGGTCCTAAAATTCAGAGAGAAATCCTGAAAGGGGTGACCATGCTCGTGGAATTTGCGACATTAGAAGGGGATGTGCTCATAATCAATGGGTTGCATCCAGTTTGAGTCTCTGTGTCTTAAACATATAGATTTTAGGAGCATAGCTGATATGTCCAGGTAAAGGCACATGGGAGCATAAGAAGTGTAACGCCCTACCATAGTTGCATCCGAAATTTGTACAAAAGTTCCCAGGGTGTTTCCAGTACCCATGAGCATTTCCATGTTCCAAAACTCTTGGGTCAGCGAATAAAGTATTATCCAAAGGCAAACCACTTCAAAGTATTCCTTTTTCTGTGATAATTGTTCCTTCCAGTTACATATATGAAGCCCTGATGAATGAAAGAAGTATGGTCCTCCTTGGAAAATACGGTTCTTATCTTCTAGGTTATGGAAAACTACGGTAAAGAATCCTTTTGAGCCCATTTTTAGTTCACAGTATCCTTTTGGTTTCTAGGTGTTGGTGAGCCAACCCACTAGGAATTTTTCTGAAGGCCATGTTCCTATGAATTTACAAATTATTGTGTGGTCTGTCATAAATTGAATTTTTTCGTCCACCAGTGTTGAAGTTATCTCATACCTTGAGATTAATGGAGATTTAGGCTTGCATTTTCAGTTTTACTTTGTTGATACCTTTGAATAATTCAGATTAAAATGATTCTTTGCTGAGGATCTTGGTGTGTCCATCTTCAATGAGCTTGATCCTACTCCTCCCTTCCCTTTTTTCGCTGATGAGGGAGATAATGTAGTCTCTGAACCTGTTAATAAAAGAGGTTTGGACCCAAGGTCCCTACACTCTAACATGATACTGAGGAATGATTCTCCCTCCCTCAACTATTAGATTCCATTGCTGACAGATGCAAGTACAATCCAAACCAAAATCATGTTAAAAACCAAAACCCTAATCCCACGTAGCCGCCATTGCTCATAGAGCTCCTTCAATGATCTTCTCAAAATTTATTTTTATTTTTAGAATAAAATTTATTTTTCAATTTGTGTATATGAGTGAACATACTCTCCCGTGCCCTGAACTTCATTTTCATTTGAATTTCACTAGCGGAAGAGCATTGTGAGCTGTGAGCCCCTGAATTCATTTTCATTTCATTTGACTAGTGGAAGAGCATTATGAGCCTGCATGAGTTGTGAGATTCACAAGGAAAAATGTGAGCCCACATGATCCCTAATTAGTGGTAGAGCGTGAGTTGTGAGGCCTCGACTTCATTTCAATTTTCATTTGACTAGTGGCAGAGCATTGTGATATTGCATGAGTTGTGATCTTCCCAAGGTGCATTGTGAGCCTGCATGAGCCCTAACTAATGGTAGAGCATGATCCATGAGCCCTTGAATTCATTTGCATTTTAATTTGACTAGTGATAGAGCACTATGATCCCGCATGAGTTGTGATATTCACAAGGTGCATTGTGAGCATACATGAGCCCTAACTAGTGTTAGAGCATGAGTTATGAGCCCTAAACTTCATTTGCATTTGTATTTGACTAGTGGCAGAGCACTATGAGACCAAATGAGTTGTGAGCTTCACAAGGAACATTGTGAGCCTGCATCAGCCCTAACTAGTGGTAGAGCATTGTGAGTCGGCATGAGATGCGAGTTTGTGAAAGCGTATTGTGATCCCACGTGAGCCATGACTAGTGGAAGAGAATTGTGAGCTCATGTGAGTCATGATCTTGGGAAGGTGCATTGTTATCCCACATGAGCCATGAGCAGAGCATTGTGAGCAGCTAAGGGAGATTGAGTTTGGTAGTAGTAGAGGGATACCAAGTTTGGTAGTGATAAAGAATCATTGAGAGGAGTCGATGCCTCCAAAATCAGTGAGTGTAATACCCTAAATCAATCCACATTCAATATATGAGTAGGATACCCTAATTCAATCCTCATTCATTATGTGAGTAGATTACTATAAATCCAAATCGAATTCCAACATGAACTATATGGCATAGGTTTTAAGGATTACAAAAAGCTATTTTCTATTTTTTTACGTTCATGGTGTCATGTTGAATTATCCATTGTTCAAGAAGCAAGGGATTCAAATAATTATGTTGACTTTGCTTTCATACGCCACAAACAAATTCAAATTAGATGTGGGTGTATTTTAAATTTTTAAGATTTAGTTTAAACCAACGTGGTTTGTATGGGGATGGAAAATAATTGAGGACAATAATTAAAGGATATGAATTCTCCATACTCAACAATAAGGAATTTTAAAGGTAAGTATCAATATAGGGTTTATAAAAATTGATCTTTGGACACTATTTTCAAATGTTCTTTATAATGACATACATGGTGATGCCTTTGAGCGCCCTACTAAAGAAGAGGTGATTGTGATAAAAAAACATGTTTATCTAGCATGGACAACCAATGTTTAGAGGAGAAAATAATATGTATTGAAAAAGAGGATCATGTGAACAAAAAATCTTCAGTAGAGAGAAATGATCAACTCATGAATGCTAATTTTGAGTTTTCACTTGACTTAATTGAACAAGTTTCCAATGTAAGCACTAAAATTTGCTTGATACAATCAAAAACATGTTAAATTGTTTTGACATTAAACAATTATTGAGGTGCGACTCAAGCCACTACGTTTGCCTATGCAATGTGCTGGCAGGCAGTTTTGGAGATAATTTGTTGCATAGCATCAAGGATGTTGCACAAAGTCAAAGTTGCTGCGCAAGGAGGAAGATGGAGTGCAGGGAGGATTGGCCACATTTTGTATATTTTGGTCATATTTTGTAGTTTTTGGTTTTTATTTTGTATATTTTGGTCCAAGTAGTTAGGAAGTTGACTTAAGTGGACCATCGATGTAAAGGTGCAATCCTATAAATAGATATAGGATTGTAAATGTTAAGGATGCTAATGGTAGATCGGGATCTTGGGGTTTGATATTGAACTTATCTGCGATCTATCTATGATGCAAGATCTGAATTGAAGAACTATTTTTGGGAACCTGTGCTTTGATGTGAAGTTAATATGACATGATAGAGAATTGAGAGAAACAATGTGTCTTATTACTCCTTCCTATTTTGCTGCAATATAATGTAGATGAATACTACTTTATGATGGTTATTTATGAATGATGCGATGCTTTCATGTTATGAATGATGCTATGTTAGTATATATGTTCATGCGTTGATACTCTGTTGCGATTTAAGAATGATATGATTCAATGAATGATGAAATTAATCTATGAATGTATGAACCAATGTTTGGTTTCACTAAGTAATGCTATGATAGGTTGACAATAGATGCACATCCTCATTCTTACTGTGAAAAATTGGTTTTGATAGTTCTCCCTGGAACATCTCGGGTGAGACCTCATCTGCTCTGCAGGTGTTGCTGGACAGGGTAAAACTTATCTGGGACGATACTCAGGGAGATCGGCGTGGTAAGGGTTTCGATAGAGAGTGAACCCTTGTCGATGGATCCGTGAAAACAAATAGTTCCGTTGCCGGGACCATAGTGCGCGAAGAAGGAGGACATTCTATACCATCAGATGAGACTGGAAATTCAATATTGGTTCGATTATAAGGCACGGGAATTTACTGCAGAATAGAATCAAAACCCTAGAGTAATGAAAAAGAAGTGGTTGGAAAGGCACTTGTATTCTGATCTACACGAGTCCTTCTTTTTTGAGTTTCCGATCATCTTGTATAAGTGGTTGGTGTGATTGACCTATTGGAAGACAAATTTTCAAGGAGGCGAGCCCACTTGCTGGACCCCAGAGATGATCTAGAAACTACATGAGGTAAATAACAAAGTTACAAGGGTTGTCAAAGTCTATGTTGATGACATATTGGAGGGTTACATCACTGAGTTCACAGTTGAATCAGTCAAGTCTTATAGCGACAGAGAAAGGGAGTTCTTCAAGGGACCAAGAGGTAGGTTTCTTTTATCATTGCAACTTTCAATTAAGAAGCTCATCTATGAAAAAGGCATATTGAATATGAACTCCGATGAGTAGATCCTTGGTGTGCAGAGGCTGTGGGTACTACTTGGAAAAGGGGTGAATGGAATGATACGGGCTAGATAGATGGGAGTTGCGACAAGACTGTGAGGGAATTTGGGGAAGGAAGTGGTATTCTGTGAAGTGGAGTAAGGTCTCAGCAAGAGAAGAGGAATAGGACATGAGAGAGTCTTGCTATGACTAAAACAAGAGGCTACGAGAGAATATCACAAGGGATGAAGCAAAACTACAACGACGAAGGAGATGACCAGGCTACACCCGAGCCCGAAGAAAGAGCAACCCCCAACAACAATGTAGCCACACCTCCGTGCACTGCGCCGCACTTAGGAAGAAATACTATCTCGACACCAACTTGTCTAACGTGTCAACAACACTCTAATAGTAGTGGATCAAAAACTATAGGAAGAAGGCCTAGGATGGCGGGCAATGATGTAAAGTTACCTCTGTTTCATGGGAACGGGACTGAGGATCCCTAGCAATACTGGTTTTTGTGCAAAGTAGTTTGGACCATAAAGAAATCTCATGAGGATGATGTTGAGAAGGAACAGTTGATGATGACCCTCCAAGGCTGTGCACTAGACTGGTTTGTGAAGTTTGTACAAGTTCCCACGGGTACTCTAATGAAGAATTCAGCTGAGATCAGAAAAGGATTGATTGAAGAGTTTAGAAAGCCATAATATGAGGTGCAATACATCACATAGTTAAAAGAGATTAAGAAACATCAAAATGAGATGGTTTGGGATTTTGATCACCGATTCAAGACGCTAATGGCAAGAGTCATCTTTTACATGAGCGATGTACACCATAAGGAATGGTTCATCACACCATTGGTACTGCATATCATAATGACTTTGATGCAGCAAAAGATTAGAACACAGAGAGAGGCTCTGGAGATCGTGATGAAGTTGGAAGTTTCACCTGTTGTTGAGACTAGAGTTGGGATGAATCATATTCAGTCTCAACTGGAGAACTTGATGATCCAGTTGCAGGATATCAAAAAAGGGAGAGAGCATCATAAATAAATATGGCGTGCTCGATGTCACACAGAAGGAGATCATAAAGATCAATGACTGGATTTTCAAAAATACTTGATGTTAGGAGCTCCAAATCCATTGAGTCATGGAGGCATACCATGGTGCCACATCTACCAAGTTCATGGGCATCGACATGAAGATTGTGTGTATGTGTAGAAGATGGTCACAAAACCAACGAATTTTTATTTCACATTTTATTGATTATTTGGGCATGAAGATAAGGATTGTTGAGCATATCATTTACTCTAGGAGAGGATAATGGAATCAATTTACTATATGAAGGGAGAAGAGAATCAAATGGTACAACTGCAGTAGCAACCACAGGTGGTACAACTGCAACCTCAACCACAGTTTGTACCGCATCCACAACGACAAATATAGTTTGTGCCACAACTGCAGTACAATAAGATGCAGTATGCTCCGCAGTATACTCAGCCATAGTATACTCAACTGCCACAACCATTGTATCAACAACAAGGAGGATTCCACAGAGGATTAAGAGGAGGACAAGGTGGAGGTTTTGGTTGAGGAGGAGGACAAGGTCATGGACCTATGCAATGTTATAATTGTGGAGTACTGGGACATTATCAGAGATATTTCCTGAATTTGCAAGCACAACATACTTATTGTATCGATGCGGATCACACTTTTGACAACCATCCACAATTGATCGCGAAGTGGTAAGCAAGGAACATTCCACAGTTGCAAAACTAGAACCAGAACCAAAACCAGAACCAGAGCTAGGACCAGATTTAGAATCAGAACCAAAATGCAAATCAGAATGGGAACCAACCAGTGAATCCACCATTGAACCAAAACCAAGGACCGATAGTTGAGACAATCTTAGAAGAACCCAGAGTTCAGTCTGTTGATGTTGCTATAATCACTCGTAGAGGTGCGATGATAGGAGATGATGGCTTGATTCCACAAGTTTGATTGGTTGGAAAGAAGAAGGTGTAGTTTGATGTTGACACTGAGCGGGACACATTCTTTGTAGCACGTGATGTGATAAGAAGAGATCCAGATAAGTCGCTTGTTTATGAAATGCCACCTTTTTTTTATTCCACCATGGTGGTAGGTCCATCGCAACAACATGGTACCTTGAAAAACTTCTTTGAAATTTGTCTATCATTGGAAAAAGACCCTAATGCACTCACCGAGATTGTGAATTTGTTGCATTGATTAGAGAAAGGGTGAAGGGTGTCTGCTGTGATCTCCCTGCACAAGAGGAAAATGGGAAAAGAGATGAGAATGAATATTTAGATTGGGGATTATGAGGTAGATTCAATTATTCTGGATCTAGGCTCGAACTTCAACATCCCAATGAAACAAACATGTTAGAATATGGGGAGCCCATAGCTAGTTTGGTCCCCTCTGTAGCTACGACTGGCTAACCAGGATAGAGTCACACCAATTGGGTGAGTTCCGTGTCTAGCAGTGGACGTTGAAGGAATGAAGACTTATGTGGACTTCAATGTGATTAAGTTTGTTGATGGGAAAATTTTATATCCCTCATTGCTGGGGATTGGATGGGCCAAAGATAGTTTGGAAGTGATCAATTTCAAGAAGTGCGTGATGACTTTTGAGAACCACAACATTAGAGTCATAGATCCAATGGATCCAGATGAAGGAAGAAGGTATGTTGAACAAGTTAAAGAAAAATTTGTAGGAGGATGGGATCATGCGTACACCATCTCAGAAGACTATATCCAGCCTATTATTGATGATGAGCTGGGATGGCAAAGATCTAGCTCCGCATCTTTGGACTTTGATGACGCTTTGGAAAATTAGCAAAATCAGATGCATGAGGTATCATTGTTACTAGGAGTAATGTACCTCTTGTGGACAAAAGTTGTTCCTCTATTCTGAATGGTTCATATCTAGAACAAATGAGTTACAACAGAGTTGGAAGAGTTCCCCTAGAAGTTGTGGAGATCTAGAATGAGTCTCTTTGATGGAGTGGTATAGTTGTTTCCTATGGTGATGGCTCTTCATGGATGTACCTGCATCATCACATGAAACTAGTAAACAAGATAAAAAATCACCAGAATATAATCCACAAATCTATGTCAGTGACTATGGAATCCAACAGTAAAAGACATGATTATAACACAACATACTTTATGGGAAAGGAACCAACTTTGCATTAATAATAAAAAAGAAGTATACAACCTAGGACTTAGTGTTGATATGCTCCTTCACATGCCAATGCCTTGTCTCCAAAAGCTCCAAATTGATCCTCTTATGCTCACCCTATTGATTTAGGCTAGAATTTCAATGCAACAACATATTTTTTCTCTCTCTGAACCATGGGGTATGAGCTTGCTTTTATAGGCCTTGGGAGGATAGGGATGGTTGAGTAAATGGTGGGTGAGGTGGATAGGAGATCCTAAAAGGATGGATCTTGAGTCCAAGTGGTCCTCAGGAGTAGGGGTAAGGTTGCCATGAAGCCTTCCTTCGAGAAGCTTCATGGAAACCTCTCTTTTTCACTTTTTACCAAGGGCACAACTTCTCCTCCACTATGACAGAGAGGTGATAGGGAAAATCTACGCCTTGAATATTAGGAAAAGGCAGTGGCACTGCCTACTGCCAAGAGATGCTAGGCATTGCTGAAGAAGGTAATGCCCCTTGAATTAAGGGAAGAAGCCATGGTGGTTTTTTATATGCAAGATTGAATTATAGGCCAGTATTTTCACGTCACAATTTGGGATTCAGGGCAATAACTGATGTTTGGGACCTCATCACATTATGATGATGAGATTTATGTGTAACAGAATTCCCCCCAAAGCATGATTCTAGAGGGATACGATAGGTGAGATATTTGAAAGAGAAATTTATCACTTCGAGGAAAGAATTAGCTTGATCAGGAGATCATCATCAACTAGGAATCTGCAATACATCAATACTTTTGACTCATAATCAAATGTGTCCTCATCATGTCTACAGACAAATACGAGGCAGATCCATGAGAGAGATCAACAAACATGGCTACTAGAATGCAACGTAGATACATGTGATAGAGGACTCAAACTTGGGACATAGCTACCATACATACACTGTAGATCTATGTCAAATGAATACAAATTTGAGCACAACCATGACCATACAAACGTGGATCCATGCTAGGACTTCATACAATATACTCCATCGCAACCTAGGGAGAAAGCTATGAGTGATTTTAACAAATACCTAGGGTCTTTGTCTTCTATTCCACAAAGTACGATTCTACCCATGTGATTACAATGACTTGACATCGAACATGGTAGAAATCACTTGATTACCAGTCAATGATGTGAACTATTAACAAGTGCGAGGGAGATCACCATTGATGTCAATGATTCCCAAGGTACTTTAATACAATCTCCTAAGTGTGAATAGATGATATGATGTCGAACACCTAGTCAAATATATCGATCACATGTCAATGATGTGAACCTATGTCGAGAGTGAGAGAATCTATCATTAAGGCATATATATCTCAAGGTACTAAAGATGTTTCTAAGACTAATTCCTGGATGATGAGCTGATGTCGATAGGAATAGTCTCATCGAAGGAGGGCCATGATGAATCTCACATCGATGACATGAAACTTGGAACAAAGTTCTGGAATGTTGTAGATGATGTAACCATAGGACTAACTCAAAAGGTACTGACACAAAGGCTATTTTAACTACAGAGGTAAACTTTCAACTTCCCTTTGAACATCGGGAGACACAACAAAAGACTTGGAAGCATTGACTTGATGAGGTAGAGAACAATGCGACAATGGATAGTGCATTCTTTGAAAGACTCAAAGGAGTGACATGAATCATGAAAGTGGATTGAATTGAAGACAAGCTGAATAACCAATTGACTGAATGAAATGCAAACAAGTGCCATGTTCAAATTTGACTACAAACTGCCATTTTATTTGCAAAATGATATGATTCCCTTCCCTTAATTTCCCCATCATGATTTATGAGTGCCTCTTTTTCATTTTTATGAGTTCAAAGAGGGTAACAAACACTCGTTGTAGCTCATCCGAAGACAAGTCCATTCTCATATGTTTCACGAACCTGAGAAATGAGGGGTTCGTTCCCAAAAGAGGGTCTCTTAGTGTTTGGTTTAATGAGTCCATTGCAAGTTAATTCGGTATCTTTCATATTTAGAGAGTCTATTGGAGTAGTAATACATCCTTAGTACATATTTTTTACCTTAGGATAATTTTATTTTCCTTCATGCAATGATTCCTATGGTTTAAGACTTAGGAGAGCTGATTCAACAATATAACTCATTATATTGGCCTGTTCACACCTACAACAGCACCCTAGTTGGCCAACCCAGCACATGTGCACCTCATTTAATGTCTTGGGTCGTTAACGCCTTGATTTGTGGGGTCCTGGCTTGACTAAGTGCACTAGTGGTGTATTTGGTCTGTTTTAGCTCTCCTAAGAGCATTTAATGCCACCTAGAGCACCCCACTCACCTGTATTCTCTCACCCATGCTTTCCTAGGACCCATTAATGACCCATCACACTTCACATGAGGTTTCATGATTTTTTGGGCTTAGTTGGAGCTCCTTTGGTCCACTTAGGGGGGATTGGGGTCAATTCTCATCATGACACTTGTACTTTCCCAATTGGATGCCAGAGCCACTCGAATTTTGTCTAATGTATTATAAATGTGTAACATAACATATATAGGATGAATGATAATAATATGATAAAAAATTAGAACCATTCACATGTGTTATTCCATGTATTGTTCTGTCTCTTTGTTGATTCTCTTGTACATTTTGTCAAACACTTCATGTGTGGACATTTTTCTAGCTCCTAGATATTATTAAGAAGTAAATTATTACATGGTATCATAGCTAGTTGGAGCTGCAAACAAATCTTGTGAGGTTTGAGTTGTTGTTTAGGGCATATTTCCAGAAAAGTTGAGTGTTTTCTTGCAGGTTTAACAATATTTTTGTCACAGGTTGCACAAGCAGGATGGAGAAAACTCGAGATATGCTTACTCCATTAAATTATTTTGAGTGGAAGGCTGAGATGGTCATTCAGTTGAGGTCCAAGAGCCTCTACCAAGTCACCGTGGGAACTGAGAATGAGCCAAATTTTGCTGTGGAGAAAGATAAGTATTTTAAGAGGCTTGATGAGGCCTTTGGTATGCTCTGCCTCAACACTTCAAGAGAACTTATCTTTCACATAGAAAGTATTGGCACATTGAATGAATTTTGGGTCAATTTTGAGTCACTATTCAGGAAGACAGATGAAATGAAAGGCCATCATCTTGAGAATGAGCTAATCTCTCTAAGCCTAGCTCACTATGAGACCATTGAATATTTCTTCACCAAGTTTAAGGAACTGGTACTTCAGCTAAAACAATGTCGAATACAGAAGAAATATGATCATCTTATCTTGTCCATCCTTTCTAAGTTGGGGCCGGAGTATTCTATATATGTTTCGACATTTCACTCTAGCAAACTTACAACTAGAAATTGGAAGATGCCTGTGCTAGTAGATTTCATGGAGTCTTTGACTCTAAAGAAAAGATCATACAAATGGGTACCATCATAAAATCCAAGGATAAATACCTTGCTTCTGGTGTACCAAATCAATCCCAGAGCAAGAAGAAATATTTGAAGCAAAGGGAGAAAGGGAAGAAGGAATCAAGTTCAGAAAGCTCTAGTTCTATTGATGGGGGCTCGAGATCCAGGAGGAGGAGAAACAAAAGAGAAAGGATGACATGTGATTATTTCATAGGTTCACATATTGAGAGATATTGTTTCAGAAATAAAATGGACATCATGACCAAGCTTCTTGAGGAGAACCATATTGCTCTTCTAGAATTTGCAAAAAGATGGGAGTGCAAGCAAGGAAATGGTAAGGCTGAGCATGCATTGGGTGCATGGGTAAAACCAAATTATGTTATATATGTTTCTAATAGATATGTTTATTATTCACATTATGATATATCATAACCTGAAACCTCCATCCTTTCCTTGAGAAAATTCTCAGTCAATTCATCGAAGCTTCCTCCCAAAACTAGTCATTTTTCACTAGCTTTTGATGTGCCTTCTGAAAGATATTTCTCAATCCAATAAGATATTTTAAATTATGATTTTTAAGATGATATATAGGATGATATAAATCCTATGAAATTCATTAACTCATTTCCCCAACCATTTCATGCCCAAAATACCAATCAACCCTCGAGTTCATTAGTTGGAAATTCAGAAAATTGCATAGTTTACAATACTATGTCTCTTGTATATGTTGCTGCTATGTCTTGTATGTATTTCATTGGTTGGAAATCCATATCATTGTCCTTCATGGGACTTCTGTTACATATGTCTGGACTTTCTTTCACCACCCATGGTTCAAATCTCAAGTCTCCAGACCTTCTAGGTTCGCTCAATTGCAATTGTGATCTAGTTGCTCGCTCTTCTCTTCCTATGGATCCATTCGCTCATGGAGACACCATACCTCTGACATTTTATTCTATGTATAAAATATATTCTGATATTTCAGAGCCTCATGAGATTTGTTATATATCTATGAAGGCAATTCATCAAATTGGGAGAAAGATTCATGGTTTTATTCATGATATGGAAACTACACATAATGCAGATTTTGTTGAATATTTTGACGTTATTTGGGAAAGAGTTTGCAGAGATATATTTTACATGTTTGATTATGTTATTAGATCAAAGTATTCTTGCATAAAAATACATTCTTATGATTCCCATCCATCATCAAATGACGACCATCAAAGGGCCTCTCCACATGATCTTTGTTTGCAGCACTTTGATGCATTGATGCATGATCTTGGTATCCACAACATCTTCACCAAGTCCATCACCAAGAAGTTGTTATTTCATATCATTCAAGTGAAGAAGAGGACATGCTGAAGACATTTTTTTATCTCTTCCTTTTCCATTTTTTGAGGGGAGGTTTTTTCCCATGAGGATTTCCTCCTTACCTTGGTTACATGGATCAATAAAAATTTTCTTGTAAAAGGTGACTTGTGCCTTAGTTGCCAAGGTCTTAATAAATATTTTTGACTAAATTGTACCATCTGGATTAAGGGGGGGTGTTGGAGTAGTAATACATCCTTATTGCATATTTTTTTATCTTAGGCTAACTTTATTTGCCTTCATGCAATGATATCCTATGGTTTAATACTTAGGAGAGTTGATTTAGCAATATAACTGGTTATTTTGTCCCGTTCACACCTACAACATCACCCTAGTTGGTCAACCCAGCACATGTGCACCTCATTTAATGTATTGGGGTGCTACCTCCTTGATTTGTGGGCCCCTAGTTTGACTAAGTGTGCTAGTGGTGTATTTGTTCTGTTTTAGCTCTCTCAGGAGCATTTATTGCCACCTAGAGCACCCCACTGACCTCTATTCTCTCACCCATGCTTTCCTAGGGCCTATTAATGACCCAAAATACTTCATATGAGGTTTCGACACTGTTTTGGCTTAGTTGGAGCTCCTTTGGTCCACCTAGGGGGGATTGGGGTCAATTCTCATCATAACACTTGTACTTTGCCAATTGGCTGCCAGAGCCACTCGAATTTTGTCCAATGTATTATAAATGTGTAACATAACATATATAGGATGAATGATAATAATATTATCAGAAATTAGCACCATTCACATGTGCTATTCCATGTATTTTCTATCTCTTTGTTGATTCTCTTGCACATTTTCTCAAACAATTTATATGTGAACATTGTTCTAGCTCCTAGATATGATTAAGAAGTAAATTCTTACAGAGTCTAAATGAATATGGAAGAATACTCCCAAGGGTACTTTTTTGTAATTAGTCAATCCGATCCAAAAAAGAGATAAACTACCATCGGAAAGACAACTCTTCAAGTAATTTTACGAGCGTGAAGAAGAAAAGTTCACTCGACAATATTTTCACATTTAAGGAGTCCAAAAAGAGTTTAAAGAAGACTCCATTAGGGTTCTTTTCATGATGAATAGTTTTGAAGATCCTAAAAAGAATCAGAAAAAGGCTCGAAACTTTGATACGAGGTTTAGAGAGCATGATCGAAGTGTCAGAATGAATGCTCAAGGACCTTTTTCTGTTTTTCAGAAGTACGAAAAAGTCAAAAATTGAACTTCCCCGTAGACAATATTGTACATTTTTATCCCTGCAAAACTTTTAAAAAGGCCATTAGTCTCCCAAAAAAATTTAAAATTGACTTTTATAAACTATATAAAGGGTATTTTTAATGAAAATGATTTAAAAATCATTAAAAATAATATAAAACCCTAAAAATCCTTTATAAAAACACTGTGAATAGTAAAAACTAATTCATTTACCATTTGCCAAACCTTGGAGAGCATTTTGGGAGAATTGGTGTGAAGTTTTCAGTCGAAGAATCCGGAGCTATTTCCCGTCCGTTTTCCAAGCAATCAGATCCAGGTAAGAGCTAGAAGCCTCCTCTTTCTTTATATGGTTTACATTTTTCATTTTTATTGAGTTTTGGGGATTTAAGGCCAAGCCTAAAAAATGCATCCCGGGTACTGCTTTTGTCCTTCATGGGAAGAGCGGTGCCCGATAAGAACCGCGCTTTTTAAGGATTACTCAGGCTGTGGCACCACTCTGTCCTAAGGGGATAGGCGCGGTGCCATTCAAGGTGCCCAAAAAATAGATGGCCTAGTCAAAATAAAAGGTTTCAAGTATTTCTAAATGTTGGATATGCTTCTAAATGCCTCATTAATTGTTTTTGACAAGTCATTTGCTAAAAAATGGTGACTTGGAAAGAGAGGCAACATGATGATGACGATGCTCTTGCTACAAGAGATGTGGGATCCATAGCTTCTCTATGAGGATGTGGAATTTTAAAATTCTTCCATGTTCCTAGCATGCTATAGCATGTTCCTAACATGCTATAGCATGTACGATTACTGCGTGTATGATTTATTATGTTTTTATATTTTAATGTTTTATAATTTTCATGGATGGTAACAAGAATAATTGTTTGCATGTAGATGTTGGTGATGCACGGCCTGGGTGATCCTCCGTAATGGACAGGAAAGCAGGAGCTCCCTTTGTCCATAGAGGAAATGATTAGCTCATCAAGCTGGAAGAGAACTTGTATCGGTTGACTATGGATATCCCGAATGCTAATATAGATGACCTCCCTAGGAGGTTTCAGAGACATACTGCGGGAGTATCAGGACACTTCAATTGCTTGCTACGTAGGGTAGCAAGGGATATTATGTGCTACCATGAGAACCATTAGAGTGGTCTGCATGATGTATCCCTGAAAGCTTGCTAGATTCAGGATTTTTGTATCATTTTGTATGCCTGAAAGCCACAGTGCTTCAGATGAGGTCTCGGGACCATATTTTTGAAAAACACTTTATCTCTCTCTCTCTCTCTCTCTCTCTATATATATATATATACAGACTCAGTTCCGATGTTTATATGTGCTTCAAATGGATAAATTATATGTACATGAGTTTTACATGTCTTCTACAGTTTATTTTATTTTACAATGGACCATGTTTTATTTTTTAAAAGTTATGAATGGGCGATATACCAGTATGGAATGTAATTTGATATGGAATCAACAATCATATTATCAGACCTAGGGATATGCCTATAAGTGATGGAATCGAAAGACCTTTCTAACAAACACACTCTCCAAAAGAGGCAGAGAAGCGTAGGGTTCTTGATAGTGTAAACGTGGTTCAGGTGACAAAGCACTAGGTGAGAGTCCATAAATACTACCAAATCATGAATGTCTCGAAATGCACCCTCGGTCAGTAAACCTATTACTGCCTGATACTCGACGATGTTGTTGGTAGCCAAACCAATACAGACTACTCCTAAACTGACTAAATCATGATCCGGGGAATACAACACCTAAGCTGTCGAAGCAAGGTTCAATGTATGATGACATGCACCATCAACGAAACCATAGAAAGCCATCCAATTTGCATAACCAAAACATGGTATAAACAGTATGGACATCAAATCAAAACCATATTGAAAATACCAAAACACACTAAAAGTCAAATATACATATATACAAGGTACCATACATAAATTTCTTAAGCATAGTACCTCTTCAGGCACAACCCATTGCGAGGCTGCCCGAAGGGTATCCCATCATAGTCTACGAGCTCATAAGCCCCTTTCTATAAGACCTTACTAATGACAAAGGGACCACGCCACATAGATTCAAACTTTCCCTTCCCTAGTTTATCATGTCTCTGATCATAAGTCAGGACCAGGTCACCTTCATTGAAAACCTAAGGCTAAACATACTTGTCATACTATGCCTTGACATGTTTTTTGTGTGCCTCGTTAGCCAAGGCATCATCTCTTCTACTTTCATCAAGGTTGGTAAAGTACAAAAACCTCTCTTCCTCTGTGGAAGTGTTTGGGAGAAGTTCTACTACAAGTTTCAGTGACGGGATTTGACACTCAATAGGGAGGACAACTTCCAGTACATAGACCAACTAAAAGGGTGTGAAACTAGTTGTTGTTTTTACTGAAGTCCTATAAGCCCAAAGTGTGGAAAAGAGAGTCAAGTTCCAGTCGGATTTGTGATCTCCAACCATTCTACATAGCATAGTTTTCAAATTTTTTTTAATGGCATTGACTTGACCATTAGCTTGCGGGTAATACAGAGTTGAGTTTTCATGACGAAAACCCAGCTTAGTGCTTAACTTAGCCATCATCTAATTTTAGAAATGAGATTTGTGGTCAGTGGCTATAGCTTGCGGGACTCCAGCCCTAGCTATCACATGGTTGAATAAAAAGAGGGTGGCAGTATTACCATCCTCTACATATGTAGTCATTGCCTCAGCCCATTTTGTGAAATAATCCATGACTACGATGATGTAACCATGCCCCCTGGCTGAGGTAGGATTACAATGCATAAAATCAATACCCCACTTGGTGAAAGGGCCAACTGTAATGACGAGGTGTAAAGAAGAAGGGTGGGTGCGATTTTTTGGATAAAAGTGTTGATAGGGTGGGAATTTCTTGACCGCTTCATGACAATATTTAAATATTGAAGGCCAGAATACCTAGTGCGAAGGATTTTTTGGGCCGTATCCATCCCAAAAACATGAACACCACATGCTCTAGAGTGGCAGTCATTCAGAACCTGTCCAACCTCTCCATGTGCAAGGCACTGTTGAAGGATGGTATCGATACCATGTCGGTATAATGTATCATTAAAAATGAGATAGTACTTTGCGTGGTGACGAATACGATGACCATTGTCACTAGATATGGTGAGCTGAAATCTCTGAGTTTGGAAATAGATAATCAAATCTACATAACATGGATTAGTTGTGCTTATCAAGAACAAAAATCCATCTGGGAATGAATCATTGGGACCAGTTTCCATAAAAGCACAGGGAAGGTCACACATCAACTCCGTGAAAACCAATGATTTATTTGAAGTAGTCTTGGCAAACTCAAGATAAAATTCTTGTAAGATAACAATCCAACGGGAATACTTTCCCCCAAGCACCTAACAAGTCAGAATGTAGCATGTGGGGTTTTGATATGTGAGTACAGTTGTGGTACGAAGTAGAATGTAATGACAAAATTTTGTATAGCAATGACCGTAGCTAGAGCTAACTTCTCCACATGTGAGTAATGGGTTTTAGAGTCGATGAGACTCTAACTCAGGTAATATATAACGTGTTCTTGGCCATGGGGATTATCATGCACTAGAACCATTGCAATGGTATTAAGGGAGGCAACAACGTACACCAAAAAGTATTTTGAATAATCCCAGGGGTGTATTATGGGTGAATGGGTCAGAGCGTGCTTCAGATTATCAAAATCTCATTGGGCCTGGTCATCCCAGAAGGATGGAGTGTCCTTCTTCAGGAGACGCATATAACTGTGCGTTTCCTCTGTGAAGTTGCACATGAAACGACGAAGAAAGTTTTCCTTCCCTTGCAAAATTCGGAGCTCAGTAATGTTTGTAGGGGTGGGTAAGGCCATGATAGCAGAAATTTTTAGAGGATCATTTTGGATGCCATCTTTGGAAACCACGAATCCAAGAAGACGTCTAGTATGAACAGAAAAGACACATTTGTGTGGATTCAGCTGAATATTATAATGAAGACACCTTAGGAAAATGTCTCTAAGGTGCCCTGGATGGTCCTCCCATTGCTGTGAATGAGTTGGGAGGTCGTCAAGGTACGACTCCACAGTGTGCTTAATATCGTGAAAGGAATAGGACATGTCTCACTGGAATGTAGTTTTGACATTTTTTAGGCCAAAAGGTAACTTCCGATATGCGAAGGTTCCCCACGGGAGATTTATTTCATTTTATGCTGATCGGCAAGAAGAATATCTCTATGATTGTGTCCAGAAAATCCATCCATGAAAGAAAAGATGATGCTCCTATCACAGTTATCGATGATCTGATCGATATGTGGAGTAGGGAAATTGTCCTTAGGACAATCCTTATTTAATTCTCGAAAATTGGTACAGACTCTAATGGTGCCCTACTTCTTAGCCATAGGGACAATATCAGATACCCATTCCTTCAGGGTTACGAGATAAATAAACCCCACCTTCAGAAGATTTTCCACTTCAGCTTTAATATCCATAGCCTTCCTAGGATGGACTTGACGTAATTTTTGTCAGATAGTTTTTTCCATGGGATAGGTTCTAATCTCATGTAGAACAATTGACGGATCGATCCCAGGAATCTCCTCATATGTCCAAGAAAAAATATCATGAAATTCTTTGAAAAGAGCTCTATATCTTTCAGTTTCATTAGTCGAGCAGTTCTAGCCTACATGAACGTGCTCAACAGTTTCAGTATTGAATGATATGTCAATTGGGGTTGTCTTGGTGATGTTGCAAATATTTCCTTCGGAATCTGTGTTTTGAAACAATACATGCATTTGCGGATCATTGACAATATCGGTACTAATAAGAGATACAAGGTCAAAATCTACCAAAATGGCATTAGGGAGGAAAGAAGATCGGTGATGGTGATCTTCCCATACGGGTTCATCCGTACTCATAATCTCCATGATAGACTCATTTGAAGGAAAGGTCTGGGAGAGATAGTATAGAGTAGGGAGAGATGGTTCTAACTAGTAGGGCAAGTGGTAAGGATCCGAAGCCACTAGATGAAGATCACCAGAATGGACATCAGAAGCAGATTACAAAACATAATAAAGTGCTTCATAAGGGCCAAGAGAGGATGAATCAACAACTTCTTTGCGTTTGGGACTATATCCAGTCGTGGAAATCATGTTCATGGTCGCTACTTTTGTACTAGGAGGGGCTAAAGAAAACACTCCCATAAGGGTTGAATCCTTCAGCATACCTACCCCAATTGAATAATAAGGAGGAGGGGACTGACATAGCATAGGGATGTTATTTGCGGTGGGAGTAGCAACATCTAGTGAACAGAAGTCAAGTTGATCGATAGTTACAATATTCCCCAAATGAGGAAATTGGAGAGTTTGAAAGACTATCGAAGTGACAACAGTCATAGCATAGAAGCAGTTTCTCCCCAATAGGAGATTGTAATCCAATGGGGCATCGACCAATTCCACCTGAATGGATAAAGTCTTTCCCCCAAGCTTGAATGAAAGGGCTGGTAACAGACCATGAGGCTGGAAATCTCATCCATAAAAATATTTTAAGGTTGTAGGTGACTTTGTAAGTTCAAGAGAACCAATCGCTCTCCAACAAGATACATACAAAACTGAGGTTGAAGCTCCCTCATCCAGAACGGTCCTATGGACCTTTCTCCAAACTACTCTAGTGGCAATTTGAAATGCAATTTGGTGAGGTAATCTGGACTTATAGTTCTCCACATTGAAATGGATTAGGTTGGTGTTATCTGGGTCTAATGCCCCCAAATCCATTAATAGTTTTTTACGTTGCATTGGATAGCTTTGGAGTACCTCAAGAGTAGACATCACGCAAGGTGCCTAAGCCAAATCTTCAACAACATTGTAGAATTGTGCAGCTAGAGAATTGGGATTAAAAACAACCTTCCTGGGGGTAGCCTTAGGTGGTTGTAAAATTAAATCAAGATTAGGTTTCTTGATGATGAGAGGGCCATTAGATGAATATGGAGGGGAACTAGTGGAAGGAACTTTCTTGGAAGAAGGATTTTCATCCTTCTTCTCTATTGGATTGTCGTATGAATGACTACGGGTATTCAAATTGACAGTATCTGAGGACATCATTCTGATTTATTTCATAGAACTAGAGGTCCCTTGATTAGACATGTGATCTATTAATTGTTTTTGAGATGGGAAGGGATCGGTTAGCACCGCTGGTGTGGGGTTACTCTTCAGAAATTTACTAATCTCTTCACGATAGGGGAAATCCTTCATGAAGTGATCACCACCACATAACAAGCAAGGGTACTTACCATTTCTCTTTCCTTTATTGTCATTCTCCGTGGCCATAGCCTTGCGATTCTCCTGTTGGTTCCCAAGTTTTTTATTTTTTCCTTTACCTTTCTTCTTGTTGCCGGGTGTTTGTGTACTTTGGATAGCATTTACTTCGATGGAAACCGTAGGAGTCAAAGGAGTAGTAGTAGAATCATTTTGTTTCTTGGAAGGTTTTGCTGTTGATGAGGGCTGGATTGAACCGACAACCCCATCAACAAGAGTTTCTATGGGTGGCTTGGTAGGGTCCGTGCTGGGATGAGGAACTTGAGGGATTAGGTCATACAGAGTTTCATATTGGGAATACACCAAGTCCAGATACCGAGCACGATTGATAGGATTCTCTTCAGTAACATCACCACCCACAGCCATAGCTTAGGAAACGGGAGGAAACAAGGATTTCGTGAACCAATCGGCTAATAGTTGGTTCAGGATAGGAGCTTTAATAAGTCATCTCCGCCTTCTCCAGTCATGGATATGGTCCGATATATGTGTGGAACTTTTTTGAAGGAGTGAATTTAAAAGGTTCGTACCCATTTCATAACGAATAGGTAGCTGAAAGTGTGTGAGAAAAATAGTTTCCAATGTGCTAAATTCCACAAACGAATGTTGTGGCAGTTCAATATACCATTTCACAGTCGTACCGGTCAAAGTGCGATGAAAGAGTCTCAAACGAATAGAGTCATCCATCAAGGAGTTGGAAGAACAACATAGATGGAAAATCATGACATGATTTTTGGGACCATCTCCCTACTTCCCATCAAACTTTGGAATGTCTTATGGTAACTCGAATGGAATAACAAGCCATGAAGGGTTGTGTTGAATGGGATCGTTAATCAACTTGGACAAATCAGGAAAGTCCAAAGTTTCTAGGAATGAAAGTTGCTGATTAGGTTCGACATACTGGTAGTATTGATAAGGCATATGCACACCAGTAGGACCATAGGTTGACTGAAACACAGGCTGTTGGGCTAGTTGATAGGCAGATGATCCTCCTGAATATCCTCCCATAGGGGGTGGACCTCCAGGAGGAGGGCCACTTGGAGGTGGAGCTCCAGGTGGTGGTGGAGCTCCAAGTGGTGGTGGAGCTCCAAGTGGTGGTCCCCCAGAAGGTGGAATCCCTGGTGGTGGACCTCCTGAAGGTGGGAATCCAAGTGGCGGTCCTCTTGAAGGTGGGGCTCTAGGTGATGGGACCATGGGTGGTGGTCCTCCCAATGGTGGTCCTCCATAAGGTGGAACTCCTCCAGGTGGGCCTTCACCTGGTGGACCTCCAAAGGATGGGCCACCATAAGGTGGCCCTACAGAACCTATGACAATATGAATAGGTATTCCTCCCATGGTTGGCATGCAGGACCAATTAGGTTGCCCCCATGACGTAAAATTGTTTCCAGGGTAAGGATTCCAGGATATATAGTTCCTGTAGATGTAGGTTGATAGTTCATATTTTATATAGGTAGTTGATTCCTTGGGTAACCATAACCCCAAGAAGGTAGGTTGACTACAAGTTGTGCCCCTGAGGGTTGGCCTGAACTTGATAGAGGGTTTACAATGTTGGTGTTAGAGGGAGGAAAAACCACTGTGGGTTGTCCCACAAAAGAAGTCTATCTAGCACTAGTAGAAACTCCACTAACATATAACGTAACTTGTGTCGGTGGTTTTCCCTTGGTGTTGGAATGTACTGATACCATTTGAGTTGAGGATTTTGCCCCAGCTATAGAGGATATGGGAGGACTAGAAACATACCTAATATGTGAAACTACAGGCTTGGAAGTTTGACCTGGATTATGAGGATTCACACCATGAACCAAAAGATCATTAACAGGAGCCAAAGTATCAGGAAGTGAATGATATCCATAAGGACACAGATCTAAAAGATAGGGTAAAAGAGCCGACATAGGTTCTTTGTGGGGTACGAGCGAGGGAATAATTCTTTCCAATCTCTCTTGAAAATTGCAAGCACGATCAAGAGATGGTTGCATCCTTCTATGTTCATCCTCAGCTGCTAAAGTATTATCAAAATAAGATCTATTAACCCCAAATTTGGAAAGGGATTGACCCATAGAGGTTCTCCAAAAAAGAGCATTAGGGCCATATTCAGTTTCAACAGGACTATCGGTATGAACTTCATCGGGTAATGAAAGGAAGTATTAGCCATAGGAGGCTGTTGGACCAAGGGATTAACATAAGAAATGAATTGTTCTCTGCTTTCCACAACTGCTCTTCCTTCCACACGAGATTCAGTCGTAACTCCTTGATCTATGGCTTCCATTGGGCTCTCCCCCGTGATAGGAGGAAAGTTAGGTGGTAAGCCCTGGTTTCTTCTGGATTGTCTCAACTGAAACTCATCCAGATTGTATGGTCACTAAAACCTAACCTAGGGTTTCAAAAATAGAAAAATCACAAAAAATTCTCCTACACAAACTACAAGCCACAAGCAAACTTAAGTGACAAGAGGGGCTGATATAAGTCGATTCCTCACTAGTATTGTCAAGTCTTTACAACTCGCTATATACCATACGGTGCAACAATAAAACGCGGTGAGGAGGATCAACCATCACTCACTTGAATACCCGACTACATGGATGGCACGTGCGTAGTAATATTCATGAGTGTTGTTCTCAGATTATTGCGCCAACAAGACGACCAAAAGGGATTTTCTCAGATGGTGTCAGGAATCCTAGAAGGGCCTCTCGATATACGCAAGGTATGTGGGAGTTCAAATCCGTAGTAGTGTTGTCTAATGCACAACCATTCACAAGGGCCTTTCAATATACAATCGAGTACGTGAAGTACCTTTTGAATACCTCAAGGTTACATGAAAGTCCATTCTATATACCGATGGTATATGGAATAACCGCACAGGTCCCGTGTTGCAGTTCAGTTAATAAACGATAGCTCCTACATTTTACGATGCCAAAACATGTCTCTAACCTATCACTCAAGTTACTAAGATTGTTAACCTATAGCTACCGTTAATTTTAAGTTGAACGATTAGGTGAATGCATGGAGTTATGATAGAAAAGTAAAACCATGCAATTATAATATGCAAATTTCTTCACTTTACCATTCAAAGCATTCCTACTTATGGAAAGGAGAGAGTAATTTCCTTTCAAAACCAAAACATTCCCAAACACTCTAACTAAACAAATATTTATAAGAATACAAAAAAGCAACACAATTCTAATATGATTTTTGAAAGCAAGTAGATAGGGTGAGTTCTCTTTTCCTAAAAAGAAAGACAAGAAACAATCAAAGGCATACTAAGTACTTTTTTCAATTTTTCTTCAAAAAAAGGAAAGATCTAACTTAAAAATATGATATATTTTTCTTTTGATGAGACAAGAGTGTAAGAAGAAAAAATAATATGGAGATCTAAAAGCTTATGAGGCTATTCAGGAACCCAATACTTTGTTCTTTAAGCAAAATTATAATCAAATCTCAACAAAAAATTTTCTTTTAAAAGCAAAAAGAAGTCTTTTGTAAACTTAACGAAAAATGAAAGCAAAAACCAACAAGCAAGTCTTCCTTTTTAGTTTTATCAATCAACAAAAATAGATCTAACTGAACTAAGATTCCAAACACTTCTTTCAAAAATGAAAACCAAGCATACAAGCAATCAAAACTGATGAGTGTAATCTAGCTTTTGAATTGAACAAAAAAAGCATTTACCACATCTAGATTTTGAATCTAACTACTCAGATCTCTGGAAAGAAACCCAAACACACAGAACTGAAATAAAAAATCAAACCAAACTTTGAAATGACAAGTCTTAAAAGGGCCTACCTGGCACCACTTCTTGAGGGTTGGTGACAGAGCGGTTCTGGCTTAGCACCGCTTCTCGTCCATTGCAACATATTAGTAGCACCACTTCCTGAATATTACACACAGGCGATGGCACCACTTAATGTCCAATGCGCATGTGCGGTGTCCCGTAGAAGTCAAAAAAAACAAAAGAATGGCGAAAAAATTAAAGTTAGGTACTGTAAAACTGGCATTAAAATCATGAATTGATAGAGATATGAAGTATAGAAGGAAAACATGACTCATTTATGAACACATATGATAATACTCAACCAAGATCTCACTAGATAAGCTAGTAGATTTGATCAATGAAAGATTGGAGCTTGGATTTTGGACAAGAGTTTGAAGACCAAGGAAGATCAGATATGCTGAAATCTATTCTCCAGTGGAGTCACCAGATTTGTTTCTAGGAAAAATGCACCTCTTGCGGACAAGAGCTATTCCTCTAGTCTGAATGGTTCAGATCTAGAACAAATGAGTTACAACAAAGTTGGAAGACTTCCCCTAGAAGTTGTGGAGATATGGAATGAGTCTCTTTGATGGAGTGGTATATATTTTTCCTATGGTGATGGCTCTTCATGGATGTACCTGCATAATCACATGAAACCAACAAAGAAGATGAAAAAGCACCAGAATATAATCCACAAATCTATGTTAGTGACTAAGGAATCCAACAGTAAAATACATGATTATAACACAACATACTTTATGGGAAAGGAAACAACTTTGCATTAATAATAAAGAAGAAGTTTACAACCTTTTCCTTAGTGTTGATATGCAGCTTCACATGCCAATGCCTTGTCTCCAAAAGCTCCAACTTTCTCCTCCTATGCTTACCCTATTGATTTAGTCCAGAATGTCAATGCAACAACATAACTTTGCTCTCTCTCAACCATGGGGTATGAGCCTATTTTATAGGCCTTGGGAGGATAGGGATGGTTGATTAAATGGTGGGTGAGGTGGATAGGAGATCCAAAAAGGATGTATCTCGAGTCCAAGTGGTCTTCAGGAGTAGGGATAAGGGTGCCACGAAGCCTTCCTTTGAGAAGTTTCGTGGAAACCTTTATTTTTCACTTTTTACCAAGGGCACCACTTCTCCTCCACTATGACAGAGTAGTGACAGGGCAGAACCATGCCTTGAATAAGAGGAAAAGATAGTGGCATCGCCTACTACCAAGATATGGTAGGAATTGTTGAAGAAGGTAATTCCCCTTGACTTAAGGGCATAAGCGATGCTGGGTTTTTATATGTAAGATTGAATTCTGGGCCAGTATTTTCACTTCACAATTTGGGATTCAGGGAAATAACTGATGTTTGGGACCTCATCACATGATGATGACGATATTTATGTGTAACAATCACTTTGGAAGTGTGGTTAAACACTCAATCGTTGTGCCGATTCGCAACAGAGACTATTGAGTTTCCAATATATGAGTGATTGCCTGAGTTGTCTGAGTTTATTGTTGAATTTGAAGATAAGGTGTCAAAACCACATAGATTGTTGGTGTTAAATGAAGAATTGAAGGCTACCCCAACACATTGGTGGGAGACACATAAGAATTTGATCAATGGGTGGTTGCATTGTCACAGGTTGATGACAGTTCACTTTGGCGAAGCATAACAGTATCACGTAGAGAGGTATGATGGGAAGAATGATCCCAACAGTCATCTAATTTCATGTCAGACCATGTGGGTGTCAATACTAAAGGATGAGTGGGTACATGATTTTGTACACACACTGGATTAAATTCCACGATAATGATATGTATTAGCTGAGCTGCGCAGAGAGATCACTACCTAGGACGAGTTGTCGATTTGCTTCAATGACACCTTCATTTTTGTGGATACCAATCCATCCATTCATAGTGCACTGCAACATATTCACGACGTTGTTCTTAAGCTAGTTCCAGTCGCATATCCGGTGGACCCGCATGAAACACATACGATGCAGTCAATGATGGAATTATACAATGTAACAGGAGGGCTTGAGGATGAAGATGACTCGAGGAATGCCAATATAGCAGAGTATAAAGGAAGTCAAGATACTGCAGCACTTGAAGTGCCAACATATCAAGTTAACAAACCATTGAAAATTCAGAAGGTCAACATTGGGATGGAGGAGGAATCCAAGTTCGTGAATATTGGAGACTACCGGGATGAAGAAACCATGGAGAAGATCAGTGATTGCTGCATGAGTTTTAGGATCTATTTTCGATGATGTTTTCTGAGATGAAGGGGATACTAGGATATTTGGGAGAGATGAAGATACCCTTGAAGCCTGATGGGAATCTAGTGCGATAGCATGTGTATCATCTGAATTCATGATACAAAGAGAGAGTAAAAACTGAAATTGACTGAATGTTGGATGTGGGAATCATAGAATTGGTTGAAGAATCAGAGTGGATCAATCCCATGGTTGTGCAAGGTAAGAAGAAAATCAAGGTTAGGATCTGTTTTGATCTCAGGAAGATGAATGATGCATGCCTTCATGATCCATTCCCGACGCCGTTCACTGATGAAGTATTGGAAGGAGTGGGTGGTCAAGAAGTCTATTAGTTCACAGATGGCTTTTCTGGCTATCACCAGATCAGGATTGCAAAAGAATATCGGCATAAAAAAATGTTTGTGACTAGATGAGGATGTTTTCAGTACACTGTGATGCCATTTGGACTGAAGAATGCACCTACAATATTCTCTAGTATCATAGTTGCTGCGTTCAAGGATTTTATTCAGAATTTTATGGTAGTGTACATGGATGACTAGACAATTTATGTGCTGATAAAGGATCATCTTGAAAACCTGCAACTGATGCTGGAGCGATGTCAACAACATCAGATCACGTTGAATTCAAAGAAGTGAATATTTTTCACACCTTTTGGGATATTGCTTGGGCACATTGTATGTAAGGAAGGAATGTTAGTTGATCCAACCAAGATTGTACTAATTCTGAATTTGCCACCACCAATGAATGTGAAGCAAATCAGAGCAACATTAGGCCATTCAGGGTATTAACACAAGTTCATTAAGGGCTATGCCATGATCAAAACACCTATGGAGAAGTTGTTGAAGAAGGATGCATAGTTTGCATGGAGTCAGGAGTGTCAAGGAAGTCTTGACACATTGAAGACAAAGATGGCTACAACACCAATACTGGTTTTTCTTGATTGGACAAAGGAGTTCCACATTCATGTTGATGCATCTTCAACTGCGCTGGGAGTGGTGCTCGCACAGCCAGGAGAAGGTGACATTGATCAACCGATTTCTTTCTATAGTCAAAAGATGTCATTCACAGAGAAAAATTATACTACAAGATAGAGGGAAGGATTGACAATGGTCTATGCATTGCAAAAGTTTCGACATTATCTATTGGGAGGTCATTTCAAGATATTCATGGATCATTCTACATTGAAATACCTGGTGAATAATCATGTGTTGGGGGGGAAGATATGCCATTGGCTACTTCTCTTCCAAGAGTTTGATTTTGAGAGAATTGTGAAGTCGGGTCACTTGAATGCAGGCCCATACCACTTATCGCAAATCAAGACAGAAGAAGATCTGACACACATTGAAGATGGGTTACTTGATGCACAACTATTCATATTTGGGATGGTTGACAACTACCATGACAAAATAGTTCAGTTTTTGGCTACAGGAACAACACCAGAAGAAATCACTACAAATCAGAAGAAATAATTGGTTGTTCGAACCACGGGTTTCTAGTTGATTGTTGAAGAAATTGATAAGATGGGGCCTAACGAGATATTACGACAATGTGTCCTATCTCATGAACAAGAGCATGTATTAGCAGAAGAACATGCAGCAGTTGCAGGTGGATACTATGGAGGTCGTGCTACTGCCATGAAGGTACTCCATGCAGGGATTCGGTGTCAAACTCTCAATGGGGATAACATAGAATATGCATCGAATTGTGATGTTTGTCAAAGGACTGGGAATCCCTCATGAAGGGACGAATGCCATTATTACCTCAGGTGATGCTGTAACCATTTGAAAAATGGGTAGTGGATTTTGTGGGACCAATCAACCCACCTAGAAATATAACCCATGCTTGGTATATCATTATATCAACGAATTAACTGATAAGATGGGTGGAAGCCACACAAGTTGAGGATTGCACCACTGTGATAGAAGGTAGGTTCTTGTTTGAAAACGTGGTTACCTAGTTTGGTTGTCCAAAGATATTAATGAGCAATCAAGGGAGTCACTTCATCAATCGCACTGTTAGTGCGTTGACAGAGGAGCTTCAAATACAACATAAGAAGAGTACCCATTATCATCCACAAGCGAAAGGGATAGTTGAGGAATTCAACAAAGTGTTGGAGCACGCGATCATAAATGTGTGTAATGTAAACCACAATGACTGGGATTTAAATATTCCAACAGTCTTGTGGGCATATCACACCACTTGTGAACGGTTGACAGGGAAGAAACCATTCAATTTGGTGTATGGATAGGAGGCATTCATGCCAATGGAGTACATTGTTTCGAGTTTGCACATTGCAACAACAACCAGAATGGATGGTGAAGGAGCATTAGAAGAACACCTAACTCAATTGGTGTAGCTAGAGGAAGACCGCTTTGTTACGGGATTTCACCAGCGTGTTGAGAAGGATCGACATAAAGCTTGGCATGATCAACATATCAAGAAAAAACACTTTTAGCAAGGAGACCTCGTGTTGATGTATGACAACAAGCTCACCAAACATCTAGGTAAGTTGCAGATGCATTGGCTAGGTCCGTATATTATCAATTCCATTACTATGGGAGGTGCAGTACAACTACAACAGTTAGATGGTGCAATACTGCCTAATTTGGTAAATGGTAGCAGGATGAATCCCTACAAGATGAGCCCGGTGCTGCGCGATACTTGAGGCATTGCGCAAGCTAAAAAAAAAATATTTGTTTTTGCATAAGATGGTAAGTAGGAGGATGGCGCGCTAGGAGCAGGGGGCTGCACAAGTAGAAGTGTCATAGGTATAGTTAGGGTACCATGTCGCGACGTCTGTAGGGACATAATAGAGTCAAATAAGCAGTAAATGCAGTAGTCAAACCGGTTAAGCAACGACACTCTTGAACGAGACACACATTAATGATGAATCTGACCATTAGATTGGGAGGATCATCGATGGAATCGAGAAATGAATGAAGGATTTGGTCTTCATGATTGGAAATCATTCACACGATCGACCCCACGCTATAAGAATTGGCTGCTCGCAGGTTGAAATCACCATTGTGAAGAGTTGAGTTATCAAGAGCGTATTGAATAGATTGAGTTATAGAGTTCAGTTACATATTTGTGAGTCAGTTGCAGAGTTGTGATTTAGTTGCAAAGTTATGAGTAAGTTGCAGGTTTTTTGTTCCTATTAGCACTATTTTTGGGCTAAGTGTTTGGAGAGGAATCAGGACAATGAAAGAAAGGATAAGGTCGGTAAATATTCATATCATAAGAATTTAAAGGATGTTAATAAAACTCTACAGGGAATGGACAACTTAGATGTGCAATGCAAAATATCAAAGGCTGTAAATATTTTTTGCCAAGGAAAAATAGGTAGTGGAAAGGTGAAAAAAGCAAGTTTTGGGTGTAAAAAGTGATAAAACCTGACTTCCATTTTCCGTAATCCAAGATATACGATTGAGAGAGCCTCTTCCATAGATTAACGGTCCATCAAAAGGGTGGAGGTGGAAAAGATAAAACTTGGTGGTGAAAAATGGTAAAATCTGACTTCTGATTTCCATAGTATCTATGGTCACGAAAGGCTTCCACATAAATCAACGGCCCAGAAAAAGCGGGAAGTTAAAAGGAGGAAGCAAAAGGGTAGAAGTAGAAAGGGCCAAAATTTGGTTAGAAAGAGTGGTATTTTTGCCTTCTGCTTTCCGCTATTTTTTGGAAAGGCTGAAAGGTAGAAAGAGGAAATCGTAAGAATTTGGTCGTAAAGGATATAACTTCCACCTTCTGCGATCCGTAGGATCGACGATCTAGAAAAATTTCTCCAAATATCAACGAATCGGAAAAGAGAAAAGGAGCGGAGATCGAAAAGCGGAAATACCAAAATATTTTTTCATGAAAATTTGATGTCCCACATTCCATGATCCAAAATATCTATGGTTCAGGGGGATCTCGCACAGATCAACGGTGTGGAAAGGAATGAGAAAGCAAAAGGAAAAAACATAAAATTTAGCATCGTGAAAGAAGAGATCCGACATCTCTTTTTTGTATCCCACTAACTTGATGACTGAGAATGAATCCTGTGGACATCGACAGTGCAGAAAGAAAAAGATGGAAGGGAAAACATTGGAAAGCGGAAGAGACAGGATTTTGGTCGAGGAAAAGTAGAAGCCCATTTTCCTCTTTTCGTAGACCTCAGATCAATGAATGAGGATGGATTTGAAGGAAATCAATGCTGCAGAAAGATAAAGGGCAGAAAGGATAAGGCAAGAGCAAAAATATATAAAATTGAGCCTCGATAAAGAGAGAAGCCTGTTTTTCATGATCCTCTTCCTGCCACTTCGATCCCAAATCAACGGTGCAAGAAATCAACGACCTAGAATGATTTCATAGGTGGAAGAAGCAAGGATGAATGAAGCTGTTGTAGTCCATTGGAGGTGCTCTAAACCATCATATTCGATCAAGCGAGCCATAATTCCAGGTGTCTGGTTTTCCCATTTTGTCCATCACATGCATCCCAGCATGCATTCCCAAATTGTTTGTGATCATAGAAAATTTTCCATCTCAAAAATTTGTTAGGATTTTGATTCTCATGCTATAACTAATTTTGGCTCTGTTATGAGGTTTGTCTCAGGAGCCCATGATACTATAAATATACCCTCAATAGAGGAAGACATAGTTGGAAACTATGAGGTTTTTGGGTTATGTATTTTGAGATCTTCCCTTAATAAAAAATGACAGAGCCAAAAGCTGGCATGTTGCTACAAATATTTCTGTGGTATTCGTAGTTACAATATGCAATTTCCTTTCTTATGTGCATGTCTTCCTGTTAAATTTGCCATTATGTTTTCTTTCATATTTGGAACGAGTGTGTAATATTTCAAAATTCATACATGTTTATGCTTTGGCTATTGCTTCAGATATCCACAAACCCTTCCAACCAAAATTGATGCAGAATTCATCTTCTCCACGCTCTGTATTGATGGACTGTCATTCTTTCTTCTTTATCACCAGACTAATAGGATTTTGACTGTAATCGAGTGCTACCTTGCCTTTGTAGAATTTCACATGCAACAATTATGTGATTCATAAAATATTTGTGAGTCCATAGACCAATGTATGCTTTCCTTGTTTCAACCACCAACTTAATTTGAATTTTATTTCAGTTTTATATTTGGCCCAATTAAAAATTTGTGAGAGATCCCTCTCTATAAAGGAGGAAGCCAACTTCCTTTCTTAAAGTGGATTTTCTGTTACCTTGGGATTTACCTTCCACAACCTTGGGTATAATTCTGAGAGCTAACAAATTGGTGCCGTTGCTGGGGACAAAAGTGCAAATCAGCTTTGGGAGAGATGACAAAGATTCCAAGAAGAAAGTGTTTTTGTGGGAAAAAAAGACTTCTGCATTTGAAATAGGTTGTATATTTTCCCCGGTGACTCCACATTGATTTTGAGGAATATTTCAGAAGGCATCCTGGCTCCCAGGAGGTCACATATACGAGGTGAACCTAACACTAAAACATTACTAAGTGTGGAAAATCTAGAAATATTTCTTTGAAATAAGGGAAAAGAACAAATAAATATTTGTCAATTGGGTGCATCATCTTCTCAAGAATTTCATAGCTTTTGGGATTTTGGGCAGGAAACAAATTTTGAAAGGTCCTTGTTGAAATCAAAATCTGAATATGATTTGAAGGAAACTGAAATTAATCCTAGTAGGTTAGAATCATATTTGCTTGATTCTCTTTGGCACAATCTTCAAAACTCTGTGAAAACTAAAGAAAGAAACCTTGTTGTTCGAAGCTTTCAGCCTTATATCCCACCAACTGTTCAAACCCCTCCAGCCTTTCAAGTTCCTCCTCATGTTCCAAATTCACCTAGACTAATGGCTGCTAGGTTTGCTCCATTGGCCTTACATGCTGTATTGCATGACCTTCTTCAAAATTATGCCCAAAAAATTCCCTTCTATGATGGGGATGGAAATTTCACAGCAAGACAAGATGTTGATAAATTTGATGATTATGCAGACTTGGAGCTAGTTGATGAAGATGATATTAAGATGAGGTTGTTTGTACTAAGTTTGTTAGGAGAGGTAAGGAAATGGTTTAGAGATCTACCTTCTAGGTCCATTGCCACATTTGAATCTTTCCAAACTTCATTATTAGAAAGATGGGATGATAAGACAAGTCCTTTGCAAGTGCTTTCTCAATATAATAATCTTAATAAAGGAGGTTTTGAATCTGTCCATGAGTTTTCTAGTCGATTTATGAGGGTGTATAACTCTATTCTTGTTGATATTAAACCCCTTGTAGGTGCTGCAAAAATCCATTATGTTGATGCCTTTGACAATGAATTTCAATTATTATTGAGAGAGAGAAAATAAGCAAGTCTTCCTATTATGTTTCAAGATGCTTTAGAATTATAAGCTAATATGATGGTAAGTGGAAAAATAAAGAAGAAAGTAGAAACAAACAAAAGGAAAGCTAGAGAAGAAAATTTGCCTTTTGCTTCTACTGTTGTTTCTTCTAATGATGTAAAATTTGAAATGATGGTGAAAACAATGGAGAAATTGATGGATAAGATGACTTTGGATAATAGACCATTGAACAGAGAATAGAATGAACCTCAAATCAGAAACCCAAAATTTAGAAGTCCAAATCCTCCCTCACCTCCACCTATTAGATAGAGAGATATGAGGAATCCTAGAAATCTAGATGATCAGCAAATAAGGCCACCTTTTCCTGAGAACTATGTTGTAGATGAATATGAGGCTGAATATATTGAGGATCATATTCACCATTTTGGTGACTTGGATTCTGAAATATACCTCACTGAGGAAGAGCATAGTATGTTTTCTCAAGAGGATGCCAATAATTATTTTGAGGAAGAGTCAAAGCAGTACCAAAGAGGATATTTTCATGCCATAGATGATGTCCAGAGAAAGATAAAATTGAGAAATAGAGATGTTACTATAAATAAAGGAAGGTTCAATCAAAATCAACCTTCTAGTAGTCAACAAAATACATAAAAGAGAAATGGAAAACAAAAAAGAACCCATTGTTTTTAAAGAATCAGAAAATAAAATAGAGAAAACAAAAGAAATTAAACAACCAACACTTGTGGATGTAGAGAAAGCTGTTTCCATTTTTAACTTGTAGTCAGATCTCTCAAAAGTGAAAATTTCCATTCCTTTCAATGAATTGTTAAGAAACAAGGAATATGAAGACAAACAGACATGGTCAGTATTCAGGGAGAATTTCAACCAGATATCTTGGAGGTGGCAGAGGATGCTCCTACCATTGTGTTTGGGTAAAAAATTGAAAATGTGGATAATGATGAAGTTCCTCCTTTTTACCTAAGTTTACATGTACATGATATGATTGTGCACAATGCTAAGTTAGATTCTGGTGCATCTCATAATTTAATGCCCAAGGGAGTGGTAGAAATTTTGGGACTAGAAGTTACCAGACCATATAAAGATTTGTATTCCTTTGATTCTAGGAAGGTGAAGTGTCTTGGATTGATTAAGGATATGGTGGTAACTTTGACAAAAATTCCATCTAAGACTGTGGCAATGGACATTGTTGTAGCATACATTCTTCCTAAATTTGGTGTATTGCTGTCAAGGTCTTGGACTTCTAAATCAAAAGGAAGTTTACAAATGGATATGTCTTATGCTACCATTCCTATGGTTGGTGGGAATAAAAGGTTATACAGTGAGAAAATATCACCTTATGTGGTTAGTATACAAGAAAAAATAGATAATCATGTTGTCTATACTATTGATATTGAATTGGGATCTTCCATTTTCTTTAATGATGGTCTTCCCTCTGATCCCGAAATTCCTGTGTCCATTGAAGTTATGAAAGAGGTAGAATTTTTAAAGAGACAAGAGACTTTGGAAAAGAAACATAAATAAGAGGGTCTTTGGACCATGTATTTTGATGGATCGATGGCTAAAGTTAGTTCTGGTTTTGGTGTATATATTATCTCTCCTATCAGGGATTTTAAGGCTCTGTCATATAAGTTAAATTTTGAATGTACCAATAATGTGGCAGCGTATGAAGCTTTATTACTAGGATTCAATGCTTTGAAGGACATGGGATCAAAGAGGGTACAAGTAATGGGATATTCATAGCTTGTAATAAACTAGGTGAATGACAGTTATCAGACTAAACATCCCAGAATGAGGGCTTATACAAATGAGGTATGGGATATGTTTGGAAACTATTTTACAAAGCATAAAATCAGAGTGATTACCAGATATGAAAACACAGTAGCTAACTCTTTGGTTGTTACTGCTGGTAAATTTAAAACTCCCAGTGCTGGACATAGAAAGTATAAAGTTGATATTGTGAATAGACCTTCCATACCAAATAATTCCAAATACTGGCAGGTATTTGGAGATGATATGCAAATACGGATATTTTTAGAGATGTCTGGTGAATTTGTAAATACTCAAATAGATGGTGAAATTGATAATTTTGAAAACTACCAAGATAATGAAGAGAGCGGAGAATAAATTGCAGAAAACAACATGCTAAAAAACTCACTGGGGGGAAAGGATATAGTTCAGTTGAAGAGTAATCATATCCCCAGAGACCTAATCCCTTTAGAGAATATTTTTGATCAAAATGATGTTGCTAGAGATCCAAAAATGAAGCTTGTTGATGATTCTATTGAAGACAAAAATATAGGAACTGAAGAAAATCCATGGATCATAAAACTATCAAAAAACTTGTCTGTCAAAGAAAAAGAAGACTATGCCAATTTGATGAAAATATACATTGATGTCTTTGCTTGGAGTTATGAAGACCTTAGAGAGTATGATAATTCTATCATACAACATACAATCCCAATAAAACCTGGTGAGAAAGCTTTCAGACAAAAAATGAGAAGAGTTAATCCAATGCTGCTGCCTGTTATTGAGAAAGAAATTAAAAAATTATTCAATGCCAATATTATTGTGACTCTGATATTTTCCAAATGGGTTGCAAATTTGGTGCCCATTAGAAAAAAGAATGGTGAAATTAGGCTTTGCATAGATTTCAGAAATCTTAACAAAGTCTCTTTGAAGGATAATTACCCTTTGCCAAAAATGGAACATATTTTGCAGAAAGTAGTGGGATATGAAAGGATTTCAACTATGCATGGTTTCTCAGGATAATATCATATCAAAGTGTTTCTTGAAGATCAAGAAAATACTTCGTTTACTACACCATGGGGTACATTTATGTATGGCAAAATGCATTTTGGTTTAATGAATGTAGGGGCCACTTTCTAGCGCGCCATGGACATTGCTTTTGCAGAGGAAAAGGATAAATTTGTGGTTTTCTACATGGATGATATCATCGTGTACTCAAGATATGACAAGGAGGATATTAAGAGTTTAGAGAAAGTTTTTCTTAAATGTAAAAAGTATGGAATATCATTAAACCCCATAAAATCAAATTTTGCATTGGAGGAAGGAAAATTGCTAGGGCACATTATTTCAAAGGATGGTATACAAATTGATCCAAAGAGAATCAGTGCAATCCTGAAGGTTGAGGAGCCAAGAAGTAAAAAGGAAGTGCAATCATTCATTCGGAAGGTAAATTTTTTGAGAAGGTTTATTCCTAGTTTTGCTGAGATATTAATGAATATCACTAATATGCTGAAAAAGGACCATGAGATAAATTGGACAATAGATGCAAGGAGATCTTTCAGAGATATTAAACATGATATCACAAAAGCCCCAGTTCTGGTAAGTACATATTTTAGCAAATATTTTCTAATTTTTTTTATGCTTCTAATCACACTATTGTTGGAGTATTGTTACAGAAAAAGAATCAGAATGCTAAAATCCTATAGCCTTTTTTAGTAAACTAATAAGAGATGGAGAGTTGAAATATGACATTATGGAAAAACAAGCATATGCTTTAATTAAATATTTGAAATATTTTAGATTTTATGTTCTTCATTCACATATCATTTCTTATGTTCCTAGTAATGTGGTGAAGAGCATCCTCACACAACCAGATCCAGAGGGAAAAAGAACAAAATGGATTGCTGTGTTACTGGAGTATGAAATTGAAATTAAGCCCACCAAGTTGATTAAAGGAAAAGGACTTGTGAAGATGATGGAAAATTCCAACTATGAATCTTTGTAGCTAAATTTCTTGATGAGTCATTCAAATCAGCTTGATACAGGGGTGCAGGTAATGCCTGATTTCTCTGTGTATCCATCGTATTTTGATATTGTATATGTGTTGCAAAATTTACAGGACCATGCAGGGTTAAGCAAAACAAGATAAAGGTTGGTGAAGTTGAAATATGCCAAGTTTTGTATTCTGAATCAATACCTTTATTGGAAAGATCCTGGTGGTGATTTAGTCAATTGCCTCTTGGCGAATGAAGCTAAGAAGACTATGAAGGAATTTCACAAGGGATATTGTGGTGGGCATCATTCATGGAAGGTGACAACAAAAAAGATTTTGAGAGCTGGTTTTTACTGGCCTTCAATGTTTTCAAATGTTTACAAGGAGACTACTACATGTCACCAATGCCAGATCTTTGATGGTAAGAGGAAATTGGTTCCACTCCCTCTCAATCCAATATCAGTAGAAGAACCTTTTCAATAGTCACGGGACTAGATTTTATTGGGGAAATAATTCTAAATTCTTCAAGATAACATAGATGGATTTTAACAACATTTGACTACTTCACTAAGTGGATTGAAGCAATACCTACAAGAAGGGCCACATATGCAGTAATTATGGATTTTATGGAAGAGAATATTTTGGATAGATTTGGTTGTCCCTAAAGGATTGTGACAGACAATGCACCTACTTTTAAATCTAAGAAAATGATAAGTTTTTGTCACAAGTATCATATTAGTCTCAATCATTATACTGCATACTACCCACAGGGTAATAGGCTAGCATAATCCTCTAACAAAAGTATGGTGAGGATAATAAAAAAATTGTTGGAAGATAACAAAAGGGCTTGGAATACAAAGATAAAATATGCTTTGTGGTCTGATAGAAGTAGCTCAAAAAGAGCAATTGGGATGTCACCATTCCAATTAGTATACGGAGTTGAGGTGGTTTTTCCAGCATATTTGGGAGTGCCCGTCATGAATTTATTGCAGGAACAACAAGATGAACCAAATCATATTCAAAGAAGATTAAATCATATCATATAATTGAACGAGTTGAGGGACAAAGCCTATGGTAATGTGAAAATACATCATGAAAGGATGAAGAACACTTTTGATAGGGAGGTAAAGGAAGAATAATTCCAGATTGAGGATTTGGTTTTGAAGTGGGATACTCCTAGGGAAGATAAACATGGGAAGTTTGATCACATGTGGGTAGGTACTTATATCATTGCAGCATACAGAGGTGAGAATGCATTCATTCTACAACATCAATATGGGTCTCAACTGGAAGGAGGTCAAGTCAATGGAAGGTTTCTCAAACATTAGTTTTCCTGAGGGAGGAAGTAATTTTTGTATCATAGTTGTATATATTTATTTACTTTTCAAACAATACAAATGGTGAGCCAACGGATTTGAATCCTGAAGACAAGGCCCTAAGATCTAGAGGGGTAGCCATGTTTCTATTTTTCTTTAATTTTACTTACAAAAAAAAAAAAAAGAAGTTTGAGGTCTGAAATGTTGGGAAAAACCTAATTTATTTGGCACTTGGTCTATGGGGTTCTTTGCTAACTCATAAGAAGGATAGCATCCCTAGTTGGAGATAGCTATTAGCACTATTTTTGGGATAATTTTTTGGCGAGGAATTAGACAATGAAAGAAATGATAAGGCCTACAAATATTCATATAATAAGACCTTAAAGGATGTTAATAAAAATTTGCAGGGAGTGGGCGACTTGGATACACATCGCAAAAGATCAAAGGCTATAAATATTTTTCTCCAAGGAAAAATTGGGAGCGGAAAGGAAAAAAAAACAAGTTTCGGGTGTAAAAAGTGAGAAAACCTGACTTTCATTTTCCACAGTCCAAGATCTACAGTCAAGAGCCTCTACCATAGATCAACGATCCAACAAAAGGGAGAAGGAGAAAATGATAAAACCCGATGGTGAAAAATAGTAAAACCCGACTTCCACTTTCCACAGTCGAAGATCTACGGTCATGAAAGGATTCCACATAAATCAATAGACCAAAAAAAGTGGGAAGTTAAAAGGCGGAAGAAAAAGGGAAGAAGTGAAAAGGGCCAAAATTTGGTTAGAAAGAGTGGTATTTTTGCCTTTCGATTTCCGCTATTTTGCGAAAAGGTATAAAGTGGAAAGCATAAGAATTTGGTCATAAAGGATAGGAATTTCACCTTTTGTGACCCGCAGGATCAACGATCTAGAAAAATTCCGCTAAAGATCAATGACTAGGAAAAGAGCAGAGGGGTGGATATCGGAAAGTGGAAATATCAAAAGATTTTGTTGTGAAAAGTTGAAGTACCTCTTTCTGTGATTCACAAGATCTACGGTTCAGGGGGATCCCGTACAAATCAACGATGCAAAAAGGAATGAGAAAGAAGAAGATGGAAATATAAAATTTATCACCGTGAAAGAAGAGATCACGACTTCCATTTTCCACAGCCCACTAACTTGATCTCAGATCAACAACTGAGGATGAATCCCATAGAGATCAACGATGCGGAAAGAAAAAGATGGAAAGGAAAAAATCGGAAAGAGGAAGACACAGGATTTTGGTCAAGGAAAAGTAGAAGCTCGCTTTCTACTTTCCGCAGACCTCAGATCAACGGCTGAGGATGGATAATAAGGAAATCAACGTTGCGGGAGGATAAAGGGAGGAAAGGATAAGGTAGGAGTGGAAAGATATAAAATTGAGCCTCGAGAAAGCTAGAAGCCCATTTTCCATGATCCTCTTCCCACCACTTCGATCCCATATCAACGGTGCAAGATGAATCTTGAGGAAATCAATGACCCATAATGATTTCACAAGTGGAAGAGGAAAGGAGTAACGAAGGTGTTGCAGGCCATTGGAGGTGCTCTAAACTATCACTTTCGATTAAGCGATCTAGAATTCAAGGTGTCTAGTTTTTCCATTTTGTCCATCATGCGCAACCTAGCATGCTTTTCCGAATTGTTTGTGATCACGGAAAATCTGCCACCTCAAAAATTTGTTAGGATTTTGATTCCCACGATGTAACTAATTTTGGCTTTGTTTCGAGGTTGGTCTCAGGAGCCCATGATACTATAAATATACCCTCAATAGAGGAATATAGGGTTGGAACTTGTGAGGTTTTGGGGTTATGTATTTTGAGATCTTCCCTTAATAAAAAATAATAGACCTGAATGCTAGCCCGTTGCTGCAAAGATTCCTGTTTATTTTGTAGTTACAGTCTGTAATTTCCTTTCTTATGTGCATGTCTTCCTGTTAAAATTTCCATTATGTTTTATTTCATATCTGGAATGAGTGTGTAATAGTTCATAATTCATACATGTTTATGCTTTGACTATTGTTTCAAATATCCATAAACCCTTCAAACCAAAATTGATGTAGAATTCATCTTCTTGATGCTTTGTATTGAGGGACTAACATTCTTTCTTCTTTATCACCAAACCAACAAAATTTTGACTGTAACCAAGTGATTACCTTGATTTTGTATAATTTCACCTGCAAACAATTCTGTGATTCATAAAATCTTTGTGACTCCATAGCCCAATGTATGCTTGCCTTGTTTCAACCACCCACTAATTTGAATTTTATTTCAGTTTTATATCTAGCCTTGTTAAAAATCAGTGAGAGATACCTCTCTAGAAAGGAGGAGTCCAACTTACTTTCTTAAAGTGGTTCTGCTGTTATCTTGGGATTTACCTTCCACAACCTTGGGTACAATTCTGAGAGCTAACAGTTCCTAATGCAGTGGGTAGCACCACAATATATTTTGAGTGAAAATGTTGAGGATTCATCCGTCATTGGTGTCTAGATTGAAGAGGAGGTAGCAAGTATGCAAGTGGGTTCATCGTCGGTCATGAGGAAGAAGAGAGGGGCCAACCGAACCAAGTATCTACAACAGAATAAGAGCCAAACTAGGATTTTGATGAGAGCAGACACAAAGGAAACTGAGGCCTCCATGGGAAGGGTAGGAGTAACCACAATGGACATCCCTGAGTATTCCCCCCATGTAGAACTAGTGCGAAGGAGTGGAAACCCATGAAAAATCAGAAGTACCCCATTAAGATGGCTGCAATTACGAAAGGAATGAATTGGACCTTTGAAATCACACCCTGTCTAGTCAAGATGAAATATGATGATCATGACTTGCTCTCCTTCACTGATTGTACGATGGAGCCATTTAAGGATACGACGAGACTTTAAGAGGATCCCATGGTGCACACTACACATGAGTGGGAATTAGGACTGGACAAGTCGGGGATGTTAGTTTTGATTCACATGCTGCATTTTGGGCAGCTGATAGACACAAATGCATGCACCAAGCAACTATTGGCATGCTTTCATGGAGGATACCTGTGGCTGGATCGACCGGTTCTAGTAACCATTGATTTGATCTCAGAAATCATAGGGCTTCCCAAGGAGGGGCTCGATAGATCACAATATTTCAGAGGAAAAGACAATGACAAGAGGTTATCAGCAAAGATGAAGAAGAAGTATGATTTGGAGTGCGATAGGTGTGCATACAAAGTAGACAACATCAATGAGAGGGCGGTGCGCATAACAACCAGGATTATTGCCAGCAAAGTAGTGCATAAGAATCGATCGAACCACTGCACCTCAAGGGTAGTTTCCTGTGTTGAGTAGTGTGCTACAGGAGTGTAGATGAATTGGTCGCTACTTCTATTAAACCAGTTGATGGAGGATGCAATGATAGTGCAGGAATGGAAGTGCACATTCACATATAGATGGTTTCTCATCTTGATTGCACTAGTTGCATGGATGGATCCAAAATACTACCAGGGGATGGATATAGCAGCTACCTAGGTCTGCAAGGGGGCATGATACCAAAAATTTTGGTATATGATCTAGGAAGACAAGCTGAAGGACTACTAAATATAGTTTTTGCTATATTGGAAAGCATTATAGGTGGTGCCTGTGAAGGTTCCATGAATTACAGAGGCAGTAGTGATGAAGTACAGCCCAGTTCTTATATTTTTTATTAGCCTGCATGCTATTTATGTACAAGCGTGATGGGACATTCAGAAAAAATGGTTTACGACCCAATACAAGCTAAGTGAGGAGGAATTGGACATCATAGCCATGGAGCGGTTGACATACTAGAAAGCACCGGTAAGTGCAAAATAATTATCGGACGATGAGGTGGGTCCCCCAATAGATGCGTCTGTAGAGCCGAAGCCGATGCATGACAGTGACTGAGAGTCACATGAAGAATTGTCGAGGACCCCAAGGGACTTAGAGGCAGAGCAGATGTTTGAGGAGACCAGAACTAAGAAAAGGTAGGAACAGGGTGAAGCGAGTGGCACAATGCCGATGGCAGGTTCACTGGTAGACCGAATCATTGCGGCTATCGCAACAGCAACTACCGTGAATAAAGATTGGTTGAAGAAGCAGACTATTGAAGGATTTGGCAAGGTAAACACTAGTCTAAATTCTTTGGTTAATGCAATTTTGAAGAGAGTTCCTGAGGAAAATGTTTTGTAGAAGGTAGGAGAGATAAGCACAAGAAAGCAGATCCAGAATGTACAGATTCCACCACGTGTAATCGAGACAAACAATGAGGATGTCAACGCCTCACTCTAGCAGTTTCAGGACCTCTCACTGGAAATCACTGAAATGTCAACCCAAACATTGGTTCAATTGTAGAGGGTTGCAAATCAGGAGTTAGTTGACTAGGAACAAATCATTGACGATGACCTTTTAAGGTCGTAGGAGAAAGAAGTAGCAGCAATATGTTGGTTGTGGATCCCGATCTTCTAGATCCATAGATATTATTCAATCATGTTTGTACACCAGGTGTACTGTACACTCGTTCCCCCTGGTATTGGGATGTTTTTTGGCCAACAGTTTTGTGGACCCATGGTATTGGGTTAACCGTAGTATTTTCCCATGGTATTTTTCCCCTATAAAGGAAAGCATTGTAACACGATTGTGTATGGTATTATTGCATTGTAAACAATCTCTGTGATTGTGTTAGAGAGACTGTGAGAGCGTGAAGAGGAAGTGCAATGGTTTTGCTACAGGTTGTATCCCTTCATCTTTCTGGACTATAACAAAAGGACTGGCAATTTCTTTGTGGACGTAGCCCATCATTTGGGTGAACCACATTATACTTGTGTCTCTCTGTAATGTGTTTAATGTGTTTTGCATCTTGTTTAATGATTTAACTGTATCTTTGTTATTGCTCTGCGGTCCTGTTTTCTAACAATTGGTATCAGAGCCAAAAGGTCTATTTGGCTGGTAAACTCATAGGAAATAAGGGTTCTGATTTAAGTGGGAGAAATGGTGGAAGAGGGAAATTTTAGAATAGAGAAATTTAATGGCCAAAAATATCAATTATGGAAGATACAAATGGAGGACTATCTATACCAGAAGGATGTGTACTTGCCATTGGGCAGAAAAGAAAAATAGCCAACGACTATGAAGGATGAAGAATGGGAGGTTCTTGCTAGAAAGGCACTGGGAACAATACAGCTGTGCCTGGCTTTGTCATTGGATTTCAATATTTTGAATGAAAAAACAACAGAGGGTGTGATCAGCACATTGGGTAAGCTCTACGAAAAACCCTCGGCTTCCAACAAGGTATTTTTTAATGAAGTGTTTATTTAATATGAAGATGTCAGAAGGTGGATCTATTGCCGATCATTTAAATGAGTTTAATACACTTACTGGTCAATTAAGTTCTATAAAAGTCAACTTTGATGATGAGGTTAGGGATATTCTAATCTTGTGTTCATTGCTAGAAAGCTGGAATAGCTTGGTCATGGCTATAAGTAACTCTGTCCCTAGTACACTCTTAAGTTTGATGATGTTGTTGGTGTTATTCTTAGTGAGGAAATGCAAAGAAAAATCATAGGTGAGACATCAGGTCATGCGTTGACCATGGAGAGCAGAGGGAGACAAAATGAGAGAGAAGGAGCCCAAGAAATCATGGAAAGTCTAAAAAGGGAAGATCCAAGTCCATATTCAAAAAATTAGAGTGCTGAAACTGTGGTAAGAAAGGACACCTGAAGAAAGACTGCAGAGCACCAAAGAAGAAAGGTGAGAGGCATCAAAATGCTACTTAGGAAGCGAATGTAGCAGGTGATGTGTTACAAGATAATTTGATTCTTGCATTAGATAATACTAGTGATTACTGGGTAGTATATTCATGGGATTCATGTCATGGTACACCCCATAGGAAATTATTTCATGATTATGTTCAAGGTGATTTTGGGCATGTGTTATTGGGGGATGATGAACCATGTAAAATTGTTGGAAAGGGTAAGGTATAGATTAATTTAAATAATGGAAATGACTGGCTGCTAAAAGATGTAAGGCACATTCCTACTATGAAAAGAAATATGATCTCAATAGGGTAGTTGGGAGATGAAGGTTGTTTGTCTACGATTGGAGAAACGTGGTGGAAGGTCACTAAAGGATCAATGGTAATAGAAAAAGGAGATAGGATAGGTATGCTATATTTATGTCCTCATAATACTGATTATTATATCTCTGTAGCTTCCACAGAAACAGGTGCGGCGTTGTGGCATCATAGGCTTGGCCACATGCATGAGAAGGGGATGCAAATTCTCCACTCAAGAAAATGGCTTCCAGATCTGAAGTAGGTAAGTTTGGAATTCTGTGAGAACTATGTTTATGGAAAACATAAAAGAGTTAGTTTTCTCAGGGTTGGGAAACAAAAGAAGAGTGAAAAGTTAGAGCTTGTCCATACAGATGTATGGGGACCAACTCAGGTACAATCTCTTGGTGGCTCTCATTATTATGTTACTTTTATTGATGATGCAACTAGAAAAACTTGGTTTTATTAAATTGGACATAATTATGATATGTTTGATACTTTTAAGAAGTGGAAAGCTTTGGCTGAGAATGAGACAGGAAAAAGGTTGAAATGTCTCATATTTGAAAATGGAGGTGAATACTGCAGCAAGGAGTTTGATATTTACTGTTCACACAATGGGATTCGTAGAGAGAAGACAGTCCCTAGAACAGTACAATAAAATGGTGTGTCAAAAAGGATGAATAGAACAATCATGGAGCGTGCAAGGTGTATGAGATTGGATGCAGAGTTGCCCTTACAGTTTTGGGCTGATGCTGTAAACATTGCTGTTTATTTAATAAATAGAGGTCCTTCAAGCGCTTTGGATGGTGGGATTCCAGAGGAGGCATGGACAGGTAAACATGTAAAATACTCATTTCTGAGAACTTTTGGTTGTGAATCATTTTTCCATATTGATAAAGATGATAGAACAAATCTTGAAGCTAAATCCAAGAAATGTACCTTTATTGGATACGGTGTTGATGATTTTGTTTATTGTTTATGGGATTATGAAAAACGAAAAATCATTAGAAGTAGAGATGTATTATTCAATGAAAATGTTATGTACAAAGATTAGTTGCGGGGAAAGAAAGTGGAAAAGGAAAACACAGAGTACATAGTGCTTGATGAAATCAAAGAAGATGAAGTTCCGAAGGCACCAGAAAATCAAGAACAATAGTAGGTACCTAAAACTCCTGCAACTGTAAGAAATTCTAGCAGGTTAAGTAGACCCCTTGAACAATTCTCTCCTTCATTGTATTATTTATTGATGATTGATTCTGGTGAACTTGAATGTTATGAAGAAGCAATGCAGGTAGAAACTAGAAAGAAGTGGGAGCAAGGCATGGATGAGGAGATGGACTCATTGGTAAGAAACCAGACTTGGGATTTGGTTAAGTTGCATGTAGAAAAAATGAGCATTGTAGAATAAATGGGTTTACAGGTTGAAGTAATAATATGGAGGAAAGAATCGATACAAGGATAGACTTGTTGTAAATGGGTTTGCACAAAAGAAAGGTATAGAATCTGATGAAATATTTTCTCTTGTTGTTAAAATGAACTCAATTAGAACTATTTCAAGTCTAGTGGTGGTAGAAGATTTGCATCTTGAACAGTTAGATGTAAAAACAACCTTTCTCCATGGGGATTTGGAGGAAGATATTTATATGCAACAACCACAAGGGTATGAGGTCAAAGGGAAGGAGAATTTGGTTTGCAGGTTGAAGAAGAGCTTGTATGGACTGAAGCAAGCTCCAAGGCAGTGGTATTTAAAATTTGATAAGTTTATGATAGAAAAAGGTTATGATAGATGTCATTCTGACCACTGTGTTTATTTCAAGAGGCTAGATAACGGAAGATATATTATCTTGTTATTGTATGTGGATGACATGCTTGTTGCAGGGTCTAACATGCAGGATATAAATGCGCTCAAAAGAAAACTAGCTAATTCATTTTCGATGAAGGATTTGGGTGCTGTAAAGCAAATCATTGGTATGAGAATAACAAGAGACAAGGAAAATCGCAAATTGACATTGTCTCAAGGTGAGTACATAGAAAAGGTGTTGTAGAGGTTTAGAATGTAGAATGCAAAACCACTTAGTACACCTTTAGCCAGCCATTTAAAACTAAGTAAGGAGATGTGTCCAGAGACATAGGAAGAAATAGATTACATGTCCAGGATTCCCTATTCATCAATGGCTAGAAGATTGATGTATGCCATGGTGTGCACAAGACTATATATTGCACATGTAGTGGGAGTTGTGAGCAGGTATATGAATAATCCAGGTAAAGAGCATTGGAAATAAATACAATGGATTCTCAGGTATTTGAGAGGTACCACTTCACTTGCATTATGTTTTGGAGGTTCAGACACTGTTCTACAAAGATATGTTGATGCAGATATGGCTAGTGATAAAGACAACAGGAGGAGCACCAAAGGGTATGTGTTTATTGTGGGTGGAACAACAGTAAGTTGGATTTCAAAACTGCAACAGGTTGTTGCACTTTCAACAATGGAAGCATAGTATGTTACTGCTACAGAGGCTAGTAAGGAGATGATTTGGTTGCAGAGGTTCATGGAGGAATGGGTAAGAAGCAGGAGAATAGAAAGCTGTACAGTGACAACCAGAGTGCCATTGATCTTGCAAAGAAATCAGCCTTTCATTCGAATACTAAACATATACAACTCAAGTACCACTTCATAAGATCTGTTCTAGATGAAGAACTGTTAAAACTGGAAAATATACATACTAGCCAAAATACCGCAGACATGTTGACAAAGGGAGTAACCAGAGAGAAACTGAGTTCCTACTTGGTTTCTGTTGGCCTTTAAGCATGAAGGTGAAAATAAGAAATTTTCCAAGTCCAAGGTCCAAAGCATAGTCCAACAAGAGCAACAGTGGTGGAGTTGCTGTGATCAGTCTCCAAGTGGGAGATTGTTGGTTATGGAGCTTGATCTTCCAGATCCAGAGATATTATTCAGTCATGTTTGTACCCCAGGTGTACTGTACACTTGTTCCCCCTGGTATTGGGATGTTTGTTGGCCAACAGTTTTGCGGACCCATGGTATTGGGTTAACCGTAGTATTTTACCATGGTATTGTTCCCCTATAAAAGAAAGCATTGTAACACGACTGTGTATGGTATTATTACATTGTAAAAAATCTCTGTGATTGTGTGAAAGAGACTGTGATAGCATGAAGAGGAAGTGCAGTGGCTTTGCTGTAGGTTGTATCTCTTCATCTTTTTGTACTGTAATAAAAGGAATAGAAATTTCTTTATGAACATAGCCCATCATTTGGGTGAACCACATTATATCTGTGTCTCTCTGTAATGTGTTTAATGTGTTTTGCATATTATTTAATGATTTAACTGTATATTTGTTATTTCTCCGTGGTCCTATTTTCTAACAAAATAAAGGAGATTGAAGAACTGAAGAAGGAGAAAGATAGATTGACGGTGGAAAAAGCGCAACTATGGGACAACAGGGTGCGCCTAGAACACGAAGTCTCTATTGCGCACCAAGAAGTGCCTGAAATTACTACAGACATGGATGCTAAGGAAAAATTGAAGCATCTTGGAGACATGATTACACAACTTAAGTGTGGCATTGAATGTTTGCATGTGCTAATGAATCCAGACACACCATCGAAGCAGGCTGCGGAACGAAAAATCACTATCGAAGACTTGGCGACGCAGTTGGAAGAAATGGAGAAAGAGGAAAAACAAGTCATAGATGTGACTACATAGTTTTGGGGAAGTGTAGTCCAATATGATCAATTGGAGGAACTCAACATGTAGTTGCATGAGGCAGAGGGGAAACAAGCTACATTGAGGACATCGCTCAAAGCGATGCCTCCAGTGGTGCAGATAACGAAAGCAACTGATTTGAAGGAATTGTAATAGTGCATCACAAAGGCAAGGGAGCGACAACAACAAAGGACAGTTCATCTTGAAGAGTTCCAGGACATTGGTGCGCAACTCTCAATAAAAGAAGTTTCAGTGCTCCAAGTAGTTAAATATGGACGAAGGGATGTCAGTGAAAATATTGTTGAGCACCCACTAGAGTGTGAAGTGACAAAATGTAGGGAAACCAGTGACAAAGTGAAATAACAGGTCAAAGAGGTCACCCAACAGTATGAATATTTCAAACTAAAGATCAACGGATACACTATTTCTAGTTGACATGGCTCGAGGGCGATCCAAAAGATTGTGTTGGGGGCCTGCTGGAATGAATTTTTGGAGATAATTAGTTGCGCAACATCAAGGATGTTGCACAAAATCAAAGTTGCTACACAAGGAGAAAGATGGCGTGCAGGGAGGATTGGCCATAGTTTGTATATTTTGGTAATATTTTGTAGTTTTTGGTTGTTATTTTGTAGATTTTGGTCCAATTAGTTAGGAAGTTGACTTAAGTGGACCACCGATGTAAAGGTGCAAGCCTATAAATAGGTCTAGGATTGTAAATGTAGGATGCTAATGGTAGATCAGGATCTTGGGTTTGATCTTGAACTTATCTGCGATCTATTTGTAATGCAATATCTGAATTGAAGAACTATTTTTGGGAACCCGTGTTTTGATGTGAAGTTCATATGACATGACATAGAATTAAGAGAAACACTATGCCTTCTTACTCGTTTTTCTGCAACATGATGTAGATGAATACTGCTTTATGATGGTTATTTCTGAATGATGCGATGCTTTCCTGTTATGAATGATGCTATGTTGGTAGATCTGTTCATGCATTGATACTCTGCTATGATCTGAGAATGATATGATTCAATGAATGATGAAATGAACCTATGAATGTATGAACCAATTTTTGGATTTGTTAAGTAATGCTATGATAGGTTGACAGTAGATGCACAATCATCCTTCTTACTACAGAAAATTGGTTTTGATAGCTCTCCCTCAAACATCTCGGGTGAGACCTCATCTTCTTTGCAGGTGTTGCTGGACATGGTAAAACCTATCTGGGTTGGTGCTTAGGGAGATCGTTGTGGTAAGGGTGTTGATTAAGAGTGAACCCCTGTCGACGGATCTGTGACAACACAATGTAATGAACGTGGTTGGATGAGAGATAAAATGTTGAATCTCAACATACAAATCAATCAATACACATAGGACCAAATCCTTTCAAATCCTTTCTATGCAATCTTTTCCACTTCTAGTTGTTACTTTATGATATCCCATCACTATTAAAATATAATTGAGTATGAAGAGGATGTAGACCATGTTAATAATGGGTTGGGGGATATTTATGTAAGACAAAGTAGTTATGAATGGTGTTTGTTGTGTTAATTTTTTAAATCACCAAGGTAGAAGGTCAAGGAGGCTGCACAAACAAGCATGGTTGGGAAATTAGCCTCATTTATCATTCCAAAATTCTCATATTTAACAATTATATGAAACTCCTTATCAAAGTGGAATAACATTAAAAGGAGTTGGCTAAAAAGAAAGAAAATTAAAGTGGATATGGCCAAGTAAGTGAAGACAACTAATATAGTTGCAAGGAAGAAGAATGGATGATAAAAAATCCCAATGTGAGTTACAATGATATGTTAGAAAGAAACAAAATATCTTGGAATAAAAGAGGAGATAGAAGAGATAACATGAAAGGATTAAAAGGTACAAAAAATAACAAATAAAAGTGGATTTGAAATAGCACAAAGAGAATTTAAAAAATAGAGACAGCTAAGCACTTCCTTCAATCTAATACTTGATCAACAATATTTCATTAGATAACTAATCAATATTCATTGCGATGCTTATGGTCTCACAAAAAACATTGTACACCCAAACATCAAACATCAAGGAATCCTTCATAAACAAATAGTTGCAAAAGTGTCACCAATAATAATGGTTTTATGGGATAGCTTGAAAGGCCAAGAGAACTAGTATGGATGGATTCTAGATTCCACCCCACCCTTCAATGGTAACGATTGATTAGGGAATACAAATTTGGATAGTGTTGTTCATAATGCCTTTGAATTTGCATCCTTTAAATCTAAAAGTATTTCTCCACCTCACCTTGATAAAGATGTAGAAACCCCCACCCTTGAGCAAATCATTACAGTCAAAGGAAAACAACAAATAGACATGCAATTTCTCTCTATACCTCCTAATGATCCTCCATAGGATCATTTTGTACCCCCTATTACTATAAAATTTACTAACATCTATCCAACTACTAGCCATGTTATTATTTCACCCCATCACAACATTGTCCCCTTTTCCACCCCATTATTCAAAACATGCATCCCATTATTCAAAACATGCATGAGGATGGTGATTTATTTTGGAGGATATGCACCTCAAATCACCTTCCCATATGTATTATACTTTGGGTACTATGAACCCATCCTCCTCATATTAGTTAGGACCCATCACTACAAATTCACAACAATGACTATTTGGTGATTGTATGTATGGTAGACCATTTTAAATTGTTATGGAGAATTATCTATATTATTTTTGGACATATGGACATGTACAACACTTATGGATATTTTATGTTTATAGTATTTCACGAAATGTGTGGTCTTGATGGCGATGATGATGATGATGTGAGCATTTGATTATTGTCATTAATAGGTCAATGAATATATTTTATTTTATTTTCTTATTATTAGGTACATGGTATGTTTTTCATATATTTTAATACGGTGGGGGGAGTTATAAAGGGAAACAAATAATCTATAAGGATATTGTAAGGTGTTGTATGAAACCTAGGAACTCATGAATCATGGAGGTTCAAAGTGCATTAAGTCTATTAGGTTATGGGACCCTCCCCTCTAGTTTTTTCTTGCATCATCTTATATTTGATATTACCCCTACATAAATTCTATTCTAAATTTATAACTACCACTAACTTCTCCAAGATATGAAAGAAGAGAAACAATCTGTGTAGAGAGATGATAAAAAAATGATAGGATCTACTAACACTTGAATTTACATGTGAATTCTTAAACCAATTAACTTTTAAAAATACTTTAAATAACAAGCTTATCAAAGGCTTTAAATAACTGAAAAAGATATAAATGAACAAATAATGCAAACCATAAGAATGTGGAAACTGTATGATAATGGAGTTCATCCCTAATGGACTACTTCTATAGGTCCAAATCTAATGAGGACTGTTGGGAAAAATACTAAACAAATTGTAACATATATCCAACGATTTAATTGTCAACCCGGAGAGAGCATAAACTTGTGAGGTACAGACAAAATATATGCAGGGGCAGAGTGTCGATGAACTTAATCTATAACTGAAATTAAAAATACATAATTGAAATTGAATTAAACGTGCAAAAGCAGGAAATTACATGAAATAAACCTAATCTAGAAAAACATAAGATTGCAGAAAATAAACTCATATAAAGCAATCAACATTAGCTTGTGAGCTCACATAAAATCAACACAACTAATTCATAAACAAGACATCAAAATATGAGGAAATAAAATGGTCTATTCTAAAATATGAAATCTATTACAACAGGATCAAATCAATGACTATCTCAAAGGATGAACCAATTCTCTACTATCAAACCAATAAAAAGGCCTCTAACCAAAATGAGGAGAGAGCCTTCCTATTTATATATGAATTCAAGATAATTGATCATAATTATAGATCCACTATTCTCTCAACTTATTCCTCAAAATCCTCAACAAATCTACAACTCATCCCTCAAAATCCTCAACAAATCTACAACTCATCCCTCAAAATTCTCCAACAAATATTGGATGAGATATTCTCTCCACATCTCCATGATCATCTCCTTGAAGTTATCTCACATCTAGAAGATGGAATTCGAATCTAAGGCTAGGTGGTCACTTTTGAGCTTGTTAACGTATTCAAATTCACCTGTAAGCATAACCAAACTCATCCAACTTTCAAGTATAATGAAAATATGTTATTTTTCTCAATAATTATCCATAAATTCACTGAAAATACTAAAAAATAAATGATTTGGAAAATGGTAATATAAACCCATATTTATTATGAAAGTGGTGAATATTAATGGTTTTATGGAATGATAAGATAGGAAAATGGTGACAAATGGTATAGGAAATATGAATAAAATGTGGTCTTTTTGTGGCTCAACATTCCCCCCAACTTGACTGGTTGCATGTCCTCATGCAACTATGCATTGATTCTCTTTAAAACTTTTGGTTTTATAGTTGGGCTTCACATAATGATGGTATGTAATAGCAAATCATTCCATGTTTTGAAATGCATGAATGGCATAAATTTTCCTTATGGTTGGTTCTTGTGTGACAACCATAAGTATAACAAATGTTGGTTCTTGTGTTAACAACATTTGCTTGTTTTATTTTTTATATTTTTCTTCTTGCCACAATACAAAAGATTTAAAAGTATACATGCATTAGAAATGATGAACCATCAATGTATATTAGAAAGCATTTTCTTCATATTATGAATCATGTAGATATATATAGCATAGTTTGGGAAAGAAATGTTGATTAAGGGTAAATGAGACGATGCATATGTAAAATGGTAATGAATAGTTCCCCCCAACTTAAGATGTATTAGGTTTATGAAAAGGAGAAAGGGAATGTAGTGAGGGAATTTTCCAAATTCATTCATTTTCTAGCAATTAAGGAACTACATGGTTAAAGATTAGAAACAACATACCTCCACTTACCCAAAAAGTTGATGAACTTATGCAATAGGAATGTGGCTGCTGCTGCTGGATCATAGAATGTGAAGTGAAGGATCTGAATTGATGCTTGGTTGGATGAAGTAGAAGATGAGAGTTGAAAGTAGAACTGTGGTACTCTCATATGGCTAAAGTATGCTGCTATAAAATTGCTGATGATGTCATGAAAAGTATATAGTATTCGCCCGCTACAAAACTCGATGGTACAATTCTTACCATGCGAATAAATGTGTCGATGTCGAACATGGAAATAAGACATTGGATTATCGACCATTAATGAATGTCGTTAACCAATGCGAGACAATCTTACCATTGATGTCAATGAGTGCCAAGGTACCTAAGTACATCATGCAAAGTGTGGATAAATGAGTTGATGTCGATCCACTTGCAAGATCTAATGATCAATGGACATTGATGCATTCCCATGATTGTTAGCTAAAGAACTTTCCATTAATGCATCCAAGCCTCAAGGTACTGAAAATAAACTCTAGTCTCTATCCTAGATAAGGTGATGAGGTCGATGGGGCAAGACTTGTTGAAAGGTGGACCTTAAGGAATCCCACATCAGTCAACATGAGTTGTACATAATGAGTGGTAAGACTATAGATAAAATATCTCACAGTCAAACGATTTTTATGGCAGGGATAACGAAGCAATATAGCCATGGAAAGGAAGATGAATGGTTTTATTCATAAGGAAAAAGATAACTGAAAATGAGGAAAATATGTGCGACTCAAAAAGGTAGACATGTGGGAAATCATGATGTATAAGGCAGTGAAAAAGTAGACTCTGACATGGATGATGGATTAGCTTGGAAGGAAAAATGGTAAGTAGTCAAGACATGGTGTAATTGGTTTCTGAAAGGCTTCTTTGTGGTAGAAAAATGTCATAACACACATAGTGAAAACTCAACTTCTTCAAGCTTTCAATAGAACATTTTTCTAAAAATTTTCTGCAATTCTGGAAATTATTTCTGCATTCTATTTGTTCATCTTTAAACCTGAAAAATGTTAGTATTTCCTTGCAACAAACTTGTAAAACTTGTGAGAGAAAATACATGAAAATATGTGCTTAAAAAAAAGTTAAATATAATAAATAAAACGCTCTTATGCCTGAAAGTAGCAATGCATATTAAGCAATCCTTCTTATCAAAACCTCTTTCTGAGTGGCTTGTGAAAAACAAGTTAGCACAATAATCATAAAATTTTGAGAAAATTCTAAGTTCATTTAAAATTTAAAATTTTATGATTTTATTTATTAACTAATACTTTTTAAGATAAGTGCGTTTTTATGTGATGATTGCGCAATAGGGAGAGAGGGTCGACCCTTTTAGTGGACAACCCCTACAAAAGAAGACTATCTTAATGATCTGGATTAGAGAGGAGTGTGCGAAATAAGCGATTTTTATGAGCGGATACCCCCCCTCCCCCCAACTGAAGATGTGCCAGGTCCCACTATGCAAGAATCAAAATTAAGAAGAAGACTAAAGAACCTTGCACAAATCTCATGAGAAATCTCAAACTAACCTCCTATAGAGTAAGAACTGCAACAAGAGCCAATATAAATGCCTATGTGACTCACCTCACAACCTTTCATCTAAAACATTATAAAAAGTGTATCCTTACTATTTTAGTGGTTATTGGCATACAAGGAATGTATATATTAGGAAGACTGATACAATTTGATATAAAGTGCCAAGATATTTAATGACTTCAACGACCATTGTTATCAATAAATGCTAATGATGCTTGAGTGTAAGGTGCAAAAAGTATTTTAATATTCTCAGAGATTTCTTCTATTGTCACTGCATCAATCGTGAGAACCTTCCACTTCGAATCATAGTAACTAGCATACCCCAAAGATTAAAAAAAAACCGAGACATAAAGAATTCCATGGACAATTAGCTTTCTTTTCCACCAAGTGAAACACCTGTAGCTCCATATGGTAGACCAACCATCATTCTCGTACTGCTTACTAATAATACCAGTACAAATCAAAGGAGGTTGAAAGCTTAACAGAATAATACCAATAAGAAAGATCACTAAATAACACTATGAGAATAAAATTTAAGACTTATGTTAAGAATCATATCATTAGAAATTCCATTTTGAGAAATCCAATAAAATCCAATTTATCATCACGAGTGTTGATTATATTGAATCATTCTTAATGAAATGGAATTATGAGGTGTAAAAATGAAATCATGAAATTTTCATAGTTTGAGTAATTTTTATGATTCAATATCTATTTATCATAGTTCCCAATAATTTGTATTGTTTCGTAATTATGCTTTTTTCTAGAGGTTTGAAATATTCATTCATATGAACTATTCCTAAGTTGATCTCTTCCTCGACCAAGTTCAGAGACTAATTATATAGTGAAATACAAGAGACAAAAAACATAAATCATCATAAAAAAATATTTACTGCTCATAGAAGTGTCAAGATTACCTGATTGCGTGCTCGTGTAACATCTGTATCAGAAGTTGGTAGATCAACTTACTCATTAAACCTTATGCAAAATTTATTAATAATTCATTCTTATTTTACATAAAGTATTTATTAAACCTTTTTATCTATTACTCTCACACGACCTTAAATATTTAAATCCCACATAATTTACATCCTTTAAATTGTTAAATTGTTAACATGACTTTATTGTTAAGTTGCCTTCATCCCATATCATTTGGAATAAAGTTTCCTATGTTAACGTGAACTTTATGTGACTCTAACAATGTTTTATAATATTAATGGGTCTTTGATAATAATCATGGGTTAATGTTCCTTTAAAGGAGCATAAAACTTAATATAATAACATATGCTCCATTTTATTTTAACGGAATCATTTTGTGAATTTCTAAACTATGTTGTATTCTATTCACATAAGAATTTTAAAGGCATCGTTTTGTGAACAAAAACGCTGGAGGTTGTTGCTCACCCATTCCCAAACGTGGAGGGAGGGAGATGCCAACGGTCATAATCATACGAGTTGAACAGTGAAATTATTATAGCAAAGTGACCATTGAGGGAAATTGTTGAAAGAGTACACAAAATAACCATTCGACATGAACGTGACTGATATGTATTTGTAATGTTGTAACGAAGCTTTAACGATCTTTAGCCACCGATCAATAGGTCCATATCACTCAACACTTGATCCAAGAGATTATCCCAAAGGATATTTCAAGGACCGATGCCACTACATATCAGTCACTAAATATCATTGTCAGGTCGGTAGGTGTCCAGGTGGCCATCCAAGTGTTGATCATTCAATCCTGGTACATGACAAGAATAAATGTATTCTTTTAGGGTTTGGAGCCGATGGAGCATTTATTCTGGGCGATACTTACTGCTGTTGTATTTTAGATACCATTTGTATTTGTGCTGGTTCTTTTTCTCGCTCACGATCTGAATCTTTAGTTATAGAATAAAACTATTCTACCTCCTTACTAAAAACCTCGCTGAACATACTTTCCATTTTGTTCAAGACATTTTTACAAAATCCCATTATAGTTTTAGAGACTTGAAGATTCATGATCTCGTGCAGCCTTGGAGTTTGCTACATATTTATCCCCCTTAAATGGAAATTACTACCGCAAGTAGTCTTGCTTCTGGATGTTTTTGCCCTCATGAACGACCAAAGTAAATTATCTAATCTTTAATCTCTTGTCCTTGTAATTACAAATTAGAAACCAAATATCCTTGATAATGCATACGTAATTGTGAAATATGACAATAGATATCGCTCTATGCTCGACCTTTGTATGTTTGGTGAGAGTGGAAAAAATGAACAGGAGGTTTGCATGGTTGGTGAAATTGGCAAGGTATCAGTGCTTATGAGCATTTTTTTGCTCTAAGGAGATTGCACCAAAATGCTAGATATAACCGAATTCTCAATACCAACTTCAACCGTTTGAACGACCTGCTGAGCGATATTAAAAACAATTCGAAGCCAATCACAAGGAGCCGCCAGAGAGACTTAAAAAATGTTTGGAAAAGATGAACGAGGCCCTTGTTCAGGCGCAACACCTGCTCCAGCGAGCCGAGTGACAGAAACGGAGTTTCACTTGTTGCAACTTTGGTAACCTTAAGCTCTATGCACAAATTGGGCAATGGAGAACTTATTAAAGATGAATTTATGCACAGTTATCAATGAAAAAGTCGTTGCATATTACTAACTTCAATCAATACCCGCTGAACAAAACCTAAAAATATCAATACTCATCCCACTCGTCCTCGTCCATTGCATCATAAGGTTGAGGTCGATAAGGTTTAGATGATCTCAACTCATAAACTGGTTTAGATTTCACTATTGTATAGCCCAAAGCTTATCTTATTCAATATATACACTGCTGAATTCACTGTGATGTAAGCCAAGAAGTAAGACACCACTGGTGGCGCGCAAATCATCCCATACTGTTATATATCCGGTTACACAAATGCTGTATTGAAATAATATAGAAAATAAGCAATTCTCCATGGAAACACATTTGATGAAAGCATTTCTTTAATCCCTCTATGTTTACAGTAGGATGAAAGACTGTAAAAAGAATCAAATATTGACAATTTTTCTTAATCCCTATTTCTACATGTAGCTCACGATTTCAACAAGAAATGAACTCTGTTGTGGAAGTCCTGCTCTTCTACTATCCCAGATCCAATTTTGTTCCCTAGCTTCCCAATCTTGGTCCTCAGCTTACTAACAAATTCATCTTCGCCGCCACGAGATAAATAATTGAGGCTATTGTGTCTAATCCATAGGATTAGTAGTTTACTGAGTAATCCCGAGAAAAGGAAAAAGAAAGTCTAGGCAACTTAAACATGCACATCAAAAATTTACCCAAGGTTCCTTCCCGTAAGCTTAGTGTAAACAATCGGTTTCAATAAAAGATTGGCAGTTTAAAAAACTGAATGCCTGAAAGTAGGCTTTGTGATCGGCTTACAATACTGGTTGCATCAATGCCATTAAATTTATATACAGATAAGAGATTGAACGCAGGGTTCAGTGGCTTCTAACTCTTAGTGATCGAGATCTTAATCCAAATTGATGCTGGAGTTCAACTAATGGTGGATGCACATATTTACGCTCATGGTAACACGCCATCTCTGCAATGCTGCACACATGTAATCCCAAATGTGGGACGTGTCAAACCGCCGCATCTTTCTCAAACCAGAACTGGAAAAACTCTAACTATACCCTTAAAATTAGGATGGCAGCAGGGGCTCAGTGAAGATTGCTGTCACCCTTCAATAAGAAAAATAATCTCAGGGTTATCGCAAAAATTTGCACATCTAGCAAGAGAAGGGTAGAACAGGCTTTAATTTGCCAATGTGTTTGTAGGATCAGCTTTTTCAGCTCGCAGGAGGAATTCACTACCAGTATAAGGAGAGGAACCCAATAGATTCAGACAGCTATTGAAGAGCTGGTGAAGATCTTATGATACTGATTTAGCAATGGGTGACTGACAGAGACCAATGCTTCTCAACGTTTTGTTCCATATTTCCTTATTGTTGCGAGGTGCAGGTTTATCAATTCATCGCAAGTTTTATCGTGGATACCTGCTATTCCATCGAGAGAGTTGTGAAGAAGTAGGTTATCTTTATTCGTTCTTGATTCATTATTTGCAATTCAAAAGCCAAGGCCTGCTGAAATTTTGTTTATGAGTTTTGTTGTTTTGTTTTAATTTTATGGGTGTTTTGTTTATTTTTTTTATATTCTAATGCGTGCAGGTTTCTAATAGAACGCATGGAAAGTTGATTGTAGGTGGAATTTACAGGCTGAAAGGCTCTGTGTTTGCAGGTTTCGGATGGAGGGCTGGATGATTTGTTTTATTTATTATTTTTATATACACATTAATGTTTATTTGTTTTAATGTTTGCAAATGGGGCAACCAGAAAAGAAAACAATTTATTTTATTTATTGGCTTTATTTTTAAATTTTATTTTTAATATTATATATATTAATTTTTAAAAGTTTATATTTTTGTTATGATATATATTAATGTTTATAGGTTTTGTTAAATTTCTACAATTTATTTTTAAAATTTCAAACAAAAACAATTTTTTTTTTATCATTTCTAAAAGATTCAAAATAATTCATGTGGAAAAAAAATATTTTATTTTATTATCACTTAAATTTAAACTTATATTTTAAAAGTTAATATTAAAAAAAACAAAAAAAAAACATTATAAACAAAAAAGATTATAAAGAAAATTAAAACTAGTATTTGTTTATGTATTTTATTTTTAATTGTTCTTAAATTAAAAGAAACTAATCCTAATGTATGTTTTTTTTTTATTCTTAACATGACTTAAAATTATTTAAATAAACATGAAAGTTTAGAATGAAAAGAAATCCAAATTTTAGTTTTTTTTTTTATTAATATTTTTAAATTTAAAAGATTAAAACTATTTTTAATTCCTAACAGAATTAAAAACAAAATAGTAAATAGGAAAAAATGAAAATTTTAGTAAACAAAAACATTAAAACAAATTAAAGCATCCTACATTAATTTTGAATTAAAAATAAAACCTAAAATCTACCTACTTTACTTTAATTGGAATTTTCAATCATTTAAGTGTAGTGAAATTTTGAGTGGAACTATACATGTAAAAGTAGTAAAAGAATATTTACATATGATTTTACAAAATGAAATCTAATATATTAAAAAATATGCAAAATCAAGTATTGTAAATGTAATTCAAAGTAAAAACAGAAACAAAACTGATCTAACCTAATACTTACTTGGATACGTTGTTTGATGCATCTCTTGTTTGCATGATGATCACCCAAGTTCCCTTCTTCATCCTCTTCAATCTCCAGTTTGAACATATGTTCCTCGCCTGATATGTGTGATTCTTCAAATGTCGATTCTTCCTTGTTTGTATGAGGATGAGTACTTACATATTTGACTACTATCAATACCTCCTCTTCTTGAGAAGAGGAGATCCCGAATTTTGCGAAGATCTGAGTGAGTTGCTCTAGGCTTGTGCTTAACATTTTACTGAAATCAAATCGAAATGCTTAAAAAGAAAAATGAAAAATGAGCACATGACAAATGCAAAAGACAGTATGAAATGAGTTAATAAAAACAAGTGCAGAAACATAAATAAAAAGTGTACAAAAATATGTACAAAACAAAAATGAACATATACAAAGTTAGAAGCAAGTTAGTATGAAATAAATGCGCCCAAAAATGAAAGCAATCCAACACTACAAAACTGTAAAAGAAAACTTGAATAAAAACAAACTCGCATTTGCAGAAAAATAAGCACACTTGCAGAAATGAAAAAGGAACAACATGGCTTTGGGGCACCCTGCTATAGTGGATGCATCTAGCTGTTACACCACGGAAATTCCAAAAATTTCGTAGTGAATTCTTCCTTGCGTCTTACTGTTTCCCCCTCCCTCTTGTCATGTAATATAAAAGTAATCTATCTATCTATCTAAACTCTGATCCCTTTTAGCATCTCCTTGACAACGACGCCAAAATGTTGGGAAAAATATTAAACAAATTATAACAGATATACAACTATTTAATTGTCAACCTAGAGAGAGCATAAACTTGTGAGGTACATACAAAATATATGTAGGGACAGAGTGTCGCTAAACTTAATCTATAACTAAAATTAAAAATACATAACTAAAATTGAATTAAACTTGCAAAAGCAGGAAATTGCATGAAATAAACCTAATCTAGAAAAGCATAAGATTGCAGAAAATAAATTGATATAAAGCAATCGACATTAGCTTGTGAGCTCACATAAAATCAACACAACTAATTCATAAACAAGAAATAAAAATATGAGGAAATCAAACTATCTATTCTAAAATATGAAATCTATTACAAGAGGATCAAATCCATGACTATCTCAAAAGATGAACCAGTTCTCTACTATCAAACCACGAGAGAGGCCTCTAACCAAAATGGGGAGAGACCTTTCCTATTTATACATGAATTCAAGATAACTGATCATAATTACAGATCCACTATTCTCTCAACTTATCCCTCAAAATCCTCAACAAATATACAACTCATCCATCAAAATCCTCAACAAATCTACAACTCACCCCTTAAAATTCTCTAACAAATATTGGATTAGATATTCTCTCCACATATCCATGATATTCTCCTTGAAGTTAGCTCACATCTAGAAGATGAAATTCGAATATGAGGCTAGGTGGTCACTTTTGAGCTTGTTAAAGTATTCAAACTCACGTGTAAGCATCACCAAACTCATCCAATTTTAAAGTATAATGAAAATATGTTATTTTCTCAATAATTATCCACAAATTCACTCAAAATACTAAAAAATAAATGATTTGGAAAATGGTAATATAAACCCATATTTATTATGAAAGTGGTGAATATTAATGGTTTTATGGAAGGATAAGATAGGAATAAGGTGAAAAATGGTATAAGAAAGATGAATAAAATGTGGTCTTTTTGCGGCTCAACATTCCCCCCCACTTGACTACTTGCATGTCCTCATGCAACTATGCATTGATTCTCTTTAAAACTTGTCTTTGTAGCTGGGATTCACATAATGATGGTATGTAATAGTAAATCATTCCATGTTTTGAAATGCATGAATCGCAGCAATTTTCCTTATGGTTGGTTCTTGTGTGACAACTCTAAGTATAACAAATGTTGGTTCTTGTGTTAACAACATTTGCTTGTTTTATTTTTTATATTTTTCTTCTTGTTGCAATACGTAAGATTTAAAAGCATACATGCAATAGAAATTATGAACCATCAATGTATATTAGAAAGAATTTTCTTCATATTATGAATCATGCCAATATATATAGCATAGTTTGGGAAAGACATGTTGATTAAGGGTAAATGAGACAATGAATATGTAAAATGGTAATGAATAGCCCCCCCAAAACTTAAGATGTATTAGGTTTATGAAAATGATAAAGGGAATGTAGTGAGGGAATTTTCCAAATTCATTCATTTTCTAGGAATTAAGGAATTACATGGTTAAAGATTAGAAAACAACATACCTCCACTTACCTAAAAGGTTGATGAACTTATGCAATAGGAATGTGGTTGCTGCTGCTAGATCATAGAATATGAAGTGAAGGATTTGAACTGATGCTTGGTTGGATGAAGTAGAAGATGAGAGCTGAAAGTAGAACTGTGGTACTCTCATATGGATGAAGTATGCTGCTATAAAAATATTGATGGTGTCATGAAAAGTATATAGTCTTCACTTGCTACAAAACCCAATGGGACAATTCTTACCATGCAAATAAATGTGTCGATGTAGAAAATGGAAAGAAGTCATTGGATTACCGACCATTAATGAATTTTATTAACCAATGCGAGGAAGTCTCACCATTGATGTCAATGAGTGCCAAGGAACCTAAGTACATCGTGCAAAGTGCGAATAACTGAGTTGATGTCGAGCCACTTACAAGATCTAACGATCAAGGGACATTGATGCATTCCCATGATTTTCAGCGAGAGAACTTGCCATTAAGGCATGCAAGCCTCAAGGTACTGAAAATGAACTTTAGTCTCTATCCCAGATAAGGTGCTGAGGTTGATAGGGAAAGACATGCTGAAAGGTGGGCCTTAAGGAATCCCACATCTGTCAACACGAGTTGTACATAATGAGTGGTAGGACTATAGATAAAATATCTCACGTTCAAACAGTTTTTATGGTAGGGATAACGAAGAAATATAGTCATGGAAAGTGTTAACCCAAAAAATTTCCCACTCAGCTCTACATGGCCTACACCACCCAAGGACACCCACACACGACCCTCATTTGACCTCATTTGACCCCCAAACCCTCAAAAACGCTTAAAAATGTGCAAAAGGGCTTAAAAACCCCTAAAAAGATCCAAAATAGCTCTCATAGGGGCTAAAAGCTCCAAAAAGGAGCTAAAACCCCTCAAAAGAACCTTAAGACCCCCAAAAGAGCTAAAAATTGAGCGAAAGGGGCTAAAATCCCCAAAAAGGGGCAAAAGCCCCAACCAAGGGCTTAAAACCCTAAAAGTCTTGAGAAAAAGTATAAATAGAGGGGTGGGGGTCACTCTCAAATTATTCATCCCTTGCATACTATTATGCTTCCCGAGTGGATGCCTTGAGACCATTTGCCTCTCAATCTATTCACACTCCCTCTCATCCATCCTCCCATTGATCCATAACTCCCCCATTCTCAAGAGAGAGATGCTTCTCCAAGCTAGGGCGTGGTGGCCCATTTTGACTTAGTTTTCTTATAGGTTCATTTTATGTTCTAACAAGTTGTATGCAAGGTTTTGGAGTCTAACCTTGTGTGCAAGGTTTCCATTTCTTTCTTTTATGTTCTCTTTGCTTTATTTCTGTTTCATTTTTCTTGCATTACCATCAAGAACCCTACCTTTCCATCATATAGACGGAAGGTAGCAATTCCTGCCGTGCATTAAGGGAGAAATCCCTGCTACAAAACTGGCTACCATACCAGGTCGATCCCACAGGATCCTTGGGTTTATTTTTCAAAGTTTTAGTTTTTATTTCTGTTCTGTTAACCTAGTTTAATTTTCTATTAAATCTAGTTTAGATCTCTATTTATTTGCATTTGTAGTTACTGTTGAGCCTCCTCAAGGCCAATCCAAGCCCATTTGGCCACAGTATAGGTTACTGTTGGCCGGATTTGACTTAGGACCAAAAATGTTTTCCTTTCTGAAGCAGGTCGCTCTTATCGAGCCCAAAGAGGGGACCAGGTCGCTCATTCTGGCCTAACAGGTGCGACCAGGTCACCCATTTTTCCCTGAAAGGTACGACCCCCTCCCAGAAGTCATCCTCCTTATGCCTGCAGATTCTGAGCAACCCCCTCGCCTATTTCTGGGAAAATTTGGTGACCCCCTCACCACATTTGACCCGAAAAGTTTGATTTGTCTCTCAGAGTTTGATTTTTTTAAAAGTTAAGGATTGTCAGTGCGGCTCAACCGCCTTTGTCCATCAAAACTGTTTCTGTTTCCATTTCTTTTCATTTCATTTGCAGTATGTGTAAATCAAAGTGTAAATCAATGGTTAATGGATTAATGAACATGAACAAAGCTTGATTAAAATTTATTTAAAATCAACATCTTGCCTAGCCCTTCCTCCTCTACCCAGTCATCACCCTTCAGAGTATTCTGGGATAAGACGAAGGGTGAAGCTCATATAGTAGTAGGCACTTCACCTATTATTTTTTGATGCCACTAAAAACGGGTGAATTGGAAGGTAGAGGGGGTAGAGAAGGAGGGCTTCTCACGGCGCTCAACTTCCTCCCTGTTGACCAACCTTGCATCCGGAGGGTGACCTATGGATCTATGGATGGGCTTAGTCCCATTGTTTTGAGAGCCCAACACCCTTTCCTGGTTGAAGAGAAATATAGGTGCAAGGTAGTCACCTAGTCAGGCTATCATAGTTCAAGTTCACAAATGGTACATGTGTAAAATTTCTGATTACTATTTACTGCTTTCATTGACAATGTCATGAACTCTGTGGAATATTCATAAACCATTGAAGTAGCCACTAGGTATAACAAAAAAACAAAAGACATACACACCATACCATATAAATCAACCCAACTCAGTTCATGACGCTGAGTGAGCCAGTAAAATTTACAATTTACACTAAGTTAAACATTTGCAGTCTTTGAGGACATAAGTCCTTGACTGCCTTAACCATGGGAAGTACTTGGTATTAGCCCAGAAAATCATTGTGAGGAGTACCATGGGAACCCCAAAGTAGTTGGTTGCTGAGAGGAAAAAATCGAGCGCTGGCTTCTGGTAGTCTTGGTGGCTGAGTGACCACCTGAATCCAATAGGAAGCCATTAAAATCGGGGTCCAAAAATAATTACCACCATTTTGACATACAAATATGACACGATTGATCCCTCATGCTCTTCCTCATGCCTAAGAGGCGAACCACCATAGTACGGGTCATTAAACCGACATTGTCGATACCTTTCTCGATGACCTTCTACACCATCAAAAGGCCACATAACCTCTAATTCAGATTTAGACCCATATCATTCTGAACCAGATCTACAGACTGCACCATCAAGCCCCATGGCTGGTGCAAACCCGGATCCATTTTACGGCATAGTAATTGCTAGTGGACCCATTTCCACACCAGAAACCACCACCAACACCCCTACAGGTGGCCCCATCACGGTCATACAAACTGTCATAAGCCAGCTACCACCACCCATATTGACCAGTCAAGTTGTCCCACTATGAAACACATGGGGGCAGTATGCCTTCAACCCACATTGTCCCACTTATGATACATGGGGGAAGTGGCCCTTCCACCTACACTACCCCTCCTGTCATACATGGGGGCAGTGGCCCTTCCACCTACACTATCCCTCCCACCACACTTGGGGGCACTAGCCCATCCACAAAGGTGCCATAAGTACCCCCAGTTATGCAAGTACATCATGTCCCTGCAAACCCCACCACCATGGCTACCCCATCTCACATCAACCTTGGGTCAAACCTTCCTTTCATGGCACGTCTCAACTTGCCTGACTTGGTTTAGTTAACAAATGACCCTATCCACCATCAAACTTATTGGCCTCCCATGCCAACCAAACTTCCCTCAGACATACCCAAGTTTGAAGGGAAGGCAGGGGAGTGCCCCTAAAACCACATCATGATGTTTCATCTATGGTGCTCATCAAACAACATCGTAGATGATTCGATCAGGCTAATACTATTCCAATGCACCCTCACAGGTACTGCAACCAAGTGGTACATTGAGCTACCACAAGCCAAGTGCCTGGTTTTCAACTCCCTAGCTTTCATGTTCTTGCAATATTTCCAACTCCCTGTTAGATATGAAAAAGGGGTGGAGATCTTGTCATCTTTCCACCTGAATACTACGACCCACATAACCGACCACATCCATGAGTGGTAGAGACGCCATAGTTTGTGTAAGATCCAACTTGATGACAAGATATTCCTGGATTGGTTCCTTAAAACCTTGCTCCCACCTATAGCAAAGGACGTTGCATCCGAACGTCCCCAATCTGAAGAGGAGGCCATCTTGAAAGTCTAGCAATTTGATCTGATCTATGCATAGTTTGGATACCTTTGCACCGTCATTCCAGACGCTCCCCATGCAAGAACCTCCTATCGAGATGCACCAGGGGCATCCCATGCTATAGATGGCATCATAGGTTTCGTCTCTCACTAACCATAGCATCGTCCGACACCACCTGCAATCCCACACACCAAGAAACACCCCTAGTGTTGCGTACCAAAATCAAACTCCGAACTATGCAAGAATGATGTCCTAGTCTGGAGCCACAACTTCTTATTCACAACCTGATGTCCCAGGCCTTAGCTTGGCTGACACAACAATACATGTGACAAATTCCCACATTTGTGGCATCGGCGCCTACCCAAGTCTACTATGCACCACCAATGCAAGTTGTTCAAGCCTATGCCCCTGCTCCACTTGCTCCATTGGGATAGGTGTTTGCACAAAAAAACCGTCCCAACCAGCCAGCCCCCAATAACCAACAAGGGCAAGCCAAGAATAACTGACCTCGGAACCAAGGCAACAATCAACCACAGGGAGGTGGTCAACACCAAATCCTCCTAATAATGCTGCAAAAAACTGTCCATCCCAAAATCCTCAATGAACAAATGCACGGAGATGCAACGCTCCATTGTGTACAAACCAACCGTGCACACTATGCAAGGTCTAGGGGCACTACACATTTGAGTGTCCCTTCATGGGTCGTGGTAAACAGGCCATTAGAAACAAGGTTCAACATGCCACCAATACAATGAACCAAGCCCAACCCAAGCCGACACCACAAGGAACTCCTCATATGGTGCTCCAAAAACCATTACCTGTCCAAGGATTGGTGTCAACCACACCCCCTCCCCAACCCAATCCCAATGCTCTAGGGGCACCTCCCATGACAGAAACAGGTGTCCACCACCTGCTAGCTATGACAACTAAAGAGGTCAATCTACAAACTAGACGAAATCAGTACAAAACCAACACCGAACCCACTGACACATCAACGACATCTATGTATAAAACAGTCAATGCACCTCTTCAGTTAGCCCCTTTCCCGTGCCCCCCCATATGCCGGGTTACCAACAACGCCATGGTTAGAGCTGCTATTAGCTACAACATCGTGGATGATTCGACCCAAACACCTACCACCATGTCTGCTCTTGAGTCACTAAAAACTTTCCCAATGCATCGAAAATCCTTACTAGCCACCCTTAGGGCCGTGGACCCCTCTGACTCCAAGTTGATCACATTCGACACAGAGAATGGAGAACCGTGAATGCCATCAACCATTGCCTTTCGAATCTTGGTGTCTATCCATAATTTGGTCATGCACCGGTGCATAGTTGATGAGGGGGCATCCATGTGCGTTATGTCTACCCTAGTCTGGTAGAAACTTGGATCCCCAAATTTTCAACCATCATCTACTACTCTGTGGGCTTATAATGGCCATCCCACTAAAGCCCAAGGAATCCTCCCCCATGTCCCCATCACATTAGCCAGGAAGATAGTTATGATTGACATAGAGGTTTTCAATGCTCAATTGGACTATATCCTTCTCCTCGGAAGAAGTTATATGTACGCCATGAGAGCTGTAGTATCAACTGTCTTCCATCTCATGACGTTCCCCGACGAAGGAAAAATCGTGATGGTTGACCAACTAACTTATCACGATCCGCAAGGGATAACGACACCCACCAACATTATCCCTACGATCAACACCATTGATCCACAAGGGCAGACCATAGCTGCCAATGTTACCACTGCGGTCAAAACCATGGTTGACAACATACCAGCCTCCCCATTGTTGAATGTGGGCCCTGGGTTGTTTTCCGATACCACCATGACGGCTTCTTTCCCCTTAGTGTGACCTCCACTGACACCAAACGAGACTGTGGATTTGTGCATGCTCTCATCCAGCACTGCGGCACCCAAACAACAACCATAGCTGCATCCCCAACTGCAACCGTAACACCGTCCGTAGCCGCAACATCAACATTAGCCGAAACATCATCCACAACTATAGCATTACACATAGCTGCAACCATAACCTCATCCCCACATACAACCATCAGGGAGTTATCTAGGCTCCTCTCCAGTCCACACAATTCCCTTTCTCTTTCCCCCGCCTAGTGTCATGAGCAAGCCAATAATGGACACGTTAAACTTACCCAACTTTACATTGGGAATTCCCATGTGGTATCTTGATCCACCAGCTCAGCCACCAATTCCCCAAGTAGTCTTAACTCCCATGCAAACCATTGCAGTTGAATATCATGCTCCACCCAGCTCGCAAAAACCAACCACCACACCTGCACCCGCACCGCCCCACCCAAAAAAGGCCAAGGGAAAAAATGCGAAAGCTACCGCTGAACCTTGATAGATCCCACCTTGTGCCATCTGCAAAGAATAGGGCCATCCAACCCAAAACTACCCTGAGACTCCTATAATCCGTGTGCATTTGGATGCCATGGACATAAAGAAAAACCTCCCCATGGTTGAACTTCCAAGTGGGCCAATAGTGAGAAACAAGTCATTGAGAACAAACCATGCTTGTGCCCTTTGCAGTTTGTATGGACACTATTCTCACCACTTCCAAGAATTTTTCGAGTTTTGAATGGCTCTAGCCAACCTTCGACAACATTCCCTTGAATATGAGATCACACTGATCGAAGAAGTTCACCCCCCACCTCCTTCTTCGGACACCATGTCCATTTACATGATGTCCAGTTCTATCGACCCTCTTGTCTCCACCACCAACGATGGTCCATCAGACCTGTCTCTTCATTGCTCCCACAATGATGAGGAGATACTTGAAGCCTTAACCTCCCCAGAATACCCATGGGATGACATGCACTATCGCTTGTTCTTCCTCCCCGAAAGACTTGTGTTGCAGTCTGACCAGTTTTCTGTGGAAACCAAAGATTTCATTCATGGGAAAGTCGACTGGTTCAAAAACCCCATTCCAACACCAAACGCCTTCGAAGAAGGGAACATTTCCAACATCTTGCCAACCATCAAAATCAACATCTCAACTAATCCTGAGGTTTTTGAAGAAATCATGCTAGGGGCATCCTACTCCCTGGAAGAAGTCACTGCCTACAAAGCTCTCTTCCAAGAATTCCATGACATCTTTGGCTGGTCTTACACTAAAATTTCCAGGTTGGATTCATCCATCATGGAACACCACATCGGCACATGGCCCGATGTGACCCCCATACACCAAAAGCAACAGCCCATCCATCCTTCCAAAGCAGTCGCGGTCAAAGCCGAGATAGAGAAGCTATGCATAGATGGCTTCATTTACCCCATTGTGTACACCACTTGGGTTTCTAATCCTGTTATCGTGAATAAAAAATAGGGTACCATCCACATTTGCACAGAATTCCATGATCTAAATAGGGAATGTCCCAAAGACAACTTCCCAACACCCTTCATCGATCAGCTTATCGAAGCATGTGCCGGACATGAGGTCTTTTCCTTCATGGACGGATTTCTCAGATATAACCAAATCTAGAATTTCAAAAAGAAGATCGTTACAAGACTGCATTTACAACCCCGTGGGGCACATTCACCTATCGAGTAATTTCCTTTGGTTTGAAGAACGTTGGAGCCACCTTCCAGCATTCCATGACACACTATTTTCGTGACCTCATCCACATCATGTTGGTCTATCTTGACAACCTCATTGCGTGGTCATAGAAGCAAGCACAACACATAAATGACTTGCGACAAGCCTTTCTATGATGTCACAAGTACAAAATCCGATTGAAATTTTTCAAGTGTGGGCTCTGTGTCCCAATAGGTTGTCTCCTAGGTTCATCGTGTCACACAAAGGAATGACCATTGATCCCCTGAAAGTCCAAACCACTTTCCCTCTAATGTCACCTCTTTAAGTGATGTGCAGTTCATCTTGTAACATAGTCTTGTCCTTTTTTTGTTTTGCAATGTTTTTACCACAAATCAGAGACCCTCACTAGGGGTAGCACCATTAGCTTCTAGGTAGAGTCACCCGTAACCTGTTCGAGACACCTCTCACACCTTCAGGCTCAAACTTTCATCTTTTATCTTCTAATGAGACCATCGTCTCATGTTTAACAAGTAATTTTTGGGGCCACTTCCTAAAAATTACCTCAGTTTATGAGCCACATCATTGTGATGTAAGTGTCTTTGGACCTGTACTTGCATTACACTTTCCTACCGCCACTCATGCGGGTTCTCGAGCCACCGCTCGGAAGACACGTCATTTTATTTTAGCATATAACTGTCTAATCCGTCCACCGCACCTTATGCGGGCCCCCGGACCATCGTCCAGAGTACAGATCATTTCCTTTGCATGCATTTGGCATATAACGACCACTATACTTGCACTCACATCACATGTAGTCAAATCCATCCACCACAACTCATACACAGCTCTCCTGACCTCTGTTCGAGAGCCACCCCAGTTTGCATGCCACTGCCGCACCGAATCATGTGCCTTTATCGCGATTTATCCCATGCATGTATTGGTATGTTTAAGAGCCACCTGCTCTATCCATATTGCACAGATTACCTTTGGACCATTGTCCACTGTCCCGAAATGGGGGAACCACCAGTTCCTCCTCGATCGGTTGACCCTACTGGAGTTTCTTTTAAGCTCTTTTTCTGACTCCTAAAAGAATGAAAAGATTTCCGAGCGCAACTGCTTCCTTTCCCATTCGTTAAAGTATAAAAAATGGCTTCTACATCATCTCGTTTATCTCCTTTTGCGGACCATGTAGACCATCAAATGAAAAGGATGACCTTGGCATATTCAATCCAAGACCATTCCCCCCTGCATACTTTTATGCTTTTTCGGGTAGAGGGGCCAAACTTTACGAAAAAGCTCACCATGGGTTGTCATTAAGCTCTTTTCCATCCTTCTCATCAAGAAAATATTTTCGAGCAAAATTAGTTTCATTCATTCTTGTAAAAGTATTTGAATGACCGTCCAGTCAGTATAGGTTTAACCTTTTCTGGCCTGATTAGACTACCAACGATAAATAAGTCTCTCATCCCCTACAGGATGGGAGAGCTCTCCTATGTATACTTTTATCCTTTTTGGGGCACAGGAGACTACCAATGAAAAAGAGCCCCCCACGGGAGTCCTCTTCATGATTTCAAACTCTCTAAAATTAAAAGCACCATTGAGCATTTACTTTCTCAGGCTTGCTAAAAATCCACGAGATCATACAAAAATGGTGTCTCTAGACACCACCCCACAGATAACAGTTTGGAAGAATTCCCACTTTGGGTTTCCTTTGTTCAGAGTACTCTGCAACATGTCTTCCTTGGATCCCATCAATACCAAAAGTGTCTATGTCCCCCAAGTATTTCCCATCTACAGTAACATTCCCAGTATTACAGTTATGATCCCTTTCCCATGAGTCAGTTTCATTTGCTTCCTAGTCCGCCCTACCATCATACTCTGAACAAAGGAAGTTTGAGTCTACTACAGTCCTGTTGCACTGCAACTTTTCTCCCCAATTTCTTAAATTTTGGGGCCCCTCCTTTCCATTTAACGCTGCTCTGTTTTCGTTTGATCCATGAAGGTTTGGTATTGCTATAGCTGTGTTGGTTTCTAATGATTATTTTGCGACCCATTTCTAGAGGATGCATGTTTTTAGTTTTTTGTTATTGGTCGCGGAATCGAATGTGGCCGGCTAGCCAGAAACCTGTCTGATCAGTTTCCCATTTCCTCTGAGGTGAATCAGCTGGACCATCGAGGTTCTGAGTGTTCCTTTACTTAGTTTTTCGGGCGTCTTTTATGTTGAGTCGGGGGCTGAAATATTTGTCCCATCCGCCGTTGCGGCTCTCAAATCGGTTCAGCTTTCGAAGTGTGAAACGATCCACTCCCTGACGCCCACCGTGTGACTATATCTTTTCTTCATCCGCCGTTGCGGCCAGGAAATCTATTTTGCTTTCGACGTTGAAGCCTTCCGACTTCTGACTTAAATTTTTCCCGCCCTTTCCGCCGGGTGCCTGAAGTATTCCCCCTTCCGCTGTTGCGGCTAGGATAGTGGTTTAGCGTCCGTTATACAAACCCTTCCGATGTCCGATGTAAAGCCTCTCTAGCCCGCGTCTTCGCACCGTTAGCTCTTTTCTTTCCACCATTGCGGCTAGGAGAATCTTCTCCTGTCCAATGTCAGAGCTTCCCGAGGGCCGTTTCAGATCTCCCCACCCAAAAAAGACTTAATCCAGCCTCTTGTCGATTATAGAGATGCAGCCAGTCATTTTTCGTGGATTGGTAATTTCATTTCTCCTTATTTGTGCAGTTATGTTTTCAATGATTGGCTCTCGTTGTTGTTTGCAGGTGAAATTCTGGAAAATGATGAAAAATGCCACGGCAAGAAGGGAGGCAGACCATTGATGGTAGTATGACCGAAACCACTTCGAAGACAATGAAAGTGCAAGTCCAAAGGATACAACAGTTACTTAACCAATCATGAGTATGCAAGAAAAGACAAAAGAAAAGGATATGAAGCGTTGGGGACTGAAAAGCCACACACTGGGGGAATGCCTAAGGATAGAGGGTGTAGTTTAAATACTGTAGAGATAGGACTGAGAAGGGGCTTTTTCTTTGGAGAATTTTGTAAATGTTTGCTTGTAAGAGGAACTACTTCATTTTGCAAAGGAAACTGCAATTTTGCCTGTTGGAGAGAGTGAAAAGTGGAATGTATCAGTACAATTCAATGAATAATGTTGAAGAGGAACTATTTCATTTTCAACTGTGTTTCATTTACTGTAAGAATATTTAATTTTCTGAACCCATGTTCTTATTGAATGTTCTTTAGTATCTTTTGGGATATTTTCCACTGCGAGTAATAAATATTGTTTATAAAATAATCGGCTATCTGGTTATTTAAATATCTACGAATGCTCATGTGTCTTGAAATAAGTACCAGCTATCTGTGATTCTTCATAATGCATGTGCAAAATGTATTACTCACCAATGAATGATAATCCTGCTCCCTAGGGATAATTTAGGTAGTCAATTTGCTTTTGTTGTATGCGATTTGGATGCTTGTGAGCCATAAGACGAGAGGTAAGAACCTGCGCATCACATCATGACTGTTCCTGGTATCTTGATCACCCTGCATTTAGTTAGGCACTTGCATTTCATTTCTTAAGTCAAAATACAAAAACTCGGTGGACCGGGCCGCAACCGGTAAAACCCTTAGTTTTGTTACTTGACCTACGGTAGCCGGACCGCAAACCGAACGGATTCCCTACACCAAACAGTCAACGGGCTAGTTGGGAACGTTGATTAGGGAGAATCCTTTACTGTTGTTGCCTACGAATTTCCAGGCCTCAATAGTTTTGGCACTAGAAGGAGGGCCGCCAGTGCATGGCTGGCTGAGGAAACCCGTTTTCCCGAGATTATTCCACTGGTTATAGTTCTGAAAGTAGTGGACCACGTAATCCAATTCCGGAAGAAGTAAATAGAGAACATCTATATCCTGTCTGCAACAAGATCATTAATGACCTAAGAAGACACACCAGGGCATACGTAAAGAAGATTGGAGGATTTCCGATTATCCCTGAGTTGCCCAGGAGAGAGTATAAAAGGAAAGACCGTCCTGTAACAAAATACTCAGTGCTGGTTGGAGATTGGGAAGAACTTGTGGAAACCGCCTTGCAAGAAGTTGAGCTACCTTTGAATCAAGAATGCCCAGAAACCCCTTACATTTCTCCTGTCCACATCCCTGTTGGTTCACCTCCTCACTCTCCACCTCAACTCATGGCCGGTGTTAACGCCAACCAACCTCCTCCTAATCCACCAAATCCACCGCCTGCATGGAAAGCCAGATCACCCCTAAACGTGACTCCTCCTTTGCATGACCTACCTCAGGCCTTTGAAAAGTTGTTGCCTAAGTTTGATCCAAATGAGAAGATATTAGTGGATGATCATCTGCAGAGTTTTTACTTGGCAATAGAAGAATTAAGAGCTGGGGAACATGAAGATGTAGTGTGCAGAATTTTCCTGCATACCCTCAAAGGAGCTGCTGCATCATGGTACTTTGGGTTGCCTGCTAATTCTATCCCAGATTGGGATACTTTCGAGAGAATGTTCAGAAGTAAGTATGCAGTTCAAAAGACTCACGCAACCCTTATGAAAGGACTATGTGCATTGAAGAAAGAGAGAAAGGAAAAAGTGCACAGTTTCACACAAAGGTTTGCAGCATATCTTAAGAACTTTTCTGAAACAGATAAGCCTTCAGAATAAAGTACTAATTGAGTACTATACGTCAGCTCTGGGTCCTGATTTGGCCATGTTTGCGAAAGGTAGGGCCAAGCCTACTCTGACAGAAACCTATGAAGAAGCAGAAATGGTGGAGGCTGAAAGAGAGATTATTGAAGATTACCCCGAGCAATCAGGAGAGAGAAGGAAAACTTTATTGTTCACTAAGCCTAAGGAGGAGAAAGCACCAGATTATGAAAATATGGCCAAAATGATGCAAAAGCTGTCTAATAAGATCATAGACTTAGAGAAAGAGAAGGAAATGCAGAAGTTCTACATGCCTTATTATAAGAAAAGGGAGGAAAACAATCAGTCCCAACCTCCTCCTCACAATACTGCGTCTATGAATCTGACAGAGATAGGGATGGAAAATTTCTGCACCTTTCACCAGCAGCCCCACTCCGAAAAGAATTGTCCGCAATGGATAAATTCAATGACACTAGTCATGAATCAGATGTTGGATTCAAGATTAACAGAGGAAGGTGATGAAGAAAGAAAAGAGAATTCTGCTGCTACTTCTACTAAAGAGCAGGAAGAGGAAAGGAATCAAGGATACAAGGAAGTTGTGGATGCCAACGTAACAACAAGAAGTCAAGGGACAGTTAAAGATGACAATCTAATACTCCCAAAGATTAAGAGGCTGTAAAGAAACGTTAAACAGAAATTCCAAAATAAACCCGTGGCTGATATAATTACTGAATTCACTATTACCAGCCAAGATCCTAAGCAGAACAGAATGCCGCCCGAGACAAATGAAGAAAAAGTGAATATTGATAGATCTAACTCCACTGAACAACAGATGAATTATGACATTGTGGAAGATTTAAAGAATATAAAAGCAAATGTCCCACTATTTGAAATGTGCAAAGTGCCTCAACAGAAAGAAAGATTATTGAGAGCACTTGAGGAATCGGATGAAAAGCCAACTGCTGACAATCAACCTCAAGGCGAAGAAGAAATTGGAGAAACCAGCATTAGAGGTGAGTCTAAATGTAAACATCCACCTTTCCTCCTGACATTTGAGATTTTTAATCATAATGTGCATAATTGTCTGGTAGACTTAGGGGCGTCAATCAATGTCATGCCCATGTCAGTATGTAAGAAAATAAATGGGCAACCTAAGCCAACCACATGGAGGGTGGTTCAATTGGATAGGACAGACGTTAAGGTAATTGGTCAGATGGAAGACGTCCTAATCCGTCTGGCATCCAATGACAAAGTATGCCAAGTCATTAATATCGTGGTGGCTGACATACTGGACGCTTACGGTCTGGTCCTGAGCAGAGATTGGTCAGCTAAATCGAATGGATATTTCGCCTCAGATTGGTCACATCTATGGTTTCCATACAAGGGGAGTCCAAACCAGATTAAAATTTTAAGAGAGCCTCACATGAAGTACAATGTTACTCAACTGAATGAGAAGAATGTATTAGTTGATTCTGTGTTGGGCAACTATTTCCTCGAATTGGAACCAGGGAATTATCAAGCGGAAGAGGCTAGCGACACATATGACACCCAGCCTGATCTCCTTCAATTTTCTCAGGCTGATGAGGTTGATTGTGAAATAGTAGACTTAGCAGTAGGAATAGATTTACCTTCAGTAGTTAGTGATTTTTGGACTTTATTTTTTGATCGCTCAAAGACGTTAGAAGGGTCAGGGGCCAGCTGTGTCCTTATTGATCCACAAAAGAATAAACATTTCCTGTCATGTAGATTAGAGTTTGAATGTACTAACAATACAGCTGAATATGAAGCACTGGTGCAGGGACTCAAGAAAGCGATTGAATTGAAGGTAAGTAATTTGAAAGTTTTTGGGGATTCTGAAATTATTGTGAAACAAATTCGGAATCAAATCCACTGTATTTCTCCTCACTTGAAAGCTTACCAGAATGAGGTATGGGAACTACTTAAATTTTTTAATGCATTTAACATTATTTCAATTCCAAGAATAAAAAACGCAGCTGCTAATCTATTGGCCACATCAGCCACTAGACTCGTACCTACTAACAATCGTTGTTCTGTTGAACTCCTTTTCAGGCCCTCTGTACCGGATATGATCACCAACCTGCGAGTATTTGATGATGATCAACAAATAATAGAATGCTTGACGAATGAAGAGGTGTTCAAAGGAGCAATCATAGATGATGAGGAACATCAAGCTGAGATGAAATATGAAAATTTCATTCCTAGAGGGGTCAGGACGTTAGAAAAGATGTTCGATCTAAATGAAAAGTTTAGGAGACCAGCCAATGTAAAGACTCACAGCTCGACTCTGCAGTTTGAGCTGATAAATTTGGGAGATGAAGTGAATCCTAAGTTTGTAAATCTCGGCAAATGCTGCTCACCAACCAAAAGAGACAGGTTCATCAGTTTGTTTAAACAATACAAGGACGTATTCGCATGGACGTACGGAGATCTGAAAACATATGATACCAGCATTATAAAACATGTCGTCCCCATCAAGGCCGGAGTCAAGCCATATCAGCAGCCCTTGAGGAAAATGCATCCAAAGCTAGAACTGCTGATTCAGAGTGAGGTAAAGAAATTACTAGATGCTAGAATCATCTTTAAAGTTAGACACTCTGAGTGGGTATCGAACTTGGTACCAGTTAGAGAAAAGTCGGGAGAAATCAGACTGTGCGTGGACTTCAGAAACCTAAACTATGCCTCAGATAAAGACAACTATCCGGTGCCTCCCATGGAGCAATTGCTACAGATGGTCTCTGGTTTTGAGTTGTTTTCATTATTAGACGGTTTCTCTGGCTACAATCAAGTGCTAGTAGCCGAGGAAGACAGATTAAAGACAACATTCAGGACTAAATGGGGAACCTTCGCCTATCGAAGGATGCCCTTTGGACTGATTAATGCCAGAGCAACATTTCAAAGAGCTATGGACATAGATTTTCGTGGAATAATTGGACGAAGCATTGTGGTGTACCTTGATGACATTACAATATTCTCAAAGAAAAGAGGAGAGCATGCTTTTCACCTAAAGCAAATTTTCGAACGATGCCGGAAATATGGCATCTCCCTCAATCCTAAGAAGTGCGTATTCGCAGTCACAGAGGGCAAGTTGCTGGGACACATAGTTTCAAAGAGAGGTATATCTATAGACCCAGAAAGAATTAAGGCCATTGAATAAATCCCTATGCCACATAATAAAAAGGGAATGCAATCGTTTATGGGAACCATCAATTTTGTAAGAAGATTTGTGCCTGATTTCGCTTAAACTGTCAAACCACTACAGCAGATGGTCAAACAAAATGCACAATTTAAGTGGACTGATATTGAGAAAGACGCTTTCAACAAAATTAAAACTGATGTTGCACATGCACCCTCCCTGAAAAGTCCAGACTTTGATAAAGACTTTGTTATGTATACATTTGCATCCGAGGATTCATTGGCAGCTGTGCTTACGCAAAAGGAGGATGGGGGTGATGAATTCCCAATCTCTTTTATGAGCACTGGAATACAAGGGGCTAAATTAAATTACCCAGCCATTGATAAGAAAGCTTATGCAGTATTTAAGGCAGTGAAGCAATTCAGGCCTTACATATTAAAAAATTGAACCAAGGTAATAGTCCCTTACCCAGCTGTAAGATCCCTTCTCATTCAGAAAGAGTTAGGAGAAAGAAGAGGCAACTGGGTAACATCTCTTCAAGAATACGACCTTGAATTCAAGCCAGCCTCTATAGTGAAAGGTCAAGGGTTATGCAAATTGATGACTGAAAGCAGTAACAATGAAGAACAAGCATGGGGAGATGAAGCCGAATTGCATGTAATGGATATATGTGCTTTGTTTACAACTCCTGAGTCTTGGTATAGAGACCTTGTGCATTACTTGCAGTCAGGGCTATTGCCAGAACATTGGAACTCCAAACAAAGAAGAGCTCTGCACCTTAAATCGGCCTCCTATCAACTTGTTGAAGGAGTATTATTCAGAAAGAATTCTAATGGGGTTCTCCTCAGATGTTTAGAAAAGGAAGACATGAAGAAAGTAATGGCATAATTACATGACGGTCCGGCTGGGGGAAATTATTTAGGCGACACTACAGCCCACAAAATCCTTAGAGCTGGTTACTATTGGCCCACACTCTTCAAGGATGCACATGCACATGTTAGGAAATGTGATATTTGCCAAAGGTGTGGTGGAAGACAGCCTAAGGCAGCTGCGCCCCTAAAGCCTGTGATGATCTCAGAAACATTTGAGCAATGGGGGCTGGACATTATTGGAGAAATAAAGCCGAACTCTTCCCTGCTGCACAAGTACATTCTTACTGCGACTGATTATTTCACTCGCTGGGTCGAAGCTATCCCACTGCGCAAGATAAATGAAGATGAAGTCATTAGCTTCCTACAAGATCATATCATGACCAGGTTTGGAGTTCCAATTTCGTTAGTTTTTTATAATGCTAAATACTTTTCATCAATTAAATTGATTGCATTTGCTCATGATAAAGGGATAAAATTACATTATTCTGCTAACTACTATCCGCAAGGGAATGGCCTGGCTGAATCCTCCAATAAAAACCTCATTAGAATCCTGAAGAAGACTGTCATAGAAAACTAGCGAAGTTGGCACTCAGCCTTACCAAACGCCCTGTGGGCTGACAGAGTTACCCCCAAGTCCGCAGTAGGAGTATCACCCTATACCCTTGTGTACGGAAAGGAAGCCATCCTGCCTCCCAATATTCTGCTACCGTCCTCCATACTAGCTCAAGAGTCTAGGGGGTCGGATGATGAAGTTTTACAAATAAGAATATATAATCTCCTGAAAGCAGAGGAGGATAGATCTAAGGCCAGAGAACGTTTTAAGCAACAGCAGGGGGTAGTAAAAAGATGGTTTGACAAACATAAAGCTGGGAAAAGGGACTTGGAAGTGGGAGACCTAGTTCTCAAGTGGGATCATCCCCATGATGAGAAGGGGAAGCATAATAAGTTCCAGCAGTTGTGGGTAGGCCCATTTCAAATCTCAGCAGAACTTGGCCCTGCTACTTATAAGCTGCAAGATTTACAGGGATGGGAGGAGAACTTGCCAGTTAATGGTTTGGTTCCCAAGCCTTACTTTTCTTGAGCTGTCTTTGAGTTTTCTGTCTTGTATATAAATAAGCTATTTGGTTGTTTTCGAGTCATGCTTTTATTTGGTTTAAATTTGAGTTTGTTGATTTTCAATAAAGGAGCAAGCCTGCGGTTGCATGAAATACATCCAGAATTTTTGGGTTTGATAGACATTTTGGTGTCAGACTGTGTGTTGCTAATTTATATGAAAGAATTTATTCTAGTATAGCAGTTTTCTCGAAGAACTCTGTGTGCATTGAAGTCCTGCTTAACCTTTGTGAAATAAACCAGATCCGAGGAGTCTAGGGTGCTATGTTGAGGATCCACCCACGTCACATTTAAAATGTTCTAAGGAGAAACAGCCAAGGACCCATGGAAAGAAGCAAGGTGAATAGTGTATTAAATATAAATGATCCCATGCCAAGAAATGAATGCCAAAAGGAAAATAAGGAGTCAAAAAAAAAAACTCCTATGAAAGCATCATAAATCAAAGCAAATGCTGAGTTACAAAATACTTAATTGCCAAAAGATCCTCTCCGTCCGTGGGTTTGAACTTGAAGTACACCACTCACACAAAAGGACACTATGGGATAGAGGATCCTGAATCAAAATTCAGTAAGAAAGGCATGTAAACAAAGTCATATGGAATAGGACAAAGTCCGAGATCACAAGAAAAGTGCGAAAATGGCATGGGAATGAGGAACAAACGGATATTTCTGTTTACCATATGCTCCAATCCTGTGGTGTCCAAAGATTTTAGCTACCTGAAGACAAAGGTAATAATGAAATTCATCCTCCGGCCTCAGCATAGTTATATGGACTTGACGATTTTGGTTTCTATTCTCCCTAATTGGATTGTCATCAATGATCAAGGGTACACACTGCTGTCATTTAAGAAATCCATATTGCTGAAAGAATTCAATATGATGTTTTGTTGTCAAATAGTCTGTCACTCAAAGGTTGATCACTCAGAGATCTAGGTTCACCCGACAATCGCCAGTTGTTGCACTTCAACTTTTCTCCCCAATTTCTTAAATTTTGGGGCCACTCCTTTCCATTTAATGCCGCTCTGTTTTCGTTTGATCCATGAAGGTTTAGTCTTGATGTAGCTGTGTTGGTTTCTAATGATTATTTTGCGACCCATTTCCAGAGGATGCATGTTTTTAGTTTTTTGTTATTGGTCACGGAATCGAATGTGGCCGGCTAGCCAGAAACCTGTCTGATCGGTTTCCCATTGCCTCTGAGGTGAATCAGCTGGACCATAGAGGTTTTGAGTGTTCCTTTACTTAGTTTTTTGGGAGTCTTTTATGTTGAGTCGGGGGCTGAAATATTTGTCCCGTCTGCCGTTACAGCGCTCAAATCGGTTCAGCTTCCGAAGTGTGAAACGATCCGCTCCCCGACGCCCACTGCGTGACTACATCTTTTCTTCATCCGCTGTTGCGGCCAGGAAATCTATTTCGCTTCCGACGTCGAAGCCTTCCGACTTCCAACTTAAATTTTTCCCGCCCTTTCCATCGCGTGCCTAAAGTCTTCCCCCTTCCGCCGTTGTGGCTAGGATAGTGGTTTAGCGTCCGTTATACAAACCCTTCCGACGTCCAATGTAAATCCTCTCTAGCCCGCGTCTTCGCACCGTTAGCTCTTTTCTTTCCGCCGTTGCGGCTAGGAGAATCTTCTCCTGTCCAATATCAGAGCTTCCCGAGGGTCATTTCATATCTCCCCACCCAAAAAAGGCTTAATCCAGCCTCTTGTCGATTATAGATATGCAACCAATCATTTTCCGTGGATTGGTAATTTCATTTCGCCTTATTTGTGTAGTTATGTTTTCAATGATTGGCTCTCGTTGTTGTTTGTAGGTGAAATCTTGGAAAATGATGAAAAATGCCATGACAAGAAGGGATGTGGACCATTGATGGTAGTATGACCGAAACCACTTCGAAGACAATGAAAGCGCGAGTCCAAAGGATACAGCAGTTACTTAACCAATCATGAGTATGGAAGAAAAGATAAAAGAAAAGGATATGAAGCGTTGGGGACTGAAAAGCCACACGCTGGGGGAATGCCTAAGGATAGAGGGTGTAGTTTAAATACTGTAGAGATAGGACTGAGAAGGGGTTTTTTCCCTAGAGAATTTTGTAAATGTTTGCTTGTAAGAGGAACTACTTCATTTTGCAAAGGAAACTGCAATTTTGCCTGTTGGAGAGAGTGAAAAGTGGAATGTATCAGTACAATTCAATGAATAATGTTGAAGAGGAACTATTTCGTTTTCAGCTGTGTTTCATTTACTGTAAGAATATTTAATTTTCTGAACCCATGTTCTCGTTGAATGTTCTTTAGTATCTTTTGGGATATTTTCCACTGCGAGTAATAAATATTGTTTATAAAATAATCGGCTATATGGTTATTTAAATATCTGTGAATGCTCATGTGTCTTGAAATAAGTACCAGCTATCTGTGATTCTTCATAATGCATGTGAAAACTGTATTACTCACCAATGAATGATAATCCTGCTCCCTAGGGATAATTTAGGTAGTCAATTTGCTTTTGTTGTATGCGATTTGGATGCTTGTGAGCCATAAGACGAGTGGTAAGAACCTGTGCATCACATCGTGACTATTCCTGGTATCTTGATCACCCTGCATTTAGTTAGGAACTTGCATTTCATTTCTTAAGTCAAAATACAAAAAATCGGTGGACCGGGCCGCAACTGGTAAAACCCTTAGTTTTGTTACTTGACCTACGGTAGCCGGACCGCAAACCGGACGGATTCCCTACACCAAACAGTCAACGGGCTAGTTGGGAACGTTGATTGGGAAGAATCCTTTACTGTTGTCTCCTGCAAATTTCCAGGCCTCAACAAGTCCCTCTGCCCGTATTCAAATCCTTCCCTTCCTCCACCCCCCCCAATTCAGTGGGCCAGTTCGTAGATTGTCTCACATCTTTCAGTTATCTCCCTCGCGCTTCTGGTTAAGGAAACACCATTGCCTTGACCAGGGGCAGGTCTCCCTCTGTCGATGACAACACATGTATTCCAGAGGATAGACCCAGAAGTACCTGTATCCTAGTTTCATTAACCTCATTGATGAGTTCCTTGGACCACTTGAGAGGAGTCCTTAGTGCCTCTCGGGATGGTTGTTTCTCACGTGCTTGACTCCAGCTACATCATCACACCGTTGAGATTCGTACAAGGTATTGGATCGTGCAGTATTTGGTCAAAGACCCCAGATGTAACATAACTCTAGCACATTGATGAGTCTATTTGAGGGACCCCAATAGGCTTATGTCCCTTATGATTTTCAGGTTGCATTGGAGACAGTGTTCAGAAGCCCCAGCAGTGCTTATATATAGATTTATGATTGATGCAACATATTTGTACCACAGAGACTCTGACTCTCCATCAGTGAGTCCATACAGCTATGTATTGTTCCAAGATTCAACATGTCATTAGTCATGAAGATATAGAATTCCATGAGAATGCCATGGTTCCAATGTAGCAATTCTTTAGATTAGTATTGTATTCAGCCTCTCATTCAGGCAACCATTATTGTAACAATAGTTGTACATGATCAACTCTTGTATTATAGAGCTCAGATCAAATTATTTCTTTTGACATCATTACAAGCATGGGGATTCCTGCCTCGCCCATATACATGTCACACATTATTTGTTTCTCACCCATTGATGGGAACCATATTAATACAAAAACAAAAATCCACCATGCCCCAACCTAAGAAGCACCACCTCTCCGCAAGAAAATCCTATGATGTTTGTCGGCCATACGATGAGCTCCTACCCTCACACATCAGGGGACAATCTGTTAACCCCAAAAATCCCTCACTCAACTCTACATGGCCTACACCACCCAAGGACACCCACACACAACCTTCATTTGACCCCATTTGACCCCCACGCCCTAAAAAAGGCTTAAAAATGTGCAAAAGGGCTTAACAACCCCTAAAAAGAGCCAAACTAGCTCTCATAGGGGCTAAAACCTCCAAAAAGGGGGTAAAACCCCTCAAAGGAGCTTAAGATCCCCAAAAGAGCTAAAAATTGAGCGAAAGGGGCTAAAAGCCCAAAAAAGGGGCTAAAGCCCTAACCAGGGGCTTAAAACCCTAAAAGTCTTGAGAAAAAGTATAAATAGAGGGGTGGGGGTCACTCTCAAATTATTCCTCCCTTGCATACTATTATTCTACCTTAGTGGATGCTTGAGACCATTTGCCTCTCAAGCCATTCACACCCCCTCTCATCCATCCTCCCATTAAGCCATAGCTCGCCCATTCTCAAGAGAGAGGTGCTTCTCCAAGCTAAGGCATGGTGGCCCATTTCCACCAAGAGGTATAAGCTTTGTTTAATGTCATTTTTATTCTAGTTTTTCTAACTTAGTTTGCTTGCAGGTTCATTTTATGTTCTAATAAGTTGTATGCAGGGTTCTGGAGTCTAACCTTGTGTGCAGGGTTTCCATTCCTTTCTTTTCCGTTCTCTTTGCTTCATTTATGTTTCATTTTTCTTGCATTACCATCAGGAACCCTACCCTTCCCTCCTATATATGGAAGGCATCCATTCCTACTCTGTAGTAAGGGAGAAATACCTGCTACAGAAAGGAAGCTAAATGGTTTTATTCATAAGAAAAAAGATAAACTGAAAATGAGGAAAATATGTGTGACTAAAAAAGGTATACATGTGGGAAATCATGATGTATAAGGCAGTGACAAAGTAGACTCTAACATGGATGATGGATAATCTTGGAAGGAAAAATGGTAAGTAGTCATGACATGGCATAATTGGTTTCTGAAAGGCTTCTTTGTGGTAGCAAAATGTCACAACACACATAGTGTTATCCACCTGAATGGCACCTCTCCATCCGAGTGTCGACATCCCTCATGTTGGCACACAAAAGGACATCTATGGATTGAGGGTTGCACAAAACACAATAGATAGGCTTATTATGAACTAAATTCATCATCCATCCAGCTGGTTATTTTTACCCTTTAGCTATGTCAAGTCATATACGTGACTCTCTATATATGCAACTCGCGTGTTGTATGTGAGTATCGGTTGTTGCATGTCGCGTATAGATGTATACGCGGGTTACCCTCATAGCAACTCGCAGGTCATATGCGAGTTGCTAGTATCGATACCTACGTATATCTACCTTTGACAATAAAAATAAAAACACGTGATTACTTGAGATTAGTTAAGCATTTAACCTTAATCTCCTTAACTGTCTCAACCTCCTCAACCTTCGAAACTACCCTATTTCACCAACTATAAATACAGGCCTTGGGGAGGGTGTTGGATATACACTTGGAGAGAAACGATATGCTAGTGGAGTTTATACAGAAGTCTTTGGAGTAGTGGAACTCAGAATCCTTTGGTTGCAGAGGAGTCCTTGTCTCAGGCATTGGGTTGTAATCTGTGACTCTTTCCATTGTTGTTAATAAAGAGAATCCTTCTTCCATATGTGTCTTGAATGTATTTCATATATTGTGGTTTGATAAATGTTTATGTTTTCAACATTATGAATATGATTTATCTAACCCATTTATATATATGTATCATCTTGTATTTGGAATATTGACTCTTGACAGGTGAAGGAGAAGCATCCCTGAAGGCTTTGGAGGAGAAGCAAAATGGAAGAGGACAAGCTAGGATCAACCGTCGTGTATCGGGTGAGTCTTTTCTATCCTTCTATTTCCTTTACTACACTCTAGAGTCGATTGCCTGCAAGTTTCTTGAGTATGTTGGTAACCCCAGACCTTCGGTTATAAGGTGTTTATTCCTGTACAACAGAACTGGTGACTCCGCTGGGGAGCCCAGACTGCTGTAGGTTGTTTCTGTCACCCCTGACCAGTCTTTGCTTTGAAATTGGTGTGTGGTCTTTTATCTTGGTTCATACTTAGTACAGTGTATGAAAGTCTTGTGGATTTTTCTTGTTTTTTGAGAAAAATTTTGTACCTGTATGCGGGTTTCTCTTCTGCACAATCGCGTATAGAGGTTCCCATACGGGGGTTTCTCTCTTGGACAGTCACGTATCATATGCGAGTTGCCCTTATATACAGTCACGTATAAGCATGGAAATAGGGATTTTTTAGGATTGGGTTCGCTTGTCCCTTTCTTTGTATAATTCCTATTTGTTAGTTGGCTTTTTTTATGAATACTGTGTTGTTTGTCTGAAGACCTTTGGTGATCACACTTTGTGCTTTTTCGAAATCCCTTAGGTTTCTTTTGCTTGGATTATTTTCTGTTTGCATGCTAAAGTAGCCTGGCCTGTTTGGGTTATAGGGTGAAGTGTCTCTGTCCAGATCAGTGATCAGGGTCTTGGGCACTGTTTTTCCAGTCTGTCTTTAGGCAATGGTTGGTTTGTCACTTGCCTTTATTAGTCTACAGTGATTTTTGTCATTGTGTGCACCCAAGCTAGGGTTCCTAGTCTTCCTTTGTTGGTGTCTTGGTTCTGTTATCCTGTTTACTTCAGTTTGTTGCTTTTATACAGCTGATTAGATTCAAGTTTACTCAAGTATAGTGCATTTTAGGTGCATGGTAGAGTTTGAGCATTTTTAAAAGTGAAAAGAAAACATTGTCAAGCTTTTGCATTTTACTTTTGCATAAGTAGTGTTTATTTCAGTTTAAAAATGTAATCTCAAAAGCTACAAAAAACAGAGGCTTAGTTTCTTTTATCGTTGGCATTCCGTTCATCAATATATATTTACAAAAAAGAAAAAGAAGTTTGCTTTAATAGTGGTAATTTGCTTTGAAAGATACACCTTTACTTTTATTTATTTCTTATCAAGTCAAAAACACCATAAGTATATCACTCCATTTCCTTCTGAGTAAGAAACAACCCTTTAAAATGAATGCATAATTAAAATTTACTAGTAATTTTTGTTTTTAGGGGCCTTTCAGCTACTAGCTTAGGCTAGACTTGCGGGATAGGAAGTGTAAACTTCCCACAAGTTATAAAACTTAGACGTAGTGGACCTTTCTTTAGGTAAATCCTTGACTTTATCAATTGTATCTGGGAAGATCCTCTCAAACGAGAGTTAAGCACGAGGCCGCGTGGAGGCTTGGAAAGAGGAGATAACCCTCCGAATCCTTGTCAAAACGTAAATCAAGACTTTTACGCATCTGGCGATTCTGTCCTAGACAGAGTTTCGGGCTCAGCTACCCTGCCCATGCGTACGAGTTAGGCTTGCGACTATCCCCCCAGACTGTTGGTATAGCTAAGGTAGCCTTTAGTCTCTTGACATTTAGGGTTCATACCTAGGTAAACTGGAAGGCTATTTCTGGTTCACCTTGAACGGGCTTGGAAGGTAACCCTTGTTGAAAGTGTAGGAGGGCGGTTGGGTGATTCCTCCGCTTGTGCCTAAGAACCACTTCAAGGACACCAAGTAATTGTTCATCAACTTTCTTCGGAAAAGTATATCTTTTACCCTTGTTTGATTGTTTGAGGCTTTAGGATTTTTTATAGTGTATGCTCTATGGTTTTTCCTGTGTTTAGTTGGCCTTAGGGTGTGATTTGTCAAATTTTTAATCGTGGACGACCAACCTATTAGAAGGTCAAGAAGGTTGAGAAACCTTCCTCCTCTCATCACATTGGAGCCTCCACCTCCACCCCAAAGGTGGAGATTGGATACAGACAGTTCATTTAAACTGGTAGGGATAAGTGAAGTTCTTGGTGAACTAGAACTAATAGCTAACCATTTTGATCTTGATACAGTTGAGATAGAAGAATTGCAGACTGACGAGTTTGCAAGGAAATTTAACACTCCCTTGACTGATTTAAATGATCCTATGATCGTTCAGGTTATACCTTTTGATTCACCTGTATTAGGTGTCCCTGTGGGTAGGATCATGTCTTCTACGAAAGAAATACCTTTTGTGTTCACCTCAGCCGTTTCGGCTGAAGGGGTACTACCTCCCCCGGTAAGTTCCCCTAGATCTAGTATACCTTCTACACCTTTGACTCTAGCAAGCCAGGTGGTTCAACCACCAGTTCACTCAAACCTAGCAGGTACTTCTGGTGACATGGTTACTGGGATTCCCAGTATACCTAGTATTCCTTCTTCCTTTCCATATACTACCCAAAGTGGTCCAGTAGGATCCTCAGCATTTGTCCAAGGATTTCTTTGGAATGGGGGGCACATCCCCCCATCCAATCCATACATAGGTCCGTCACCTTCCTATGTAGGAGTGCAGTTTGGGAGCAATACCTCTTATGGCCAAAGTTTCCAAACTCCAATTTTGGTCCCGTTTATGAGCTCTCCCTTTTCATTGTTCAGCGGAGGGATACCGGCTCCTATCTTTCAGACCCCCATTTCTATGGGGACGACCCAAACTTCTTATACTGCCCCCCCCCCCCCACACACAATCCTGTGGCTTACAGATGGAATTCATTTCAGAGTAATCTACCCACTTCACAACCGGTGGTAGGGGGAAACCCCACTTTTACCCATGGCCATTCAGGGGTAGGTCCCTCTAATCCCCAGGCTGGCACATTTAGTTCCCCGGTTCGACCCAAAATTCCATTCTTGGCAACTTTAAACTTGCCAGATTTGTCAAAATTGATGAATGACCCCGGTGAGGCATGACCCCTTGTGGCCACCTATTCCCACCAAATCGCCATCTGACATCCCTAAGTTCGAAGGAAAATTTGGTGAAGATCCTGGGGCTCATGCCACCACATTCCATTTATGGTGTTCTTCGAATTCACTGAATAAAGATTCAGTAAGGTTGAGGCTGTTCCAGAGAACCTTAACAGGGACGGAGGCAAAATGGTATATCGAATTGCCTTCTGCTGCTTTCAGTAGTTTCTGGGACTTGGCTAGTGCTTTTCTTAGCCACTTTCAGCTTCCAGTTCGATATGATTTCAGAACGGACTTGTTGTATACTTTTAGGAAAAATAAGGCTACCCACATCTCGGATCATATCCAAGAGTGGAGAAGGCGAAAGACCCTTATAAAAGCCACTATCCCTCCTGAGTTTTTTTTAGAGTGGTTCCTTAAATCCCTGTTTCCCTACATATCTAAGGACATATCCACCTCAGGAGTGACGAATGAAGAAGAAGCCATTCTCAGGGCCCAGCAACTGGATTTGATTTATTCACAATATGGGATCTTGTATGAGATCATCCCTAAGGCACCGAGGCCTACACACAATGCGGAGAAGCCTAAGCCTGGACCCCATGCCGATGGTGTGGTTGGGTCTGTTAACTCTCCCACCGTAGAATATTTGGCTAAGCAACTTAACCAGTTGTCTGTCAAGTAGTCTATGACGGAGGAAGCAAATGCTGCCCCCCCGCCCCCCAGAGTGCAAATGTTTTTGCAAAAACCTCTCAGAAGGGAAATCAGCAGCCCAACGGGAAGAAAAAGAAAGGCAAGAAGGGAGAGGGAAATCAAAACAAGCAAAAGCCCGCGAACAATGCTGATGGGGGAAAAAAAGAAAAGAAGAAGGTCAATTTCCCATGTAAGTTGTGCCACGAGGACCACCTTACTCACCTTTGTCCCCTTATGGATCAAGCCCAGAAGCTGCTTAAAGCTCAACAACCGGCTGTCCTGAAGGATCCTTTTCCCCAAGGACAGAACTCAGCTTCAGCTTCTAATACAGCAGGGGGCACTCAAACTTCCCTTGACCCAAACTATATCAACATGGTTCAATATTCGACTTTGTTGCAGACAAGGAACAAAAATTATGAGAAAGAGACTCTTGAGAAGGATAAAGCTGTAGGTGAAACTTCGAATCGTCTCACAATAGAGAAGCCTGCTGAAACTATGCCGAAGATACCGAAAGGTGTCTTCAAGAAGACCTTGCATAACCCTAATTCTAGGGCTACTTCAAACTACTCCATGGTTGAAGATTTAGCCCAGACTCCCTGTGCAATGTCAGCTTTATAGGTGTTACAGAGTTGTCCTACCTAGTGGGATGCTCTCTTAGCAGCTTTAGGCAGCATGGACTCTTTGAGTCTCACGGTGAAATTTCATTTGTTCGATATTAAAATTTGCCTACCTTACCATGTAGCCTTATCAATAGATGTCATCCATGGTGGTAAGAGCATTGGAAGGGTAGTTGTTGATGAGGGTGCTTCCACATGTGTTATGTCCTTGGCCTGTTGGAAAGCTCTTGGATCCCCAGAGCTGGTCCCATCAAACACTTTTCTTACTGCTTTTGATGGAAGATCCTTCTGTCCACATGGTATCCTACTGGCTTTTGAAATTAAGTTGGTAGGAAAAGCAGTGCCTGTTGAAGTAGAAGTGATTGATGCTCCTTTGGACTACAATTTGCTTCTGGGAAGGAACTGGACTTATGCGATGTCCGCTGTTGCATCGACTGTCTTTCATGTAGTGTTTTTTCCACATGATGGCAAGTTGGTTACTATTAACCAACTTGATTTTACCCGAAAAGGTCATTTAGAATCTAATGAGTCCGCGGTACGATTGGTTGATCAGGTCAAATCTGATGTACAGAGCTTGGGGGCTAGAATGTACACATCACTGATGGGCACATTTGATCTTCCAGGCTTGGTTAATTATATTGGTTCTACTAGTGTGGGGAAGTCCATCGCTACGGTTGTCGATAGGACTGATCCTTGGGTTCTCCCAACCCCCCATGAACCAGAAGTGCCCCTATCGGCAGTGGAGGTTGCTTATCAAGCTATCACTCAAGCCACTGCTGATCTCATTCCAGATCCTCTAACAGTCTCAGATGATCTGGAAGAAGTCTATTTTCCCGTATGGGCAAAAAAATCTTCACATTCTATATATTGTTTAGACATGGTTTTACCTTCCGATGAAGCTATTCTGGAAGCCATGAGTGGGTGTGATAAGATTTGTGAGGATCTTCATCATCGATCCTATTTTCTTCCAGAACTAAGCAGAATAGAAAACCAAGAGTTTCATTTGAGACTATCAGAAGATGTTGATATACCTATCAACCCTTTTCCTAGGGAAGGAATGTTTGCCAAGGGGAATATGGAAAATATTTCTTCTACTATACCTATTAACATCTTTGTAAACCCTGATGTCATGGTAAACATATACATAGGTGCAACTTGCTCTCCTGAAGAGATTGCCATCTATACTGCCCTGTTTAACGAATTCCACGATGTCTTTGCCTGGTCATATGAGGAGATGCCAGGCATAGATCCATCGATTGTTGAACATGAAATCCGAACATATCCTGATGCCAAGCTAGTTCAACAAAATTTAAAACCCGTTAACCCACGTAAAGAGGTGGCTGTGAAGGAAAAAGTTGAAAAGCTGTTGAAGGCTGGTTTTATCTATCCCATAGCTTTGACTAAATGGGTATCCGATCCTATTGCTGTTGATAAAGAGCAAGGGACTATTCACATCTGTATAGAATTTAGAGATCTCAATAAAGCCTGTCCTAAGGACAACTATCCCACACCATTTATAGACCAAATCATAGATGCCTGTGTGGGAAGTGAGGTGTTTTCGTTTATGGATGGTTTCTCCGGATACAATCAAATTCAAATAAAACCGGAAGACCAACATAAAACTACTTTCATTTGTCCTTGGGGTACCTTCGCGTATAATAAAATTCCCTTTGGATTGAAAAATGATGGGGCAACCTTTCAATGGGCTATGAACTTTGCTTTCCATGACATTAAAGCCATTGTCGAACCATACCTTGATGATCTGCCCGCATATTCTCGTAAGAGGATCCAACATCCATACCATTTACGGTTGATATTTGAGAGATGCAGATATTATAAAATTCACTTGAATCCCCACAAGTGTGTATTCTGTGTCGAGTCGAGAAGATTGCTCGGGTTCATTGTCTCTAATAGAGGCATCTAGGTGGATCCTTTGAAAGTTGAGGCCATTATAAATTTGCCTCCTACTCGTTCTCTCAGGAAACTTCAGAGCTTGCAAGGAAAGTCTAATTTTATTTGACATTTTATTGTTAATTATGCCAAGATTACTAAGGGTTTCATGCGCCTACTCAAACAAGACACCCCATTTGTATGGGATGAAACCGCACAACTCACATTCGAGGCATTGAAAAAATCTTTGCTGTCGGCACCCTTATTACGTCCACCATATTATTCTAGGGATTTTATATTATATTTGGCTGCGTCGGAGTCGATCGTTGGGGTAGTACTAGTCCAGGAGGATGATAAGCTTGTAGAGCATGTCATTTATTATCTTAGCCGTGCTTTGGCTGGACCTGAATTTAGATACTCCCACATTGAGAAATTAGCCTTAGCAGCCGTTTATGTTATGTAGAGGTTACGTCACTACATTTTACTGAGGACTACAACAGTAGTGGCGGATGTGAATATGTTCCAATATGTTTTATCCCGACGGATTGTTGGGGGAAAATTTAACAAATGGATAGTCATTCTGTAAGAGTTTGACTTATATTTCCAGTCCGCTAAGTCTAATAAGTCCTTAGTTTTTGCTGAGCTTATAGTAGAATTTCCTACTGAAGAAAATGTAGTTGTTGAAGATGACTCATTCCCAGATGAACACATCTTCCTGATATCCACCTCTGATCCTTGGTATGGGGATATTCTTATATATCTCCAGACTTTGAAGTATCCTGCAGCTTCCTTGAGGGAGGAACGACGTAAATTACGCCTTCATGCCAAGAACTACCTCATTATAGGAGATACATTATATCGATGAGGGGTAGATTTTGTTTTGCGTCGTTTTCTTACCCATGAGGAAGCGGAGATTGTCCTAAATGATTCCCATAGAGGAGCATGTGGAGGTCATTTATCTGGGTTAGCTATGGCTCAGAAGATATTACATGCTGGTTATTTCTGGCCCACAATCTTTAAAGATTGTGTGGAAGTAGTGAAGCGTTGTCATCCATGTCAGCTTTACACTAGGAAGATGTGGTCACATCCTGCTCCATTATTTCCTGTTGTCTCGGTAGGCCCCTTCATGAAATGGGGGATTGATTACGTGACATGCAACCCAGCCTTGGCTGGGGGGCATAAATACATCATTGTCGCTGTTGACTATTTTACGAAATGGGCAGAGGCAATGCCTACTTTTAAAGCCAATGGGGAAACAACAACTTTATTTGTATTTAATCAGATTATTGCATGGTTTGGTATACCCAAAGTGATTGTCACTGACCATGGCAGTCATTTTCAGAATAACATGATGATGGAACTGACCACCATGCTCGGATTCAGACAAGAACATTCTTCTCCATACTATCCGCAAGCAAACGGCCAAGTTGAGGCTGTCAACAAGGCTTTAAAAACTATCCTTAAACGTACAATTGATGCAGCCCGCTCTAATTGGAAAATCATGCTATATCCTTCTCTTTGGGCCTACCGAACTAATGTCAAGACTGCTACAGGTTTTTCCCCTTTCCAACTCGTTCATGGAGTGGAAGCAGTTACTCCGATTGAGTGTGAAATATCGTCTCTAAAGATAGCCATTCATGTGTTACCTAATACGACTGAGCTTGAGGAACATCTGGTACATTTAGAACACCTTGATGAACAACGTAGAGATGCGCTGACTGCTAATCAGGCTCATAAAAATAGGGTCAAAATTCAATATGATAAATCGGTCAAACCTAGGGTTTTCTCTGAAGGGGAACTTGTCTTGCTTTGGGACCAAGACAAAGAACCCTTGGGGGTAGGAAAATTCAAGGCAATGTGGTTAGGACCTTATGTCGTGTCGAAGGTATTAAGTAAGGGTGCATATGAGTTAGTTGATTTTGATGGGAATAAGCTGCCTGAGCCTAGAAATGGGCTCTACCTGAAGAAGTACTATGCTTAGGCTTAGCACTTTTTCTTGTATTTTTAATGTATGTATTTTTTATGTACATTAGGTTGTCGGTTTTGTTTTTTAGATACTATATACTGGTTGCTGCAGATGTCTTTTGAAAGGTATTTAGGATTCGCTGATGGCGCCAGCCGTCACACTTGTAACCTAGCCTCAGCAACTTGGGTTATCTATTCTCCCTTAGGACAGCTTGTTGCCATGGGAGGCGCTTGTCTAGGTCCTGCTTCTAATAATGTTGCTAAGTATAGGGCTGTAATTGAGCTCCTATGGGATGCTTTGTCACATGGCATCACCCAGCTTGAGGTCTGTTAGGACTCTCAGTTGGTGGTCTCCCAGCTCAATTGAGCTTATCAGGTACAAAATCCTATTTTATTACGTCATTTCATGTAAATTCGTTTATTGGAAATACATTTTGAAGTTATTACTTTTAATCATATTCCACGAAATCAGAATTCATTGACTGATGCATATGCTAATTACATTTTTGATTGGCATCTCACACATAATTTATAAAGACATATAACAAACATATGAAAAACACTTGTAAATAAACTGACAACCAACACCAATATAT
>LPNX010799007.1:23151-35433 GCA_001517045.1 Pseudotsuga menziesii
TTTATGATAAAGTGAATTGTGAGTACTTTGCTTGAAAATAACAATAATATTATTTTATGAGAAAGTGTGAAATGACTTTTATTGTGAGTACTTCACTTTATGACTTAAAAGTACTTGTACCACTACCTTGGTTAACTATGGGTTTTCATCAACCATAGAAAATGTGACAAATAAGCATTCTTAACTCATGCAATGCCACCTCAACCATGGGGGATGATGTCATTCACTAGAATGTAATTGGTTGATTTTTATAGTACATTTTGGTCCTTTTGAGGCCTAAAGAGTTAATTGCAAAGTTGATGTCTGGTCGAGTGTTGACCAGATACATAAGCAATCCGATAAGCTGGCGATACAAGGTAGGATCAAATTCGTTTGATCTTGATGCATCAATATTCCTCCATTTGGAAACTAGAGGTATGGCCATAGGCTTGCAATCCTCCATCTTGAATCTCTTCAGGATCTCTACTGCATACTTCCCCTATCCGATGAATAAGCATCCATCTGTCTGCCAAACCTCCAAGCCCAAAAAATAATGCATCAGCCCAAGGTCTTTCATCTCAAACTCTACTGCAAGGTTGGACTTATAGTCTCCAATCAGCCTCTCATCTCCTGTCAAAAAGAGATCATCCACATATAAGACCAGTATGAGAGGAACCTCACCTATCAAGAAGTACAGGTTGTGGTCAGCCTCACTTCGTTAAAATCCCATATCCTGTAGATAGTTGTTAATCCTCGAGTACCATGCTCGAGGTGCCTGCTTGAGCCCGTAAAGAGCTCGATGCAGTATGTATACATGCATCTCCCTATTCTCCACATAAACCCCTATGGCTGCTTAATATACACCTCCTCCTCTATCACTTCGTTGAAGAAGGCAGTCTCGATGTCCATCTGATGGACACGCCAACCCATCTCAGCTGCTAGTGAGATAATGGTCTAAATGGAAGAATACCTGGAAAAAAGGGTGAAGGTATCCTCATAACCAATACCCTCCTTCTGTGAAAACCCATTTTCCATGAAGCCTTCCTTGTACTTCTCCACACTTCTATCTGCTGCATGCTTCACCTTGTAGATCCATCGGGATCCCGCCACCTTTTTCCCTTCTGGCCTCGACACAACCTACCATACCTGGTTTTTCATAATGGAGTCATACTCCTCAACCATAGCTTCCTGCCACACATCATGTTGTGCAACCTCCCTGAATCTAGAAGGTTCAGAGTTAATCAAATCTGTCATCAGTGCCATATAACTAAGCCTCTCTAGTGGTACACTCCATCTAAAAGATGTATGTGGAGGATCCACCTGCTTGGAATCCGACACTGTGGATCTAAACCACTTAGTCCTTGGCCTAGTGTCAACCTACTGTGGCTGCTGGATATCCGTCTCCTGCTATAGCTCATCCTTCAATTCAATGACTGAAGGATCCTGTCCATCTGACTCCCTCTAACCACTAGAACCTGTGCTTTGTGTTTGTACCTGTACCTATACATCTGGCTCCTCTAACTTGACTCTTGAATCTTGTGCTAGATGGTGCTTTGTTGGTAAGTCTAGAGATCTCTGCAAGGCCATGTCCTCATCGAACTGGAAATCCCTGCTCACAATGATCCTCCTGCGAGCAGGAATGTAAACTCTATATTCCTTCGAAATATCGATGTAACCAACAAGTAACCCCTTCTCTCCAGAAAGGTCCAGCTTCTTCCTATTGTCAGCATGAACATGACAATAGCAGACACTGCCAAATATGCGAATGTGACTCTCATCTGGCCCAGTGCCTGTGAATACCTCCTCCGGTGTCTTCCTCCCCAAGGCTGTGTGGGGACACCTGTTCTGAATGTATACTGCAGTCCTGTATGCCTCGACCCAGAGGAATAGTGGTAATCCCTGATCAAATAGCATGGCCTTGGCTGCTCCAACCATATTCTTGTTATTCCGCTCTGCAACTCCATTCTGTTGTGGGGTATGGGGCACAGTGTGCTCCTTCTTGATCCCCTCAGTCGAACAATACTCCATGAACTCATTGGAAATATAATCACCCCTGTTGTCTGTCCTCAACACCCGAATCTTCTTTCCTATTTGGTTCTCCACAAGAGTCTTGAACTCTCAGAACCTCTCAAAGACCTCCGACTTGGACTTCAGGAAATAGATCTAAGTTTTCCTGGAATAGTCAGCAATGAAGGTTACACAGTAACTGTAACCACTGAATGAATGGACACTCATAGGTCCGCATACATCCGAATGCACCAAGTCCAAGGGCTCTTTATAATTGTGCTCACTCTGTGGGAAAGGATTCCTAATGTTCTTCCCCAAAGCACAACCCTTGCAGTGGTTATGCTTTTCCTCCTGTACCTGAGGAAATCCAATGATTGCCTGTCTCAAATGATTCAGTGCTCCATGGTGTAAGTGTTCCATCCTCCTATGCCACAACTCACCATGACTAATGTTGTTGTTGTTGACTAGAGCCTTTGCGGGCTCAAAGTGTAATTTGTACACTTTCCCACTCCTTCTGCAAATCACCCAATCCAAGCTCCTATCTAACCCCTTGGGCCTGATATACACTCTATGGTCACGAAACTTCGCCTGATATCCCTTGTCCTCCAGAGTGGAGACTGATATAAGGTTCTTGGTCAGTCCTGGAACATATAACACAACAACAAAACTGAGGGGTTTTCTAGACTCCCTCTCAAATGAAACAATGCCAACTCCCTGCGCCTAATATCGCGCATCATCACCCAACTCAACGTGGATCCCTTCTCCACCCTCCTGCAAGTCTTTGAAGAATATATTATGTCCAGTCATGTGACTATATGCTCCACTGTCAATGTACCATATGTTTCTCCCTGTGGTGCTTTCCATGCAAGCTATCAAAAAAAATCCTCATTGAAGTTCCTGCTGAACTCATCCACCTCTACAGATCCAACCATCTGAGTGTTACTCTTCTTCTTCCTGTCTGGGCACTAGGAGGAAAAGTGTCCCTGCTTGTGGTAGATAAAACACTTGACCTTTGACACATCAAGGTTCTTCTTACGATCCTTCTTCCTCTTTGCCTTCCCATTTCTCTTCCCTGTAAGGGCTACGAGGCTCCTCATCCACAATCTGTGGGGCACTACTGGATGAGCCTGATCCTTGAACCATGTGGGTATCCTCCTGCACAAAGTCGTCCCATCTTCTCTGCCAATTAGGGACCTTCTCCCTAGCCACAACACCTTTGACAAAGGTGTCCCATGGCTTAGAGAAGCCATTGAGGGCTATTCAAACTAGCTCCTCATCATCAGTCTTAGAGCCAACAACTCCAAGCTCATCCCTGGTTTGTGTGAGCCTTGTGAGATAAGGCACCACTCCTTCTCCCTTGGTCATCTTGGTGTTGCACATCCTCTCTTGCAACACCATCCTTCGGTTTTCATTCTTTCTCTGGTACAGACTTTCCAAAGCCTTCCACATCTCCAATGTAGTCTTCTTACCAGAAAGGTGAGGGACTATATGGTCCTTCACTCCATCCATGATAATCAACATGGCTCTGGAATCAATCTTCCAAGCTACTAGATCTGTTGCATCTATGGGTGCAACCTTCGTGGAGTCAATGTGCTCCTCTGCATCACTGACGTCCAGGATCCTTGTGATCCTTTCTTTCCATGTAGGAAAGTTCTGAGCACCCTGGAGTCTATCCTCAACTCTCAACTGCATAGCCATAGTGAAGTGTACCTGCCAAACCCTAGATCTGGAAGTCTAGGTTTGTGTCTTCCTATAGATCCGCCCCTGATCTATCACTGTTGCTGCAAATCTCTCAGCTTTAGCTCACCAGAGCTCTGATACCATGTAAATTTTCCTTTAATATTCAACTAGGGCTAAACAGTGCATGCAAAATATCAACTGATAACCACACATGAATATCTTTTACAGTATGTAGTGGAATATAAAACTGAGAAATAAATCACAACATCACATCGCAATATTGACACTATTATTTTGGGTATGGAAACCCCCAAAAAAACCCAAGATGGGAAAACCAGTGCAATATATAGATATAGATTTTATTATGAGAAAATATGGAAATTTTACAATAACTACAAATTCACCCAAACCTGGCGAATGCAGCACCTCGCAGAATCACTGGGAAAATACTAACTAAACATCAATGCCCTCCCATGTGAGTGTGCGGCCCAACTGTACGAAGCTCGATGATCCTGCTACTCGCTCCTCTGTCTTCTCAGCTAAAATCTCTTTCTGACTTTCTCTCCCTGTCTATATCATGTCTCTGTTGGAATACAAGTGTGTGTGTTCTCTCCACCAATTGATCTCTCTTTTATAACTTTAGGTAAAGAGAAAACCCTAATTTCACTTTCACTTTAACTAGTGGTAAAGCAAAAACCTTAATTTCACTTTCACTTTAACTAGTGGTTCACTAAAGTTAATTTAAATCACTTTAATTTATTTTCCAAAGTAAACTTAGGAAAATTAAATTAAATACAACTACTTTCCTAATTTAACTCTTCTGCATGCAAGAACACATGCGTGTAGGAAGACCTTCCTTGTTGCTACTAGTTTAACAGTTCTTTTGCAGATGTGCAAATTACAACACTGAAAGAAATTCCTGAAAGGAGAACACAATCAGAACTAGGACATCAATGGGAACATAAGCATGCGGTATGTGATGAAATCATATTATTCATGCACAATGGTAACCAAAGAGTGTTTTTTGAATTAGATCTTAAAATTAATGTGAATACCACTTGTGTATGACATATACATGTTGGAAGTTAAAGGTTTGAGCTTTGAGACCAGATAATTTTTGCTATTTCCACAATGCAGAGGATGAAATAGCTAAGCCTGCAATTGCATTAACTATTGTATTAACCTAAGTTAATATGTAAGGATTTTAATATATAATCTATTTTGCAGCTGCACAAAAAGATAAAGTAAATAAATAGGACAATATACTAGTTTCTCTGTTACATCCTTTTGACACCATGGTGCTGATGGGGATTGAAGAAAATATCAGTTTTGAAAAGATCATAATTATCTGGTTTGAACTGGACAAAAGTTTTATTCAGCTTAAACCAGGAAAATTATTACAATATGTCCAACTGTGAAACCCTACACTGTACTATGAAAAGGTGTTAACCTTAGGCTGATGATTAAATAGTAGATTAACATTTTCCAATATAAATGTTAGTTTTCTCTAGGGTTTTGCATGTAAATATTTTGTGGTCATGCATATGGATTTGTCCTGATAATGGCTGAAAATGTTCCATATGCTCCTCAGGCACTAAGGCATTCCAATGCTCTCCATTTTCTTCTTGATTCTACTTTTCTTGTGCTTATATTCTTTTCTTAATAATAAAAGAATATATCATCGGTTTTTCTATGTTGCATATTTGTTAGTGTTCATATATGAGCATAAGAGTCTCTTTGATATAGCTGATATGGAAAAAGAGAGCTCTAGGTTTGCAAGCTTGTTAACTCTGGATCTAGGTTTGGATTTGCTAGCACCCTTCTATGAGGGTTATCGAGGAGTGTGTGGCAATTTAAGTACTTAACAACTCCTAAGCAGGGAGGACATGATCCTTGGTACTACAATATTGACAAGTTTTAGTGCCTGTGCAAATAATGAAGTGTTATGTGTGCATGGTCTTTAACATAGTCAACAAACTTGATTTGGGTTGTGACTCATTTTGTCTGGACAGTCGAACTTGCCTCAACAAAGACTCGTTACCATAAAAAATGAAAAAATTATAGATCTTCAAGGAAAATATTTGTTTTTTAGATGATACATTGCAAATTACACTGATTATAATGCAAATACACCAAATATAATGCAAAATCAACATAACCAAGACAAGTATATCATACAATGTACATGATATGATCATGATCAACCATCATATCCATGATTATCATTCATCCATAAAGATTCAAAATCAACATGAACCATGGCTTATGATTCATGAATGTCAAATGTCAGAATTCAAGGCTCAAAGAGTATGAGTCTTGTAGGGTATTCTGGGAGATTCATTAAGGGATTCTCCAAGATTGCATTTTCTACTACCTCACTTCAAAAGATGGCTATGAATTTTGAGTGGAAACTGAGGTGTGAAGAAAGCTTTCAGTTATTGAGGAAGATTCTTACTAATGAACCAATGTTGAGAATAGCAAATCTAAAAAAGTACCTTATCATGTGCATTGATGTCTGTAAAGATGGTATTGGAGTATCCTCACCCAAAATGGGTATATGGTCTGTTATGAATCTCGAAAATTTGGAAACAATTCAAAAGACATTTTAAGCAAGGGTAGCTTTCTGCTCATTCTTTAAGAAGATGATCAATAAATTTCATGCCCTTAGGTAGGGATCAATTTAAATAATCCAGTATGAAGACAAGTTCATGGAATCTCTAAAGTATGTATCCAAAATAAACGATAGGTAGTTTATGTTGAATTGTTTTCTAAGTGGATTGCAGACTTCATTGAGGCCTAAAACCATGAGTAAGGCAATGTGGAAAGTAGGAATTCCACATGAAGTCAAAGGATAATAACAACATGAGAACAATAAAAGTTATAATTTTTTAATAAAACCCTTTCTTCTATGGCATAATTAAAATATGCCAGCCTAATCAATTGGCATCCTAACACCAAGCACAACTCAGAATGTGGATGTAACTGGTAGAAATTCAAGAACCTTGTGATGCTTTATGTGCATGACATTATGCTAAAGATTTACCAAGGAAACATATTTCCCAAGGAAGTAAGGAAGTGCTAAATTGGTCAGAAATTTGGAGGAATATACCACAATGGAAAAAGTAGCTCTTGCACCTAATATTTACGCAACAATGGAGGACTAAAAAGTAGAACATCAATCTGCAATGATAAAGGCCCAAGGTAATATTTGGAACCAACCTAGTTCTATTTTAATTTACCTTGGGGTTAGCCACATCTATATTACAACTAAACTGATTTGGAGTTGCATTGTTAAGCATAGTAACCATGGTAAGAAAACTAGCCATTAGAACAAAGAGGCATTGAAATGAGATGGTGAAGAAATGTATAGTTGAGATAAATGGACTCTCCAGTCATGCAAATTTAAATATCATACCTCTTGGATAGTGTAATGTGATATTAGGAATGGATTGGTTGCTGCCACAATAAAACAAAGTTCATTGATACAGTAAAAACTGATTGCATCAATGACAAATGCAATGTGAAAACTGTACAAGGAAGACTAAGTCCCATGTCTATAAGGAATAATTCAGCTATGGAAGTAAATAATTGTTTCAGGAAAGGCTACCAAATTCTCACAAAAAATGTGATCAAGTCATCCAAGAATAAGGAACCCAAGCTTGAGGAGTTTGAAATATTGAAGGAATTGAAGGGTGTATTCCAAGAGGAAATGTCTAGAATTTCCCCAAGAAAGGAGGTGTATTTTTCAATAGAGTTGTCTCTGGAATATCAGCCCTCATCCAAATATCCATATAAAATGAGCACAACAAAACCATTAGAGATGAAAACACAACTGCATGAATTGCTTGAAAATGACTATGTTAGTCTAAGTGTATCCCTTTGGAAACACCAATTATTTTTGTGAAGAAAAAGGATAGGACCGTGAGATTATGCATTGATTATATGAACTTGTAATGTAACAATCAAGCACTGGTTTACATTGCTGATAATATGACTTCTTTGAGATCATATGAAATGACCAAAGGTCTTCCCAAAAGTTGATTTGAAATATGGATAAAGGGTGAAAACATATTCAAGACAACTTCAAGCTGAATTATGGGCATTATGACTTTGTAGTGGTCACATTCAACCTAATGAACACAACAACTACCTTTATGTGCCCAATAAACAACATGTTCAACAAAAAATTGACAAGTTTGTACTCTTACTCTTGGATGGTACACCAATATATCTTATTCCAAATCAGAAGAAGAGCACAAGGAGCACTTACAAAGTGCTCTACCAGTGTTGGGATAGCACAAAATATCTCCGAAATCAAGTAGTTGTTCCAGAAGTACACCCACAATTTGGGACATGCCATATATAAAGAAGAATATTAGTGGATATAAAGAATATTGAGGCCATTACGGGAAGGCCCACTCCAATAAATGTGTCTAGTGTAAGAACATGCATGGGTATTATAGGGTATTACAGGATATTCATTGAGGGATTCTCCAAGATTTCATTTGCTACTAACCCACTTTAGAAGATGGTTGGGAAGTTGAGTGGAAGCTGAGGTGTGGAGAAAGCTTCCAAATGATGAATAAACTTCTTACTAGTGCACTAGTGTTGAGAATAACAAATACAAACAAAGACCTTATCGTGTGCACTGATGTGTAAGGATGGTATTGGAGTAATCCTTACCCAAAATGGGCATGTGGTATTCTATGAATATTCAAAACTTAAGTAACATGAGATAAAAATTTCCATGTATGATTTACAACATGTTTGGTGGTTCATGTTCTACAGATGTAGCAACACAACCTCATTAGTAAAAAGTTCGAGTTGGGAATAGACCATGAGAATTTATAATATTTGTTCAAACAACCACATGAAAATTACAAGCAAAGGAGGTAGTTAGAGTTTCTTGGTGAATACCATTTCAAGATCAAACACAATGAAGGAAAAGAGAAAAAGTTGCAAATGCACTTTGCTAGAAAAGGCATCTAGTTACCATCAATACTTGTCAGTTTAATGTGAGGAGTGCTTGAAATTTTGTGGAAAATGAGTATTACCTTCTAATGAAGAAGGAATTGAAAAAAAACAAGGATAAGGCACATTGCAAGTATAGAGGATTTCATCTAGTCTATGATGTGCCTAACTCTACAGATTTAAGGAAGTCAATTTTGAGATAGACACATAACATTCCTTATGCAAGACATCCAAGGTATTAGAAGATGACATTCCAGAAGAAGCATTGTTTTTTCTAGGGATGAAGTAAGTGGAAAAATATGTGCCTAGATGCCTACATAGTTAGAAGGTTCATGTAGACCATCAACATCTAGTCAAGTTTTTGCAGCCTTTACCTCTCCATGAGTGGAAATAGTTTGTGCTGATGATGGACTTCATACCTAGGTTACCCAAGTCAACAAAGCAGCATGTTCCCATCAATGTAGCAGTGGATAAGGTGATAAAACCAACAATTTTATTCCCATTCGATTACTCAGAAAACAATAAATATTGCCAAAATATTTGTGAAGTAAGTGGTGAGGCTTCATGGTGTGCCTAGGTAAATGTATCGGATAGAGACACAAAGTGAATTAAACATATGGCATTTTTTTTCAAAGTTGGTCACCTAGTTGAATTTCAAGACAATCTATTATCCACAATTATAAGGGAAAACCAAGATGGTTAATCAAGTCATTGAGGACATGTTACAGTTGTATGTGATAGACAAATGTTCCATGTCTATATGGACTATATTCACTTAGTGGTTTTTGCATATAACAATGGCCATTCAACATCATTAGGCATGATTCAATTCGAGGATTCATATGGCAGAAGATGCAATGCTTCAATTAGTTAGGATAATGTTATATTTTTATCATTCAAGCTAGCATTATCTTAAGATCTTTAACCGAGAGAATAACAAGCACAACAATCAAACATAAGAGACAATGAACACAAATTTTTTCCTTGGGGAAACCATAAAGGAGAAAACCCACAACTTCCTCGGAGATAGAATCAACACCAAAAGCAAAACCTCAAAAAAACAATAAGATGATCTCCCGATAGCAGTAGTCTCTCTCTCTCTTGTCCCAACAACTTCTTCTCTCTCAGTTATGTGCTACAGCTGAGTGTGAGTGAATGTGTGTTAAATAGAGATGCTCGCTCTCTATTTATACTAATTCCCGACTTAATAATAACTCATTAGGGCTGACTTCTCTAGGAGAGTCTAATAACCCTAGGGCCCCACAACTGTAGGGACTTTAACCCTTGATCAATAGGAGGGTTACCCACAATGACTTTACATGACTTGTTTACATTATTGAATCTTCCGATAGGAACATCGGGGCATGACATGACTCAAATGCATTACAGACACTTCCCAAAATAAACATTGGGGTACAATACATAAGATATACAAGTGAATACATTTCGAAGTTACAAATACATCAACACTCCCTCTTAATAGGAAGGTATTCTCTCAACACAATTTATTAGCACAAGTCTTCTTCTTTGTATCATCTGGATTATCTTTGTCATGTCCCCTCAAAGTGGCCATTAAAGTGTTGACCATACTGGACTCCTAGGAGGGGCTCAATTTGACATTAATCATGCTCCCTAGGGAAATTTTGTAATAATTAATTAAGGCATGTATCTAAGTTTTATTTTCCATTTTAATTATTATTGCTAATTAATGAGGTGTAAATAAGCTGCCTAGTCAGGTGGGATGCATTGGGAAAGTCTACTAGACAAGGAAGGAAAGAGGAAACACTATGACAAAAGCTGTCATAGGAAACAAAGAGGAAAGTACCAAAAAGCAGGAAAAAAGCAGACAAGATTTTCAAAGGAGGGCGTAGTTGCCTCTTATGGATCTTAGAAAAGCAGTCAGAGAAAAGCAGGAAAGTTTTCAAAGGAAAGAATAGTTTCCTTACGAGTCTAGAAAAGAAAAAAAAGGTGTCATAACTCAAAAGAAGCAACTTTTTACTTAGAGAGGGCGCAATTTCTAATTATGAAGGAGGATTTGAACTTGGAAATAATTTCACATGGTCCTACTTGCTAAATTCTCCAAAGGAGGCGCCTATGTGGCTAGGGTTAGGGTTTGTTAAGGGTTGACTTGCTCTCACAGGTCACCTTGGATCCTCACTTTCTAAGAAGGTCACTCAACACTTTATTAAAGGTGAATTCGACCCCATTGAGTCAGTTTGGATGATTTTATATTGTGGTTATGCTATGTGAGCATACTCTCTGAGTGTTGTGCCTCAGAACATTGGGTGATGATCCTCAAACCCCTCCTCCCCTCTCTTCCATATCCCTTTCTATCTATTGCAGGTTTATGGAGCGCTAATGTCAGCCATTGAAGCTTATTCTAGAATTTATTACAGCCTCCATCAAGTTCAGGTTAGGCTCCAGTGAATCCCATGCTTCACCTATGCTCACAGCCCCTTGCCGGTCAAGATTCGGGCCTCCTGCCCCTTAATTTTGGAATCCTATTGTAATGGTCAGTAAATAATGTTATTTCTATTCTGTAGTGTTAGTATCTTCTGAAAATTACATTTATCAGGTCGAGATATCTCATACCCTGAAGGATATTATCTCAGTTCCATTAAAAGACTCTATTTTATCAGTGTATGGGGGAATTGAGTGAATATGTGTGTTGTAATGAATATTTCATGGTGGGGAAGGGATTAAAATAAATATTCATGTTTAGAGAGTTCATATTTATCTCTTTTATAAATCTCATGTTTCACAGAATTGAATTTAAGATGATTTAATAGTCTTTTTAAGACCCTAGCTAGATTACTATTTTTTAATAACTAGTTTTACTGACATTGATGCAAAATAGGTTTTGTTAACCCAAATTGAGCTCAATCAGTTCCTGTAGATCAGTAATAGACCCACCTTCCCATATTAATCTCCAGAACCATTTTTGGTTTGGGATGTACCACCCTTTTGCATCCTCCTCTGCGCAGGCTCTCTCTTGACCAAAATAGTCAGAAATCCCCAAATTCACCCAAAACACCTATAACCTTCCAGAACTTCCATAAACTATATAAATACCTTTTATATAATAAATTAAGGCTGTAACAAACCTCTGTAAGTTTTCCGAAGCCTCTGGTTGAAGTAGGTGGAACTACTCTCCTTAGTTGCACGGTTTGGCTGTCCAGAAGCGTGGTAGTAGGTTTCCGCGGTGCAGATTTTGAAACCTAAATGGCACCAGATATAAATGTGTTAGGGGAGAGGAAATTCAATGTCTGACATCCCTTTTCTTGCTACTCATTGATCACTCTTGTCCTCTGTAAAATTCCCTGAATAAACCATTATTTTGCCAATCTGAGAAGGCTCTGTATGGACCCCTTAAAATTCAGAAATATTTAAGAAAAAATTACAGAATTAGAGTGTTCAGGTCTGTACACTAGACTTGGGACATTATAGTGGTATCATAGCACTTTCCTTGGCTCATCCTGTGGAAAGTAACTCTCAGTGGAAAAGTAGCTCATTAATATCTTCAAGTTGCAGTTGTGAAATTAGTTCCATTCATGGGAGATTTAGAATTTGAGTTGTATGAAGAAGAGCATTCAAAAATGGATGATCAAGAAGATTTAAGAATTTTGATGCAAAGAACGTTGAAAG
>LPNX010799007.1:35800-92811 GCA_001517045.1 Pseudotsuga menziesii
CATGGAAGGTGAAATTACTCCAAATTTCTTTGTGGTTGATTTCAAGATGAGTGCAGAAGAGATGGGGCAGATTGATGATGGTGAGATATATTTTGGATCTGATCCAAAAGAGAAACACAATTCATATTTACAGTCACCCCTTGAGCCTCACAAGGGAGCAAAACTTGAGTAGATCTCAGTAGGGTGTGAAGCAGAGAAATGGGTGGGTGAACAAGCCATCATAATACCACCACATAAGGAGGAGAACATAACACATGGAAATTTATTAAATTCTGATTTCTATGTGTCATTTTGTAAGTTTGATATGGCAACCACTTCCAGTGAAGAGTTCAGAATGGTTGAGCCCCCTACTGACAAGGTTCAAAATTCCGGTGTAAAAAAATGAATGCAATATGAAGGATGAAACTTTGAGAGAATATCTTTCTGGTGCACCAAGGATGAATGAGCACTTAAGTTGCAGCCCAAATTATGTTGTTGAGCACTTACAATATGAATATATTGCAGAAACAACCTATGGATTAGATTTCAAAACCTCGAGTGCACTGCATGAAATTGATCTGGTGATGGAAAATGAAGAGGAGGAACATCTACAAGAACCTCATCTTCTTGCAGGGTCATTGAAGATGGATGAACAGAAGATCCAAGAGGCCTTGAAAATTCTCCATGACACTCATGCTTCAGTGTCAACGATGTGTTGGGAAGCTTCTTTAATGGAAGACCAATCTTCCTTTGAAGCCATGGAGAATATCCAGAAAGCAATGTCCATAATCAAAGGTAATTTCTCACAATTGCTTTCAGATAAAAATGACATGTTTGAGCTTGTTGAGTTATTGCGGGAAGCATCACTACATAATGAAGAACATATTTGCATATATGAAGGAGATAACTACAAGATCAAAGGTGATTTGTTGGCCACCCAAGATTCTTTGAGATACACTCAAAGTGCCCTCTTAGAATCACAAATGAAGATAGAACAATTCCAACAAGAGTGGAAAGAATTGACTGAATCCTCAATCTTTCCTGAGAGTCATCCCTTTTGGGTAAATGGCATGGAGGAACCTCATGATTGGGTGGACCATGAGGAGCATTCTATTCAGTATGTGCTTAAAGAGTGTGCATAAAAGTTTTATGAGAACCAAGCACTTGATTTATTTCCAAGGAAACGTGAGTTGTTACTTGAAGACAGACACTTTCCCATGGAAGGGTGGGATGAGAGCACCCAATTTGGGCTAGCCAATAATGCAAAATTTGCAGCCATAAGTATAATTTCTGAAGGTTGCAAACATGCAAAGAAGGTTCACAGTTCTTTCCCACATGTCATAGATTTAGAAACACCAGTGGGGAATGAATAGTGGGTGAAGAAATTTTTATGGTTTGTGTCACATGCACAACAGGGGGATCATGATTTGTCCCCATGGGAGATAGATCCTATTGCAGAAGAGATGGATCATTATAGATCATATAAATCAGCAATAAATATCTGTGATTCATCCACTGGATGGTTGAATAGAGGAATCATAGAAGAGAAAAATATGGAAGGTAAAATTTTTATGTCTTGTTGCAAGAAATTTGTTTTTAATATTGCTGATTTTTCTATGATTTACAAGCAGCAGAAAGGGCATGTGTGTGCAGCCAATTTTGAAAAGAAGGCATCAAATCTACACATACATTCAATGTGTGGGTCAATTGATGGATTTTTGCACCCTTGGATCAATGGCAGAGAGTTGAGCCATTGGATGAAGAGGGGAGCACCTGTTGAGTTCCATAGAGACATATTTGGAATGAAGACCTTGGGAGGGACTTTTTTTTATTTCTGCAATAATTCTTTTGTTGTGACTGACATTGTCTTGACATGTGAACAGCAACAAAGAATTATTTTGCAACTATTATATACCTCTCGTATACATGCACATGAGGTGCATTCCGATTTTCATGTGCTTGAGAAGTTTGAGGTCAAGCAATATGAAGATCAAGCACTTGCATGGTTCCTAAGAGATTATGAGTTTCCTCTAGGAAAATGTTGTACAATTTTGGTGGAGGCACATGATCACACTGTCACTCAGAAAACTAATGGAGGAATTTGTGGATCCATTATCTTGATTAATGAGCATTGTAGGGATTTGGCTCAAAATTCTTCACCCCACACTTCTATTTCAGCCACATCATGTGGGGATGAAAATTGGGTAAAAGGATTTTTCTTATTGATGCCACATGAGGAGCAGGAGGCTCCCACATATTCCATTGATGACTTAATGGTTCAGCTATGTGGTATGAAAATTTCACCATTACCTTTCTATGTGTACATGAAACATCAGAGGCATCTATTTGATTTCTTCATCATGCATGACTATGAATGGAAGTTCCACTTGAGTCAGTTTGGTGGAACAAGTAGCATAATGTTGAGGTCTTGCACCAAAACAAAGATAGCAGATGAGGAATTCCATGTTTGGTGGGAGAGTTTAAAAAATGTTCAGCTTGGCATGGGGAGAGATGAGCTCCTAGTATGGGGGTATGATTTTCATAACCTCATTTTCCTCCTCTACAATGATAACATTTTGTTGTTTTTATTGATGGGTGGAAGGAGGCAGATAAAACCATGGGATCTAGGCATTCTTAGGAATGACAGACTTCAAAAGGTGGCAGAAAAATTTGGGTCCTTGCAAAGGAGGCAGTGGGATCCAGGAATTCTACTCAGTTACTTTAACTGGGTTGGCAATTTTGCTAAAGGAAATGGCATCAAAGAAATGACTATGATAAGAGTGGTGCAGCAGAAACATGGTGGACAAATTTGCAGCACTCTATGGTGCTTCTGCTTGAGGACAAGCAGATTTGGGAGGGGAGGACTGTCATGTCCCCTCAAAGTGGCCATTAAAGTGTTGACCATACTGGACTCCTAGGAGGGGCTCAATTTGACATTAATCATGCTACCTAGGGAAATTTTGTAATAATTAATTAAGGAATGTATCTAAGTTTTATTTTCCATTTTAATTATTATTGCTAATTAATGAGGTGTAAATAAGCTGCCTAGTCAGGTGGGATGCATTGGGAAAGTCTACTAGACAAGGAAGGAAAGAGGAAACACTATGACAAAAGATGTCATAGGAAACAAAAAGGAAAGTACCAAAAAGCAGTCAAATATAAAGCAGGAAAGTTTTTCAAAGGAGGGCACAATTGCCTCTTATGGAGCTCAGAAAAGCAGTCAGAGAAAAGCAGGAAAGTTTTCAAAGGAAAGAATAGTTTCCTTATGAGTCTAGAAAAGCAAAAAAAGGTGTCATAACTCAAAAGAAGCAACTTTTGACTTAGAGAGGGCGTAGTTTCTAATTATGAAGGAGAATTTGAACTTGGAAATAATTTCACATGGTCCTACTTGCTAAATTCTCCAAAGGAGGCGTCTATGTGGCTAGGGTTAGGGTTTGTTAAGGGTTGACTTGCTCTCACAGGTCACCTTGGATCCTCACTTGCTAAGAAGGTCACTCAACACTTTATTAAAGGTGAATTCGACCCCATTGAGTCAGTTTGGATGATTTGATATTGTGGTTATGCTATGTGAGCATACTCTCTGAGTGTTGTGCCTCAGAACACTGGGTGATGATCCCCAAACCCCTCCTCCCCTCTCTTCCATCTCCCTTTCTATTATCTATCGCAGGTTTATGGAGCGCTAATGTCAGCCATTGAATCTTATTCCAGAATTTATTACAGCCTCCATCAAGTTCAGGTTGGGCTCCAGTGAAGCCCATGCTTCACCTATGCTCACAGCCCCTTGCCGGTCAAGATTCGGGCCTCCTACCCCTTAATTTTGGAAGCCTATTGTAATGGTCAGTCAATAATGTTATTTCTGTTCTATAGTGTTAGTATCTTTTGAAAATTACATTTATCAAGTCGATATATCTCAGACCCTGAAGGATATTATCTCAGTTCCATTAAAAAACTCTATTTTATCAGTGTATGGTGGAATTGAGTGAATATGTGTGTTGTAATGAATATTTCATGATGGGGAAGGGATTAAAATAAACATTCATGTTCAGAGAGTTCATATTTATATCTTTTATAAATCTCAGGTTTCACAGAATTGAATTTAAGATGATTTAATAGTCTTTTTAAGACCCTAGCTAGATTACTAGTTTTTAATAACTAGTTTTACTGAAATTGATGCAAAATAGGTTTTGTTAACCCAAATTGAGCTCTGTCGATTCCTGTAGATCATTAAAAGAACCACCTTCCCATATTAATCTCTAGAACCATTTTTGGTTTTGGATGTACCACCCTTTTGCATCCTCCTCTTCGTAGGCTCTCTCTTGACCAAAATAGCCAGAAATCCCCAAATTCACCCAAAACACCTATAACCTTCTAGAACTTAAATAAAATATATAAATACATTTTATATAATAAATTAAGGCTGTAACAAACCTTTGTAAGTTTTCTGAAGCCTCTGGTTGAAGCAGGCGGAACTACTCTCCTTAGTTGCACGGTTTGGCTGCCCAGAAGCGTGGTAGTAGGTTTCCGCGGTGTGGATTCTGAAACCTAAATGGAACCAGATATAAATGTGTTAGGGGAGAGGAAATTCAATGTCTGACATCCCTTTTCTTTCTGCTCATTGATCACTCTTGTCCTCTGCAAAATTCCCTGAATAAACCATTATTTTGCCAATCTGAGAAGGCTCTGTATGGACCCCTTAAAATTCAGAAATATTTAAGAAAAAATTACAGAATTAGAGTGTTCAGGTCTATACACCAGACTTGGGACATTACAATATTCATCTTTAAGTCATCTTCATCTTCAAGTCATCTTCATCACTGGATCTGGATCATCACTGGATCATCATCATGTCTGGATTATCACTTGATCTGGATCATCATTGTTGGATCATCACTAGGTCATCATCACTGGTGCTATCTCAATTCTACTCATCATAGGAATTTCTACAGAGCCAGCCCTTTTTCATGCCGGATGTAGGCCTAGCCACCATGTAGGTATTTATCGACAAAGCCAGCCCTTTTTCATGCTGGATGCACATTTACAGAGCCATTCCTTTTTCATACTGGATGTATCATCACAGAGCCAACCCTTTTTCATGCTGGATGTGGCACCAACACAGAGCCAATCCTTTTTCATACTAGATGTGTCATCACAAAGCTAGTCCTTTTTCATACTAGATGTGGCATCTACACAGAGACAATCCTTTTTCATACTGGATGTGTCATCACAGAGCTAGTCCTTTTTCATACTAGATGTGGCATCTACACAGATCCAGTCCTTTTTCATACTGGATGTGTCATCACAGAGCTAGTCCTTTTTCATACTAGATGTGGCATCTACACAGAGCCAATCCTTTTTCATATTGGGTGTGTCATCACAAAGCTAGTCCTTTTTCATACTAGATGTGGCATCTACACAGAGCCAGTCCTTTTTCATACTGGATGTGTCATTACAGAGCCAACCCTTTTTCATGCTAGATGTGGCATCATCACATACATCTGACAATGGAAGGAACCAATCCTGTCATCATGTCACAACTCTTACATCTTACCATAGAAGGAACCAATCCTCTCACCATGTCAGAAAGGAACAACACTTACATTTGACCATGGAAGGAACCAATCCTCTCACCATGTCAGAAGGGCTCACAGACTCATCACTTCCTCTTGGAAGGAACCTCGATCTGGAGAACACTAAGATTCTCCCTGAAGTATTCAAACTTCACTCTGGCTAATGGCTTGGTCAATACATCAGCTATATGTTTGTCCATGGCAACATACTGGAGATTCACTGCTCCTCTTTGCACCATATCCCTGATATAGTGATATTTTATCTCAATATGCTTTGACTTGTCATGGAACACTGGGTTCTCAGACAACTTCACACAACTCTAGTTGTCGCAATATATACAAGTAGCATCCAACTAGAGATCAAATAAATAAGACAGTAGCTTCCTCAGCCATACTGCCTCACAACTAGCTGAACAAGATGCAACATACTCTGCTTCAGCTGTACTCAGTGCCACGCAAAACTGTTTCCTGCTAAACCAAGAGATCACACCTGATCCCATACTAAAGCAGCACCCTGAAGTGCTCTTTCTATCAATGGAACTTCCTGCCCAATCTGAATCAACATAACCTTCCAGGTTAATCTTCTGATCAGACTTATACTTGAGCCCATAATCAACTATACCCTTTAGGTACCTCAGAATATGCTTTGCATCAATCAAGTGAACATGTCTCAGATCTGTCAGGAACTGGCTCAAGGTGTTCATAGCAAAGAAAATATCTGGTCTCGTATTCGTCAGGTACATCAAGGACCCAATCATCTGACGATACATCATGGCATCAACCGACTCGGATGAAGCATCACTCAATAGCTTCAGGTTCGATGCCATAGGTGTGGTCATGGCCTTGCAGTCCATCATCCTGAATATCTTCAGGATCTCTATTGCATACTTCCCTTGTCTGAGGGAGATTCCATCCACATTCTGCCACACCTCCATGCCTAGAAAATAGTGCATCATACCCAAGTCTTTCATTTCAAACTCGGCAACAAGCTTCCTCTTCATATCAGCAATCAACCCATCCATAGCTGTTACAAACAGATCATCTACATACAACAGGAGTATCACTGGTTTCCCTTCTTCAACCTTGTAGTAAAGGTTGGAATCTGCTTTACTCTTGGTAAAGACCAAACTGGATAGGAATCTATCAATTCTTCCCTACCATGTCCTGGGTGCCTGTTTCAAACCGTACAGGGCTTTCTTTAATTTACACACATGAGTCTCTCTGTAATGTGTCTCAAAACAGAGTGGTTGTTCCACATATACTTCCTCTTATACTACACCATTCAAGAAATTTGTCTTGACATCCATCTGGTGTACTTTCCACTTCATTACTATAGCTAAAGCAAGTATTGATCTGATGGAAGTATATCTGGCTACAGGTGCAAAGGTTTCTTCATAATATATTCCTTCTTTCTGGGAGAAACCACGAGCCACAAATATTTCTTTATATTTCTCTATGCTACCATCTACAGCATGCTTGATCTTATAGATCCACTTGGAATTCACAACAGACTTCCCCTCTGGTCTTGGGATAACATCCCAAACATCATTCTTCATGATCGATTGATACTCTTCGATCATAGCATCCTTTCATTCTTTCTTTTCTGTCGCTTCTTCATAGTTGGAAGGTTCTTTATCAATGAAATCACATAATAAGGCTACATAACCGAAACATGACCTGGTTCTTTTCCTTTATTTGTGTGTTTCTTCTAGAGCCCCATATCTTTCTGCACCTTAGATAGCTTCTCGTACCCAAGCAGGTTTCCTCTTGTAAGGATTCCTTACCTAAGGTGGATCTATAGGTTCTTGAGGTTCTTCTACTTCTCAATCTTCTTCTGTAATTGCTTCGTTCATGGTTGTGTCATGAATTTTGGGTACTTCCATTTCTTCAGATTCTTTAGTAGGTCTCTTTCTGGATTTGTTGTAAGTTGAGTCTTCATCAAAGATTACGTCCTTGCTGATGTCAATCTTCTTGAATTCTGGAAAGTATATTCTATAAGCCTTTGAGCTTTCAGAGTATCCCACAAATATACCCTTCTTTCCTGAAGGACCTAACTTTGTCATCTTTTCTTTTGGAATATGTATGTACACTGGATATCCAAATATTTTGAGACAACTGACTTCTATTTTCTTGCTGAAAAATACTTCTTCAGGTGTCTTGTTCTCGAGTACTCTGTGTGGAGTACGATTATGTACATACACAACTGTTCTAGCAGCTTCTGCCCATAGATGCATGGGAATATCTTGATCATGAAGCATTGCCCTTGCAGCTTCCATGATCGTTCTATTATTTCTTTCTGCAACCCCATTCTGTTGTGTATTATATGGAGTGGTTAACTCCCTCTTAATCCCTGAGTATTTTCATAATTCCTTGAATTCATTTGATGTGAATTCTCCACCATTGACTGATCGAAAAATCTTGATCTTCTTTTTTGTGTAGTTTTTTATCAAGGTTTTGAATTCCTTGAACTTGCTGAATACTTCGTCTTTGTTATTCATGAAGTATACCCATGTCTTCCTAGAAAAATCATCAATGAACAAAATATAATATACATACCCGCTTAGAGAGCTGGATGACATTGGACCGCATACATCGGAGTGGAGGATCTCCAAGATTCCTTTTTCCTTGCTCTCACTACTTGGAAATGTCTTCTTCATCTTCTTTCCTTTAGCACATCCTTTTCATACACCTTCATGTTTTGTCTGTGTTTCTGGAATACCTTCAATAACTTTTCTTGCAAGTGGTAGTTCCCTGTAATGCACATGTGCAAGCCTTCTATGCCAAAGTTCATTTGGTTGTACTGAGTCATGAACCAAATCTTGTTCTGGTTGGCCCTTTAATTTGTATAGTTCTCCTTCCTGCTCTCCAATTACTATTGCATCGTCAATAGTCTTTCCTTTTGGCCACATGAGGACTTGGCCATCTACAAATGCAACCCTCATGCCTTTTGCATCTAGTGTGGAGATGGAGAGAAGGTTCTTCTTTAGTCCTGGTACAAATAGGACATCCTTCATTTTCGTAGACTTTCCAGAGTCTAGCTTGTAGGAGGATTCACCACTACCTTTTATTGGATACTAGTAGTCATCCCCAAGTTTCACCTTGTGGGGTGATCCATGTTCTGATAGTTTCATAAAGGATTCCTTAAATCCCATCATGTGTTTGGAAGCACCACTATCTATAAGCCAATCATTGCTTCCATGTGACACAGTTCCCGTGAGGGCAGAGATCAGAACATATTCTTCATCACTTGAAGAGTCATCACTTTCTTGTTTGGCTCTCTTCTTAGGAGGTTCATCATCTTCTGCAGTGTGAGCATGATGTCTTTTCTTATTTCCCTTTTTCTTGTGAGAGCTCCCTTTGTTTTTAGGATAGTATATGGATACGTGTCCTTTCTCATCACATGTGTAACATCTAATAGTAGATAGGTCTCTTCTAGAGTGTGAATGCTTACCTTTGGAGTAATGATCGTCCCTTCTGGTTTTCTTGGTATGGACTGTGAGAGCTTGATCTTCATTTTCCATATTTTCTTCTCGAGCTACTATTCGAGCTTCTTTTTGTGAGCATTCCTCCCATAGTCTGCTAAATTTGATTAGCTCCTTCCTGGAACAGATTCCTTGAATGAAAGAGTACCATACCCTAGGAAGACCATTCAGGGTGGTCATCACAATTTCTGCATTCTCTACATCTTCATCTACTACTTCTAACTGTTCCTTGTTCTGAGAGACCCTTGCAAAGTAAGATTGGATGGTATCTGCATTCTGGATCTTTACATTCTTCAGTTGGTTTCTCATAGTCATCTTTTGGTTTATGTTCTTTCCTTCAAACAGTTTGGTCAGGGAATCAAACAGAGCTTTAGGTGTCTTTAGGGAGGACACCTATGGTATGAGGCGATCCTTGATTGAATCAACAATAATCCTCTTATCCATGACCAATTTATTCTTGTGGAAGGCCTTAGCCTCATCTCCCTCTAGAACTGGAACCTCCTCATTGATGTAGGAGTCCAACTCATTTTCTTCCAGAACCAGGGAGATCCTATACTTTTAGGCTCGGAAGTTATCAACTCCCTCAATATTTTCATCAAGCTTGGTATGATGAGACATCTTAACAGAGAACCTCAAATGGAAATACAAAATATTTAGATCTTACCAGGTTACACAACAGGATTTGAACCCGAAATCTGACGTCATCTGACATTTCGTACGGATGTGTCGGACAACAATCATTGAGAAGAAAAATGATCATGAAATTTTAATAGTGCCGTTGAATATCTGACACATCAGGCGTCGGATATTCGACTCACCAGAGTGTCGAATATCCGACCCTGGAGTGTCGAATATCCGACGATTTAGTGTCGAATATCCGACGGTTTAGTGTCGAATATCCGATGGTATGTCGACCCAAAAGTGTTGAATATCTAACCCGAGAGTGTCAGTTTTCGACCCATTAGTGTCGGATATCCGATGGTATGTGTAGGTTTTTAAAAAAAAATTATGTAAGGTTTGAAAGATTTGAAATTTTTGGTCCCATATTTTCAACGGTAACTATGTTCAAGGTGTCGAATATCCGACGCTGAGCCATTATAAATATAATTTTTTTTAAACATTTCGACATGTTTGTTGTAGAAGCGACGAATGATTTGCGAAATTATTTGTTCCTCGACGGACAATTTGCGAAAATTATTTGTTCCTCGACGGATGTTTTCAGGAATTGTTTTATTCTTCAACGAGCGGTTGTGGGAATTTTTTTCTTCTTCAATAGACAGTTTGCCGGGATTTTTTTATTCTTCGAATTCTCTCCATTTGACAAAATGTTGATGCGTGGAACTTGATTTTTTAAGACAACCAGTTATATTCATTCACGAAGTTTGCGACAAAATGTCAACTAGAAATATTCCGGATCCAAACGAAGACAACTGACAATTGCTTTCTTTACTATGGGATGCAGCAAAACAAAGGGGTAATGGAAAATGTTATTGTCTATGTACTCAATGCAGGGGATTTAAGAGGAGAAGAATATTGATCTCAACAGCCACACAACATTGCAGGGAACATGGACACACTGAGGGGGGAACGAATATCGTCCATTTGTAGGTTTAGCATTATAAAGTTTATTATATTCTTTATTTTGGTAATTGTATGTATTTTTTTATTTTTCATATATTAATGTATATCTATTGATGTTTCTATGTATTTATATTAAAGGAAAGACACCCTACAGCATATCGTCCAGAGGAAGTGCTTTAAGAACAAGTTCAGGATCAGGATCATGGAGCATGTATGTTTAATGGATAACAAGTGAATGGTCATATTGAACAAGATGATCATACCGATAATGTAATTGAAGATGATGGTAGAGATACATTGATCCATGATTCATTTAATATTATAATGGATGATGACAATGACATTGATAATGAAAAAGATGATGACTTTGATGATGTTCACGATATACCATTTCTCGATAAGTCATATGAACCCCTTTATGAAGGCTCCAAAACAAATCTTCTCTCTATTGTATTGTTGATAATGAACTTGAAGGTTATGAATGGTCTTTCAAACATTGCAATCACATGGATTCTAAGGTATGTAAAATAATCCATCACATATATAGGATTGTGATAAAGCTTATCTGTATTCCTCTAATAATTATATTGTTAACTCATTATTGATCATTGTACGGATGAAGCGTGTTTGGTTAATATTATTTATTTATTACATTAACTATTTTTTTAATTTTTTTGTAGCTTGATAGATGAATTTTTGTTACCACCATCAAATATTTTACCTTGCACATATCGATATTTATCTTCCATCATGAAAGAGATTGGAATGCATTATGAAGCAATTCATGCATGCCGCGATGACCATGTTATGAATTATAATCAGCATGAATTTGCAATAGAATGTCTGGAATGTCATGGATGTAGATATCATACAGATAAAGTAACAAAAAGGTGCCTCAAAAGGTTCTTCGTTATATTCCCATCATTCCACATTTGCAACAACTGTTCAGGTGCAAAAACATAGTGCAATTTATGGATTACCATGCCAGGAACAGAAGTTAAGAAGATGTTATCCGAATGCCTGCAGATGGTTCTGCTTTTAGAGATATAGAGGAAAAGTGGTCTCACTTTAAAGAAGAACCACGTAATCTTAGGATTTCTTTGGAAGCAAATGGTGTTAATCCATTTGCACAAATGAAATCCATTTACACGGTGTGGCCTATTTTTGTTATCAACAATAACATTCCTCCATGGTTGTCAATAAAGAGGGAGCACATAATGCTGTCGATGATTATTCCAGATTTTTTTGTCTACAACTATTTTATTTATAATGTACTTGTGGAATCTCATTTGTCGTATTATGTTTCCTAATTTTATATATATATCTATTATTTTACTCTTGTGCATGGTTTATATATCTTAATGGTTCTCATAATGATATATTTTATATGTACTTCAAATGAATCAGGTAAGTTCCAAGTCAAAGATATGAATGTATACATCGAACCTCTTATAGATGAGCTACTGAAGTTATGGAATGGCATCGCTATGTATGATGTATCTAGACCAATACGACAAAGTTAATTTCAATTCCATGCAATGGTTGTATGGACAATACACGATGCCCCTGGGTTAACTTCATTTTGTGGTTTGTAATTTTAAGTTCCACTTTAATTGCATTTAATTATATGGATTAGTTAGAATAGTTTATATATGAATATATTTGACATAGATATTCCATATCTAAATATTGTAGGCCTTCAGACAAAGGGTAAATTTGCATGTCTAGTTTGTGGTCCTAAGATAAAATCTCGTCGTTCAAAAAGATTAAGAAAGGAGGTGTTTAAAGAGTATAGGCATTTCCTCTCTAAGAATCACAGGTATAGAAAAATTGAAAAAAAATATTTTCAATGGGATGCAGGAGACTGCATTAAAACCACGGAGAATGACACCTCACCTTTGGAAGATGCAATACAATAGAAATTGTCATCATGGTACGTATGGATCATTGTATATGAATTGTTATGTATTTTAATTTTTATTGTGATTTGTTTACTGTAGTGGCCATATTTTATTTATGATGTTATTTATTTATAAACTAATATTCATGATGTCCATCATGATCATGAAGGCATTAATGGGATTCCACGAGGAATGAAAAGTTATCCTATTCAATTCAACAGTTTGCCCTACTATGAGCACCTACAAATTGCTCATTTGTTTGATACAATGCATATTATAAAGAATGTTAATGAAACCTTATGGCGACTACTGGAGCTAAGGAGGGAGAAATATAAAGGTGTGAAATATTGCAAAGACATTCAAGAAAGCAACCATGCAATGAAAGACGTCATCCAATTTCATACCAACGGAGAACAAGTTAATATAAACTCAATTCCATGGATGTTTACAGAGCAACAAAGCAATGATGTCAAAGAAGTAATGCGGAAAATGAAATTTCCCACTGGATTTTGTGCGAACTTGAAGAATATCATAACCAAAAAAGGTGATTTTTTGGGGGTCAAAACACATGATTGGCATGTCTTCATCAAGGTAATTATTATTGTTATCTCCATATAATTTTTTTTCATTTTACTGCATATATTGTTTTTCTTGTTTGCATACTCTTTGTTTAATAAATGGCGTGGTTTGTATATTGATACAGCATGTTCTACCTCTCTCTCTCTCACGGACAACGTTGACAACAATGTCAAACAAGTTATATATAATCTTGGTAAATACATGAGGTAACTAGTGATTACTTGCATGTGCTTAGTGTTTCTTTAATTCTCCGTATAATTTATATTTGTTTTTTTGTGCACTATTTCAGCATATATTGTAATTCAATGTTTATTTTTGTTAAATATCATTATTGGTTTGCGTCACTTGTAGATGGTTGACATCTAAAGAAATCCATAAAGAAGATATAAAGTATTGGAGGAGATAAATTCCTCGTCTCATGTGTGAAATGCAGAAGCATCTACCATTGGCATTTTTCAATGCACGGGAACACTACCTCATACACCAAGTTGAGGATATTGAGTTGTGTGGACCTGTGCACTCAAGGTCCATGTGGATGGTTGAGAGGCACTTGAAATTTATGAAGGGTTTGGTGAGACAACGAGTACATGTTGAGGGTTCTATGATGGAAGGATATACGGTATACCAAAACATGTTGTATGTTAGTGAATATCTTCCTATTTTAGCGTCAAAGCTCAATTTACGTCACATTTGTGATCTAGACTCCAATAACAAATTTGAAGGAGAGCAACTGAAGGGGAAAGGTAGATTGAGGAAGCTGAAAGGTAATTATCAGCTAGTGGATGTTTATTATATCGTTCATATTCTAATTGTATTTTCTAGTTATAATTGCTTCAATTAAGAGCATATACTTTGTTAAGGAGATTTACACCTTTCTTTCATTTTAATGGTTATTGTCATTAAACAGTTGGTTGAGAATGGGATGCAATTCATTTATACATCACAAACAATCTTGACTGGATGAAGGTATGGATTGAACGATGCGAACAATCGGTTCATGGAATATCATGGGAAGGTGTGGCTTCATTGGTAAAAGAAACACAATGCAATGGAGATAGAAATATAACAGAAAGGGAAATCGATTTGGCATGTGGTGTAATAGATAAAATGGCAAGCATATAATTAATCAATCCCTCTAAATCTTTTATTTTGCAAATTACATTTTGACGTACATGTTCTTCTTTTCCATGTATTGCTGCATAAGGACTGAATGGTTGTGTAATATTTTCGTGTATTGCTTATTGCAAGTAAAACACCATAAGGCTATGGTCTGCAATGGAGGTAGATATCGGATCAAAAAATTGGATGAAACAAAGAAAACATCAGATTCTAGGATATCTGTTGTCTTTGAGGTTACCAATGTTTCATCTAGAACTGATAGACATCCAGAAGTCTTAGAAAATTGATACTATGGGTATTTAGAATATATTATACAGTGTGACTTTAAATCCTTTAAGGTAGTTCTATTCGTTGTCAAATGGTATAGGTTACGATTGAATCAATGTGATCCTGATAGAACTATTATTGAACATGATAATGGATTTACCATGGTAAACACAAGGTTGTTTGAGCCAGGAACAGATCCCTATGTTCTTCCAAGCCAATGTGAATAGGTATTTTACTCAGAGGTTCCAGGTAAAGCGGGCTGGTCATTTTTTGTGAGACACGATCCAAGGGGAAGGCCGGTAAAGTATAAACTAGACGATGCTAATGAAGAGGGTTCTCTGGAAGAAGGATACAATGACATAGAGCATGATTAACATGAGTTAGGTGATGATGATGATCCAGGAGAAGATGTACTCCAAGAAACAATTGAATTCGATGATGTAGAAAACAATGCCAATGAAAGTTATATCGACGATGACACGATGAGCATAACTGATGATGATGATGATGATGATGATATGGCCAACCCTTACAATGTTGACTCTAGATATGATGATACAGATGATGACTTGGATGAAGAAGATGATGACATGGATGAAGAAGATGATGAAATATAATTAATGAACGGTAAATATTTAATTAGACCTATTATTTTATCCTATTTTTTTTAAAGAGTTACTAACCTCATCACCATCACCATCGTCCTCATGTTGATCATTATAATCATCATCATCTTCATCATCAGACATCTTCATCTTCATCATCATCTTCATCATCATCGTCGTCTTCATCTTCATCATCATCATCGTCGTCATCATCGTCATCTTCATCTTCATGATTGTTGTCTTCATCATCATCGTCGTCAATATCGACGTCATCATCATCATCATCGTCATCATCATCGTCATCATCATCGTCATCGTCATCATCATCAACATAATCATCACCAACATCATCATATTCATCATAATCGATGAAGATGACATCGTTATCCTCATGATCATTGTCATCGTCGTCGTCAAAATCATAATTATCATCATCGTCGTCGTCGACGTCATCATCATCGTCATCATCATCATCTTCATCGTCGTCGTCGTCATCATCATCATCATCATCATCTTCATCGCCATCATAATCATTAAAATTAAACCTAGATCAAATTAATTACTTCATATCATCGTCATCGTCATATGTAGCATCGTCATCATCTTCATCATCGTCGTCATCATCGTCAATGATGAAATATAATGAAAGGTAAATATTTAATTAGACCTATTCTTTTATCTTATTTATTTTAAAAAAGAGTCATGGACATCATCATCATCATCATCATCATCATCCTCACCATACTCATCACCATCATCAACATCATCATCATCATTATCATCATAATCATCATAATCATCATCATCATAATCACCCTCATCATCATCTTCATCATCATCGTCATCATCATCGTCGTCTTCATCATCATGACCATCATCATCATCATCGTCTTCATCATTATGACCATCATCATCATCCTCATCCTCATCAACATAATCATCATCTTCATCATAATCGATGAAGATGACATCGTTATCCTCATGATCATCGTCATCATCATCATTATCATTGTCATCGTCATCATCGTCATCATAATTATCATCATTGTCGCCGTCGTCGTTGTCATCAAAATCATAATTATCATCATCATCTTCATCATCGTCGTCATCATCGTCATCATCATCATCTTCATCATCATCGTCATCATCATCATCATCATCATCATCATCATCATCTTCATCGCCATCATCATCATTAAAATTAAACCTAGATCAAATTAATTACTTCATATCATCCTCACCATCGTCGCATCGTCATCGTCTTCATCATCGTCATCGTCGTCGTCAACGATGAAATAAAATGAAAGGTAAATATTTAATTAGACATATTCTTTTATCTTATTTCTTTTTAAAAAGAGTTACAGACATCATCATCATCATAATCATCATCATCATAATCACCCTCATCATCATCTTCATCATCATCGTCATCGTCGTCATCGTCTTCATCATCATGACTATCATCATCATCCTCATCAACATAATCATCACCAACACCATCATCTTCATCATAATCGATGAAGATGACATCATTATCCTCATGATCATTGTCATCATCATTATCATTGTCATCGTCGTCATCAAAATCATAATTATCATCATTATCGTCATCGTCGTCGTTGTCAAAATCATAAGTATCATCATCATCTTCATCATTGTCATCATCATCGTCGTCATCATCATCTTCATCATCGTTATCATCATCATCTTCATCAGAATCATCATCTTCATCGCCATCATCATCATCATCATCATCGTCTTCACCTTCATCGCCATCATCATCATTAACATCATCATCATCATCATCATCATCATCATCATCATTTCTTTTTAAAAAGAGTTACAGACATCATCATCGTCGTCGTCATCATCATATTTCTTTTATCTTATTTCTTTTTAAACAGAGTTACAGACATCATCATCATCATCATCGCCGTCATCATCATCATCAACAACATAATCATCACCAACATAATCAATGAAGATGACATCGTTATCCTCATGATCATTGTCATCATCATCATCATCTTCATCATCGTCGTCATCATCATCATAGTGTGAAGATTAGTGTTTTAAGTTTTTTATTAATATGTTAGTTATAAATATTTTTAGCATATAAATATTTTAAAAAATTAAATTAAAATATATATATATATATATATTTAAAAAAAATTAATTTCTTTCTTAATCTAAATTTTTATTAATTTGAATGTTGTAAAATTGAGTTAATTATATTGCCAAATACTATAAATAAATATTAATTTAAAGTGATTTATGCCTAAACCTTTATCATTTGATAATGCACATAAGCTACATTTTAGTTAGTAACACACATGGTTTTCTTTTGATGTGATATTTCCTAATAAAAATAAAGTGAATATAGCTATAAATATTTATTTTATTTATATTTGAAATATTTTTCCATAAAATATTTTATATGAAATTTTAAAATTTATCATTTTATTTTTGTTTTGAATGTTTTAAGTTTATTTAAAAAAAGTATTTAATTTAAATAAGCTATTTATATAGAAGAATGTAGTTAGCAAAATTGATGTCCAAAATTTTTACTTAGTTTATTGCTATAATAAAAAGATTAGATTTTAGATTTTGTAGATAACTTTTATGTTTCCAAATTCAATATGAATAATGGAGTAAACATGGAAATATGTTAAGAATGTAGAAAATAACATTAATGTTTTTTTTTAATCTTTTACATACCTTATGGCTCACAAAAAGATATTAGATTCCAAATTTTTCATATATCTTTGATCTTACCGCAACTTTAGAGTTTGGTGACAAACATCAAAATCATTTTAGATATTTAGACTTTGTTAACTTGCCACAACAATGGCTTCTTAAGTCGTTTAAATGTTGTCATTCCACCCACCAAAGTTTGACTCTCCTAATTGTTGTCGTTCCACCCACCAAAGCTTGAGTCTCCTCAATAGCATATTTGTGCCTTATAGCTATTAAATAAGATATATGTCAAGGTTCTTAGTAAAAGTGTATGTGATAATAAATCATTGTTCTCTTCTTTCTTTTATTAGGAATTTTTGACTTTTTATGATGGTGGTGATAATGATGACGACAATGCTACCATATTGGTCTATCATATTTTGTTATATTGAATCCAAGCTAAAAAAGGGCACAAATAAGATTATAATGATTATAAAAGAATTGGGCCCTTTTTAATTTTGAAAATGATTTAAAAAGAAAATTTCCAAGCCATGCATGCTTTCAAAATCATAATCCTCATGATCATTGTCATCATCATCATCATTGTCATCATCGTCATCAAAATAATAATTATCAGCATCATCATCGTCATCGTCATCATCCTCACCATCCTCATATCATCATCATCATCATCATCATCATCGTCGTCGTCGTCGTCATCATCACACATCATCATCATCGTCATCATCACACATCATCATCTTCATCACACATCATTGTCATCATCATCATCATCGTTTGTATCATTGTCATCATCTTCATCATCGTCGTCGTCATCGTCAATGATGAAATATAATGAAAGGTAAATATTTAATTAGATCCATTCTTTTATCTTATTTCATTTTAAAAATAGTTACTAACATCATCATCATCATCATTATCATCATGTGGTTCATCATCGTCATCATCCTCACCATCCTCATCATCATCATGAACATCATCATCATCATCATCATCTTCATCATCATCAACATTATCTTCATCATCATCATCATCATCTTCATCATCATCATCATCATCATCATCATCATCATCATCTTCATCATCATCAAAATCATCATCATCAACAACACCATCATCATCATCAACATCATCATCTATCAACATCGTCATCATCCATCATCATTATCGTCGTCCTCTTCGTCGTCGTCATCATTAGCAACATCATCGTCGCCATCGACAACGTCATCATCATCATCATCATCAACATCGTTAGCATTTTAATCATTTCATATGATATCAAGACAGTCATCACCATCATCATCATCATCATCATCATCTTCATCTTCATCATCGTCAACATCATCATCATTGTCGTCATCTTCATCATCATCATCTTCGTCTTCATCATCATCATCATCTTCATCCTCATCATCAGCATCCTCATCTTCATCTTCATCATCATCATCATCATCATCATCATCATCATCATAATGATCGGCATCATGGATAACATCACGATCATCATCGACATCATCATCATCAGCGACATCCTCATCCTCATCATCATAGATTCATTGCACACATAAAGACTCACATAGATACACCCCCCTCTTTGTATATATAAAAAAATAAAACATAGTATATATAAAAATAAAAAATAAAACATAGTATATATATATATATATATATATATAAATAAAATAAAGCATAAATAAATAAATTAAATAAAACATAAAACAATATATATATATATATAAATAATTATAAAACAATTATTTTAAATACATATATATAAAAAAAAAAAAAACATAAAACAATAATAAAAAAACAAACAGTCGCGCTATTTTCATTTCAGCTTCATGAGAAAGTTTCTTCCTCTGTGCATCTCATCGGGCGCTTGTCGTTCAGTGATCAGTGATGTTCTGAGCAACTTGGTCAGAGAATAATATCAATGGGAGCAACGATTTGGACCCACGAAGACTAAGGAGAGTGGATTGTGGTTTTGTAGCGGACAAGGAGTCCAATTGTCAGTCGAGACAATGCATCCCAAAATTGTGAGTACCGTGCCCTAATTCATGTCTATTTTAAAATTTTTAAGATAGTTCTGCAAATCTCCAGGGTTTCTTAGCCAATAGAGGAAAGGAAGAGGCTATTAGAGTAGGTTACCCTCATTGATCAACACCCAAAGTTTGACTCTCCTAATTGTTGTCATTCCACACAAAATAGAGTTAATAGGTGTAAAAATAGAGTTGCATTTGACGGTTTCATTTGACCCGCATTTGACCCATATTGGCTGATATGGATTCTGAAGTTTGGCCACTCTGAGCGTTACAATTAGTTTAGAACCCACCACATTTTGGTTCGCATTCAAACTGGTGTGGTTCTTTTTATTTGAGTTATCTTAGCAATCGGTTCCCAAATAAGCTATTAAGCTGACCCCACCGAAATGAGATGCTTAAGGGAGGTTTAGATAAGGATTCGAGTTCCCCCATAGCCACGATAGATAGAGTTTTTCTGCTCATATGTATGCTCGACCCAGTGGAGAAGGATGAAAATCGGCCGCTGCCCCGAGCAGGATTTCTGAGCCCTATTGTGTTATAAGCAAGAAACTCGAACCTAACCCCTAGATCATTCAAGATCATTATAAAATCCCTAGGTTAGAAAGAAACTCGAACCTAACCCAATATTTTCCAAATTGTAGCGACAACAGGGGTTTGCTAGAATTCTGCCAAATGTTATGGATTTCTTCTTTAAGGTATTTTATTATAGAAACCTTATATTAGAAAGCAACTCGAAACCTAACCCAGTAATTCCCAAGCTCTAAACACCATGAGAGCTTGGACTATAGAATATATTTTCTTTAAGTGATTGAATGAAGTAAACCACTTACAATAACTATTTTTTCAAAATATTAAATTTTTTTCTACATACCTATAAATATCATCATCAAACAAAACTGTCAACATGAACTCTATCTCACAAAAGATAAAAAGTGTTCAGCCAAGCAACGGTGAATATTCATGGTATTATATTTCACAAGTTTTCCATGTTGCAACCTAATGAAAAATAATACCACGAATTGTCACCGTTATTAGCCAACACTTATTAGCTATTTTAGAGTTAGTGAATTGAAAGTGGCTAAGTCAATGCAAAAAAGAAAGGTAATAAATTTGACTAAATAAACTATTTTGATAATTGTACCTTGTTTACTAAATAAACTAGTTTGATAATTGTACCTTATCAACCATGTATACTATTTACTAATGTATAATATATAATATTTATTAATGTTGTCTAATGTTTACTCATGTTTAATGTATAATGTTTATTAATAAACATCAATTATTGTCAAATGTTATTAATACATATGGAATGTGAAATGTTTCATGCCTAATGTTATGAATGTCTAATCACTAATAAATCCAATTATTTGCACATAGCTAAATTAATAAAAATTCACCAACCATTTAGCAAAATCATCACCAGCAAAAATGTGAGGAAGGAGTGCATCACCCATTCTAGAGAAGAACAATTCGCTAGGGCACAAAAGGAGGTCAAAACTTTTGCATGTACCTTCCCATCTCATCAAAGGACCTATACTATCCTTCCTAGCAAGTCTCAGCTTCATCGACAACATATTGAATCCAAAACGTGAAGAACAACATTGGAGAGTGTGTTTTTCCTCAGTTGGTGGTCAATTGTTGGAGAGTAGCACTACATCTTCTGCTACATGCATGGCTTGCATGCCTCACATATCTCGACGTACTATCAAAATTATTATTATGGGTATGTGTACCTTCTCTCACTGACAGTCTTCTTCCTATTTATTCTCCAAAACAACTATATTATAGGGCCTTTTGGCATGACATTGTTTTGCATGCAACTTTTATTTTGTCAATCTAGCATAACTAAAGCACCGAACCTACAAACATACTATCAAAACAATAGAATATCAGTTTGGGATACTATATTTTTCCATTCGGCGATCCAATACCTTTTGTAATACCTTCAACCCTTCAAAAGATAGGGGATAAGAGAAGGTAGTTGTGGTACCTAACAAGGAGAACCTAGATAATGCCTATAAACGAGTCATTAATGGTGATGATACAAAATAGTGTCACCTTTGAATTGCTTCAATAGCCTATAAATAGTAAAGAATCCCTACTCTAGAAATATCATTTCACGAAATAAAACACACCATAATCCACGCGTAATTTGATAAATGAATGGAAATAACTATCAGTGGGCAATAATAATAATAATAATATACCCATAGATCTTAGTTTAGGGGTGTATTGAGGTTTATACCACATATTTGATAGTGTATGCATCCAATACTTGCTCATTAATTGATCACTAATATCAATTGATATACCATCACTCTTATTGGTAACTCCAATTTTTTCACATTTCTAGTAACCTACAAATTCCAAACCCTTTGTTTTCACGGAGTTTTTGTGAGGTTATGGGTGCAAAAATATTGGAGATTGGCATCCTAAGGTTGATATTGGTACCTTCAATTTTTTATATACCATGATAGTTTTATGGTTGCTAATCCCAAGGATCCTCCTTAATTGATACCATGATATTTTTATGGTTGCTAACCCCAAGGGTCATAAATTGGTAGACACTCATGTGAAAGATCACATAGGCCTCAAGATCAAATCCCATTGAGTCCCTTGGGGTTAGCAGTTGATATTCCATCTAGTGATTGTTGGAGACATTTACCACCATACACACTCATTTTGGTCAATTTGGCCTGGTAAAACCACTATCCTAAGTTTTATTGACTTAATTGACATCAGAGGAGCACTAATGACATCAGCTAGATCACACCCACGTCTACCTTCAGTCAAGGATGCTAACTTATCCTTCTCCTACATTCGGGGAGGCTAACTGGAGCACTCTGGGGGTGATCTGAGTGTCATTAATGCCCCATATTGCTAACTGATGGTTACAATCAGTTAAACAGAGCAGTGAAGGTGCCTTCCTTCATTAAATTGATTATTTATTTATTATTTAATGAACTGGAGTCAACAGGGCGCCTCCAACCACTCTAATGTTCAGCTAACCTCATTGGGGTTCATTGGAGTCATTTATGCACTACCACTTGTTGGTTGGTTTGTTGTTACATGTGTCTGACCTACTTTCAGTTAGACTCAGTCATTTATTGCACTCTGACTTCAATTAGGGCTCAGTTGAGTCAATTAGGGTTTTGATGAATGGTTAACTTGAGTGTTGACTGTGGCTTACATTCAGTTAAGCTAGACTCACTCATTCAATTCAAATGACCTCCTTGGGAATTCAAATTGCTTTGTCATTCATTCTTGCAGCATGATCATTGTATTGTATTACTCATTCTTTATGTGAATATACAAAGCGACTACTCATTTTGTAGCACAATTACACCATTTTCATGCCTTATTGTTATTAATATTTGATAAGACTTGTGTTTAGTCCCTAGATTACTATGACAGATTAATATGGTATCAAAGCTCATGGTGGGACAAATCTCAGATCTCTCAAAAACAAGGTTTTTGACAGATCTTGCATGAAAATTGAGTGATAGCACAAAAATCCAGCACTGCACCAGAAGCCAAGGCTTACCACTTAATACCCCAAGTAAGGAACTTGTTGATCAAGCTTGCTTGATTGACTATGTTGGGTGTGATGAAAGCCTAAAACGTGCAGGCTGTCTGACCTTACATTGCCCTTTTTGTTGTGATTTTCAGGTTTTTAACAGGTGAAAGCATTCGCTCCAGCAGATTTAGATGGCTTCTTTCGTAGATCTTTTGACTCCGTTCAATTTCCACTCATGGAAAGGAGACATGGAGATCCAGATACATGCCAGAGGACTCTATAGGGTCACTATGGACACTGAAGAAGAGCCTATGGACACTGAAGAAGAGCCTGCTTTTGTGACAGACAAAGCTAGATTCTTGAACAAGAAGGATGAAGCATTCAGATTGACGTGCCTCTCTGTTTCCCGGGATATTCTTTTCCAACTTTCGGTATTGAAGACTCAAAAGGAAATTTGGGACAAATTGGAAACCCTGTATGGAAAGCAGGATGATTTGAGAGTTTACCAGCTCGAACATGAATTGATGTCTCTCTAGCCTTCCAATTTCGAGACCTTGAATGAATTTTTCACAAAGTTCAAGCACATTGTCTTACTATTGAAGCAATGCAAAGTGGATAAGGAGGATGATCAGCTCATCCTCACCATACTCTCCAAACTTGGACTTGATTATTCAGTTTTTGTCTCTACATTCTGTGCGGGGAAGCTCACAACCCCTGGATGGAAGATGCCTACACTCAATGCCTTCATTGAGTCCCTAACAAGTGAACATTATAAGATTGTCTAGATGGGGATCATCAGATCCTCCCATGATCAAGCCCTCCATGTCTCGAGGCCCAAAGATATGAAGGGTAAAGGAAAGCAGTAGAAGAACCCAAAAACTAAATTCGAAGCTCCTAAGCCTAAATTTGAAAACCAGTAGCATGATGAGTCTTCCGGATCAAAGAAGAATAAAGGAAAAGGGCACCATGGAAAGGAAAAAGGAAAGTGTTCATACTACAGGAAGGGATTCCACCTTGAACATGCATGCATGAAGAAGAATATTGATGAAGCTACCTCTCTCCTTGAGAGAAATCACATCAATCTTTCGGAAATCTTTCGGAGGAGAGATCAGCAAGATCGGGAGCCACAGCATGAAAGAGGTCATGCCCTCATGGCAAGCACTTCGAAGTACAAAGCACTCTTGATTGATTCTGGAGCTTCAAACCACATGATGGCTGAAAGAGAATCCTTCTCATCCTTGGAGACCAGCAAATCCATCCCCATCCACATGGGAGATGACTCCACCATCATTTCAGAAGGACAAGGTACAGTTGATCTTAAGAATGGCTATTTTTCAAATGTTTTGTTTGTACCATCTCTGGAATAAAATCTCCTTAGTGTCTATCAGATGACACATACAGGAGTGCCTAAGAGAGTATATTTCAGCTCGAATGATGTTGATATAATAGAACTTGCATTCAGTAAACTTGTTGCTAAAGGCCTTGCAAACCATCATGCAAAAGCTTATGAGTTTTCCCACTTTGTGCCGGATGCAAAGCCCATCGCTCTCCTAACTCATGGAAATGAAGTTAGTAGGCTATGGCATGAGAGGTTTGGCCATATAAATTTCAAATATTTGCAGAAATTATAGAAAAACTCCATGGTTGAAGGCCTCTCGGTCATCAAGGAAACCATTGGAATTTGCAAGGGCTGTGTGGTTGGAAAACACCCTGAGCAAAAGTTCGATCGGGGGAAGGCAAACCGAGCTACATGCATATTGGGGCTGATACATTCTGATATCAGTGGTCCAATTCCTGTCACATCAATGAATGGATCAAGGTATCTTCTGACTTTTTTTTATTATTTTTCAAGGTACACATGGGTCTTCTTTCTCAAAAAGAAGTTTGAAGTATGTGAAAAATTCACTGAACTGAAGGCCTTGATCGAGAATGCCTCTGGGCTTAAGATCAAGATATTGAGATATGATAATGGTGGGGAGTATTTAAGTAATGAGTTTCTACACATATTCTCCCAAAGTGGTATTCAGGTCCAAAATTCAATTCCCTATACTCCCTAGCAGAACGGTGTAGCAGAAAGGAAGAATCGGTCTTTCAAGGAGATGACCACTTGTATGTTGGAATCAAAGAAGTTGGCTGCAAATTTGTGGGCTGAAGCCATGCATGCTACAGAATACATTCAAAATAGAGTGCCACACTCATCCGTGAAAGGTAATACCCCTTTCTAAGCATACTTCGGACACAAGCCGGATGTGTCGAACCTCGGGTGTTTGGGTCAACTGCATGGGCCCGAATTCCACTTGATAAAAGAAGGGCTTTGCAACCGCAAAGAATAGAATGTCTGTTTATTGGGTATGTTGATGAATCAAAAGGTTTCAAGCTGTTGGATATAAAAAAAAACATATCATCATCAAAAGGAGTGTCAAGTTCGATGAGCCTCTTCAGGAGGTGGAACTAGTGAAGGAGAAAACTGCTAAATTTCCTTCCTATTCTACTGAATATTTGGATGATGAAATTGGGGGTGATGACCTTGATTTGGATCCTCTGATTTCTGATATCAGTGTAAATCAAATATCAGATGCTGAATTAGAACCTGAATTTCAAAATCATCTTCCCACATTGGCCCGACAGACACTCTCCTCCGCAGGAGATAACATTGGAAATCCGGATGATCCAAGGAGAACCCGGTCTGATTTCCAAAGAGCAGGTATTGCGCTCTCTTGTCTTGATAATTTGCTGTCCTAAACTTGTTATTTGATGATTATTTCAGACCCAAAATCCTACTACCATTCTCGGAAGGATCTGAGATGGCAAGTTTCCATGGATAAAGAGATGAATTCTCTTCAGAAAAACACTACTTGGGAGCTAGTTTCTCTTCCTCCGGGAAGGAAATTGGTTCAATGCAAGTGGGTGTTTCGGAACAAGGTTGCTGATGATGGTAGAACCTAAAAATATAAGGCAAGGTTAGTGGAAATTTTTTTCTCTCAGGTCCAAGGTGTGGACTACCATGAGACTTTTGCACCGGTTGCAAAAATGAACTCCATCCGCCTAGTTTTGGCAATTTCAGCATCTAAGCACTGGGAAGTGCATCATATGGATGTTAAGTCAGCCTTTCTACATGGAGATCTTCATGAGGATATATACATGAAGCAACCTGAGGGATACATCTCTGGTCCATCTTTGGTTTTCAAGCTAAAGAAGTCACTATATGGGTTAAAACAGGCCCCAAGAGAGTGGTATTCCAAGATGGATGCCTTCCTTCTCTTGCAAAAATTCCAAAGGTGTAGATCAGATCCAAATGTGTATATACAGTAGTATGATGGTCATTTGATTATTATTGTTTTATATGTTGATGACTTACTTATCACAGGTAGCACAGATGCTTCTATTTCAGCCTTCAAAACTGCTCTCCACAATGCTTTTGAAATGAGCGATTTGGGGCTCTTAAAACAATTTTTGGGGCTCGAAATTGAGAAAAATTATGATGGGATAGTGATCACTCAGTCCAAATAAATATCAGACCTATTATTCAAGTTTAACATGGCTGAATGTAGGCATGCACGATTCCCTTTCCTTTCAGGGATCAGCCTTGAAGAAGGAAAAAGCACACCTCCCATGGATTGCACTATCTATGAACAGCTGATTGGTAGCTTGTTGTACTTGACTCATTCTCGACCTAATATCTGTTATGTCATGAATGATGTATCAAGATACATGCTGTGATCCTCATTGGAAGGCAGATAAGAGAATCCTCTAGTATATTCAGGGAACCAGGACTTACATCATTCACTATGTTGCAGATTTCGAGCTAGAGCTGGTTGGATACACAGATTCGGATTGGGAGGGTGATTGTATTGATTGAAAGTATACTTCCAAATATGTATTCATCTTTGGTGGTGGCCCCATTTTCTGGTCTAGTAAAAATCAGGCTGCCATAGCATTATATTCAGCAGAGGCCGAGTATCGAGGAGCGGGGAATGCTTGCATCCAAGCAGTTTGGTTGCAAGGCATTCTTTCATAGTTTGATCTTGGTAGTAATTTGTTCACTGTCCTCTTTTTTGACAATCAAAGTTCTATTAATATAACCATATATCCAATTACCAAGCAGAGGACCAAGCATGTAGAGATCCACATGCACTATATCAGGGAGCTAGTGCATGACAGGACCATCATTCTGCAATACTGCCCGACTGATGAGCAGATTGCAGACATCTTCACCTAGAGATTTTTAGAAAATAAGTTCACTTACCTCCATTCACTATTGGGGGTGAGTCCATCAGGGTGATCAGACTACTTTCATTGTTCAGCTTGAGGGGGGGATTTTCCCACTAGGTTTTCCCTCTTTTCCTCACTTAGTTTTTTTTTTTAGCATTGTTTCAGTTTTAGTATTGTACAGGGTGACCTATGGCCTTAGTTGCTGGGGCCCTAGAATTTTTATGCATTTTATGTTTTCTACTCCTCCTGAGTATAGCTTAAGGGGGGGTGTTGGAGACATTTACCACCATACACACTCATTTTGGTCAATTTGGCCTAGTTAAACCACTATCCTAAGTTTTATTAACTTAATTGACATCAGAGGAGCACTAGATGACATCAGCTAGATCACACCCACACCTACCTTCAGTTAAGGAGGCTAACTTAGCCTTCTCCTACATTCGGGGAGGCTAACTGGAGCGCTCCGGGGGTGATCTGAGTGTCATCAATGCCCCATTTTGCTAACTCATGGTTACAATCAGTTAAACAGAGCAGTGAAGGCACCTTCCTTCATTAAATTGATTATTTATTGATTATTTAATGAACTGGAGTCAACAAGGGCGCCTCCAACCACTTCTGATGTTCAGTTACATTTCAGTTAACCTCATCGGGGTTCATTGGAGTCATTGATGCGCTACCACTTGTTGGTTGGCTTGCCGTGACATGTGTCTAACCTACTTTCAGCTAGACTTAGTCATTTATTGCACTCTGACTTCAGTTAGGGCTCAGTTGAGTCAATTAGGGTTTTGATCAGTGGTTAACTTGAGTGTTGACTATGGCCTACATTCAGTTAAGCTAGACTCAGTCATTCAATTCAAATGACCTCCTTAGGAATTCAAATTTCTTTGTCATTCATGCTTGCAGCATGATCATTGTATTGTATTACTCATTCTTTGTGTGAATATACAGAGAGGCTACTCATTTTGTAGCACAATTACACCATTTTCATGCCTTATTGTTATTAATATTTGATGAGACTTGTGTTTAGTCCCTGGATTACTGTGACAGATTAATAGTGATTACCATCATCCTCCATCCTCAAAACCATGGAAAAGGGGGAAATCCACATAACCCACCCCAATCCTCATGGAACATATTGAAACAACCCAATTCCCAGGTTGTAGATGGGTTGTGGAGCCTGCTACAATGAACTCCAAGACTCAAAGCACTATCCATGAAAACGTAACCTCTTATGTTTCTCTTTCCTAAGAAAGAGACCCCAAGAATATGTCCATGTAAACCCTAACATCCTTTGTGTTTTTCTTTCCTATGAAATAGATTCGAAGCATCTCTTTGTGTAAGCCCTAACCTTCTTCCTATTTTTTTCCTCGCAAAGACACTCAATGAATTCATCCATGTAACCCTAAGCTTCTTCCTATTGTTTTTCTTAGAAAGGAGGTCAGGTGATGAAAAGTGCAAGGATAGGCTAAGCAAGGAAACTATGCTCTCGAAAATACATGTTCTCCAAAGAAACAAGTCTCAACCAAGGAACCTCCTTCTTTGATCTTCTTCATTACTCCCCATCTCAATGGATTGGTGCTTTCTAGTGCTTTAACACTTTCATTCTGTTAGGTTCATTTTCTTTCTTTTAGGCATTCCTTGGGGATGTATTTTTGCCTCCCCCTTGTCATCTTTGTCTATTGTATTCATTTTACAATTCCATGCATCAATTTGATCTTTATTGAACATGAATATTTATATTAAATTAAATCAAGTATTATACACAAAATATTATATATATATATATATATATATAACCCTAAGGAAGATTTAATGGTCACTAAAATCATTTTTTTCCTATGATTATTTTTTAAGGATTCATGACATATATGCCTACTCATTTCCTCTCTCTATTTTTTCCCCATTAATAGATTGACCTCCACAATCGTGTTGGTCTAGTCCCCTTGAAAATCATAATTAAGCACAATTACTGGATTCAGCCCTAGGATTAACCACACCCAAATCAAATTCTTGAATTATTCCACCTTGTTTTGACTAATATAAAGTTGTTTACGTAGGATAATTAGGGTTATTTAGGGTTAGGGTTTTGAATCCCTAATTCCTAATTTTGGGATGACTGGCACACTCGTTTCGAACTCTTCAGTCAATTCAAGTCGCACACTTGTTCTTGTAACCTTGTAATTAAACAATCAACTACCACTTAGGATCTCATTACCTTTGCACCTTCACCCAACCCGAGACGTGTCAAAGCTAACCTAAAATGAAACAACACTCCCCCTAGTGGCACTCATGGCACCTAAAGTAACTACTTCTAGGTTTGAACTTGCTCTATTTTCCTGCTCTTTTTTCTATAGATCGTATGTCTACTTAGTGGGACACCGAATCACATTAATTATTGTTACCAGACATAGAAACTCAGTATATTATGAAAATATGGTTTTCAAATTTTCAAAAACTTGAAATTAAATTTAAATTTAAGTTTAAATTTAAAGAAGAAAAATCTAAAATTAATTGCCATTTTACGCAATATTACATACATGAATATTTTATTATTAAATATTAAAATATTTATAAAAAAAATTCATAAACTACTATACAGTTATAAAGTAAAAAACTTTTGATTAGAAAGAGAAAATTGTAGTGTACGCAAGGGTCGATATTACATTACTTGTTAATAATACATTAGTGGTATCTTGTAACAACTATTTTGACAATGATCAAGGTGTGAAGAGGGAATCCAAAATGATACGTGGAGGTGCAACATGCTCCTATATGGTGTGCCTCCATTCTACTGTAGTTTGAAGAGATGTTGGCATGTGTGCTTTGGACATTCGCTTGGTACAAGGTGAGAGCAGCAAGATGTAGACATCAAAGGGATGGGGTAGGAGACATAAGGTGCTTTGTACATTAGATTTAGAATTATTCCCTAGTGTGAGTGATATTTGATGTTTCCTTGCCCTTTTTCCATCCCCTTGGTTTCATCAAATCATTGAGGAAGGCATCATATAGTTAATTTAAGAGCCTTTTGATTTGTGCGGAATAGTATTTTTTGGTTCTTTCTAATATGGGATTGCCTTAGGGTTTCCTTAGGGTTGAAAATGGGAAAACAAGTTAGCATTGCCTTAGGGTTGAAAATTAATATGGGAAAACAAGCATCATCATGACAAGCTAAAAGGAATAAATCAGCAAATATTACAGACTGATATAAATGTATTTAAAACATTCTTTTCATTCCTGAATGTGCCAAGTAGCAGATCTGGAAATGTCCGCTCTTCACCACCATTATATATATATATATATATATATATATATTATTGTTGTAGGTTACCACTGAGAAATATGCCTCTGAAGTGTTGGTTTATGCACTATAGAGTAGCACTGAAGAGCTTAAAACATCCACTCTACAGGATCTCCAAGAATTCAACATCATTATTTGTCCATTACTGTAAAGGCGATGTACTAGAAGATTTTCCTGGACTTGTTGATTTCACTGTGAAGTTGAACGTAAATGATAAACAAAGAGGAGCACTAAGAAAGCTACAACACTTTGTAGGAAATCGAATGAGTAGAGATATAATGCCTGCAACAGTCTGCATACATCCTTCACTTGAATGATGTTAGTTCTTGGCAATCCTGTAGAGTGGATGTTTGGTTGCTCTATCGGTTGCTTCTTATAATTTATAATAAACTTGGCCCAATATTATGATTCGACAGTGAGGTGCTTAGTTCACTGGAAATTGGGTTATGTAATACTTGGTCATTAATGGACAATCATGAATCTTATGGTTTATGCTTTGGGTCTTGAAGCAAGTACTAGGTATTTTGATGTCTTCCATTTTTTATTTGAACATTTTATGTCAATTTTCACCGTGTCTGATTTTTTTTTGCCCCTCTTACAATTAACACGATAATATGACCTTTGTGGTTTAGACAGTTGGTTAGCTTTAGAATTATTCCCTGGTGTGAGTGATCTTTGATGTTTCCTTGCCCTTTTTCCATCCCCTTGGTTCCATCACATCATTGAGGAAGGCATGATATAGTTAATTTAAGAGTCTTTTGATTTGTGCGAAATAGTTGTTTTTGGCTCTTTCTACTATGGGATTGCCTTAGGGTTGAAAATTAGTATGGGAAAACAAGTTAGCGTTTCCTTGGGGTTGAAAATTAATATGGGAAAAAAAGAATCATCATGACAATATAAAAGAAATAAATCAGCAAATATTACAGATTGATATAAATGTATTTAAAACATTCTTTTCATTCCTGAATGTGCCAAGTAGCAGATCTGGAAATGTCTGCTCTTCACCACCATGGATTAGATATATATATGTGTGTGTGTGTGTGTGTGTGATTGTTCTAGGTTACCACTGGGAAATATGCCTTTGAAGTGCTGGGTTATGCACTATAGAGTAGCACTGAAGAGGTTAAAACATCCACTCTACAGGATCTCCAAGAACACAACATCATTATTTGTCCATTGCTGTAAAGGCGATGTACTAGAAGATTTGCCTGGACTTGTTGATTTCACCGTGAAGTTGAACGTAAATTATAAATGAAGAGGAGAACTAAGCAAGCTACAACACTTTGTAGGAAATCGAATGAGTAGATATGTAATGTCTGCAGTAGTATACATACATCCTTCACTTGAATGATGTTAGTTCTTGGCGATCCTGTATAGTGGATGTTTGGTTTCTCTATCGGTTGCTTCTTGGAATTTATAATAAACTTGGCCCAATATCATGATTCGACTGTGAGGTGCTTAGTTCACTGGAAATTGGGTTAGGTAATACTTGGCCATTAATGGAAAATCATGAATCTTATGGTTTATGCTTTGGGCCTTGAAGCAAGTACTAGGTATTTTGATGTACTCCATTTTTTATTTGAACATTTTATGTCAATTTTCACCGTGTCTGATTTTTTTTTTGCCCCTCTTACAATTAACATGATAAGATGACCTTTGTGGTTTAGACAGTTGGTCAGCTTTAGAATTATTCCCTGGTGTGAGTGATCTTTGATGTTTCCTTGCCCTTTTTCCATCCCCTTGGTTTCATCAAATCATTGAGGAAGGCATGATATAGTTAATTTAAGAGCCTTTTGATTTGTGCGGAATAGTCTTTTTTGGTTCTTTCTACTATGGGATTTCCTTAGGGTTGCCTTAGGGTTGAAAATTAGTATGGGAAAACAAGTTAGCATTGCCTTAGGGTTGAAAATTAATATGGGAAAACAAGCATCATCATGACAAGCTAAAAGGAATAAATCAACAAATATTACAGACTGATATAAATGTATTTAAAACATTATTTTCATTCCTGAATGTGCCAAGTAGCAGATCTGGAAATGTCCGCTCTTCACCACCATTGATTAGATATATATATATATATATATGATTGTTGTAGGTTACCACTGGGAAATATTCCTCCAAGAATTCCTGTAGCAGCTGGTCTGATTTCTTCCATTATTGTGGTGGTACCTATTTGTGACATGAAGATACATACTAGATCGGCAGAAAACTGTGTTTCTTAGAGCAATATGGGTGAACAATAGAAGACTGCAAATCAATGATAAGTTAGGGATAATATTCATTATAAAAGGACCTTTGGGTAGGCAGAACATGGCATCAATTCATCCTCCATTGGAGTCCTTCAACCATTCATCTCGCTCCCCTTTGTTCGTAGGTCTCAAAATATTTACTTTGGGAACAAAGTACTTATACAATTCGATTAAAGCCATCAGCTATGCAAGATGATGAAAGTAAGGATATTGTTTCATGTTTCACTTTTGTTTCAAAAGGAATACTAAAAAGTTAGGAAGTACCAAAGCTAGTCATTATGTGCACGTGGAATTAATGTAGGGAGAGAAGTCATGTCCACTTTTTTGTTCTTGAATGGGAGCAATGATGAAACCACAATAGTGGTTTATAGATGGAAATCATGTAATGGCAATCACAGGGAAACTGTCAAACATTGGGAAGAATCATTGCACTGACAGGAAAACTATATACAGAGATGACATGCCGGATGACTAAAAGAGCTACCTAAACCACGAAATGCCAACTCGGAACAGGTCAAACCTATTGCAAAATCTCCCTAAACATTTCCATGTACCCACCGTCGTACCTATACATTTAGGAACATTTCATACCCACTCCAAAGCCCCCAGGAGCAGGGAAACACTAGGTATGAGCTGGCTAAACCCAACATTATTAAAAGATATATTTTTGGTGGGGAATCAAATGTCACTTTCAGAAATGAACTTGTTTTGAATAATTAAAATCCTTAATCAACCAAAAGCTTCATGCCTTGACCACAATGAATAAAATACCTACCACAAACTCCTACTGCAAACTACAAAATACAAGGTTTAAGATATTTCAAAACATACCAACAGGTACAAAAATATTGGCATTCAAATAAAAAAATTTGTGTACAATTACAAATTTGCAAACATGTAAAAAATGCATTAAGACCAACACAAAATCAGAAAAGGTCCTTAGTGTTACCCTACATTTTGTATGGGTGTCCACTGGTGATTCTAATCACACTCTCTAGGGGTGAAGTTATCATGATTGTAATCTTGAAATCAAATCTAGGCATTTCTGAGTTGGTTTTGAAATTTGGATAGTTTATGGAGTGTAACAGCAGTGAGCCCTTTCATTTTCAGTTATGAGCACACTAGGAGCAATGTTGGGCAGTCCTATGGGCATAAACAACTCTAGAATCAAGTATGAGCATCAAAGGGACAAATCTGAGCACTTTGGGAGCATTCTGAAGGTCACAACAAATAGTAAAGCATCTCAAATCAGCTATAATTAATCTAACTTTCAGGTCTGGGCACATTGCAGCCCTAAAAGATGATGATCAATGGCAATAGGAGGCGGTCTTTGCAATTCTGGCTATGAAAATGAGAAATCTGTGGGTGAAAGCAACCCTAAAATCTGATTCATATGCCTTATAGCAGCATCCACATGAATTTTGGGCACAAACAAACCTGTTTGACAGTACAAAAGGGTACGAATCAACCCTATTTCAGCATCTTGGGCACCCTTGTGCACTTATCCATCACCAAACAAGCCTACTTCTAAATCTGGGCCAAATTGGAGCGTTAAAAGGCAGTTTTGGGCATGAATAGCCCTATGAAAAGTGATGAACAATGGAAAAAACAGGCTTTGAGAAATGTTGGGTTGAATTTGAGGGTTGAAATGACATTAACAAACAATTATGGGCACAAATATGGACATAAAAAGCAGGCCTGGGCACTCCAACAGCCTCAAACCTTCATTTTGGGCATAAATAAGGGCTGTTCCAACCTCCTAATCAACAATTTATAGCAGTATCATGAATTCTGGATGCTTTTTCTCCACGAAAGGGGGGTAAACAAACCTAATAAAACAAATATCATTTAATTTCAGACCCTATAAACCAAGTTGGATTGTGCTTTAGGTGATTCTTGGCAGTCTCTTGAAGGAGATTAGTAGCAAATAACAGTCTTTGGTGGCTTTCCTTGCAACCGTAGGTCACAAAACAACCCTAAAAATCTCTGGACCTGTGCACAATAGAAGTAACAACCCCAGTTGGCCCTAAAATACCAATTTTTTTCTACATTAAGGGCCCCTGTGCATAAAATGGAAGCCCTAAAGAAGGCCAATTCACCTTGGTGTACTGGTTTATTGTTAAAGGAAGGCCTTCTCTCATTATTTGAGGAACATTCACCCTTGGAGACACATGCATAAGGGTAGTGTTCAGCCCTACCAAAGGATAAATTCATCGTTTGAAGCATGCTTACACTCTTTTATACACCATTTCATGAGATATATTACATGCTTGGAGGTTACTCATTGAGCTGGTCCACTTGGAAGGTTGTTCACATGGTTCATGCCCTATTTTGTGAAGAACGTTTTTGTATTTGGAGGCTGCTTTATAGATTGACGATTTTGCACTTCGGTGGCGTCTAGGGCCTACAAAGCAAGTTGTGTTTTACTCCAAATAGTGTTATGATAATATAGGAATCCTACAAAGCTATTTGACTCGATAATGAAGTAGGTTTAGAGTCTCGATGTTTATATTTCTAGGTTAATTTTTTTTTTGAATTTAAGTGTCATGTGTGTGACCTGTGCAGTCCCACATTCACTTGGTTGAGTTAGTACAGATTGGGATGAATTGACCATTTTGTTACTGATCCAGTCAATTCATACCCTGAATTGCTTGGTTCGGTACCAAACTTGTCACTCGAATCGTTTCAAAGGCCGAGTCAGCTCGGTTGGGGTTCAACTCGGTTGACTCGGTCGAGTTTGAGTCTATGTCACGAGGCTCATTGTAATATTTTTATTGATTAAGGATTATTCTATATATTTTATATATGTTTCTATATTGTATATAGAAATACACTTGATTAAATATGCAAATATTATTGTTGAAAAGGGGTCAGGCCAGTAATAAGAACACCTGCATATCCAAATACACAACCACCATAATCGCTCCAACATTCTACATGCCAGCATATTTGCTATATGTGATGTATGTTTCAAACATATTTCCAGAGACGTGAAAACATTGGTGACCAAGCATAGTGCCCATCCATGTATATTGCCAACTCCTTTAGGAACATACATTTATAATACATTATATAAATATTTGTGAGCATATCATAGTGCCCATGTATAACATGATATTTTGTGAGCCTACCCAATACATGTTAGGAAAAGGCAATGCAAGCAATAAGTGAGAATGGAGACTTGTATGTAACTAAAAGAGGGGCATACATAAGAATTTTTAGGGCATACATTATAATTTTTTAGAATTTCCAGTGTACTGTTGTAGGATTGCCACTATGCAAATAAGGCATTGACTTGATAGTCACGATCCCATTAGTATGATAAATTATGGGAGAGATCAGAAAAACATCCTTACACAAATATTAACCGATAAGTATGGTTTTGGTGTATCATTTGGAGAATAACATCCTATAACAATAGTTGTTGTTATGACTCTTAAAGGGTCCTAGATGAGATCTAGGCACTTTTAGGCCCTTGAGCTTTCAAGCTTAAGAAGCCATAAACAACATGTATGTGCACCCTAGCAATGATGGAAAAGATCATAAAACATATTAGGTAAAATGGGTAATCATCTACAACATCACAACATCATTCATGGGAAAACTAAAAACCACTTACAACCATCAAAAGTAAGGGTTACAACAACAACGAGTGTAGATTAAGGAGAGAGGAGTGGCCAGGAAAATGAATAATTGGGCCAATGTAGAGTGTAAAAGTGACCTAGAAGTTTGGAAGAGGAGATTAACCAAGATTCCTTGAAAAAGGAGCTCATGTCAAAGATGCTTTTTGATGGAAGTGACCAACATACCAACTCCGTATCACTTCTATCCGAAGTAAATGTAGATGAATGCGAAGATATGTTCTTTCAAGGAGATAGTCCATTAAAGGAGAACCTCCAGGCCCTGTATAGACATATATTGCCATAAATTGCAGTGTTATATTTTCTGCATATGCATAACAGATTGTCTCAAGCTTGACAATGTTGAAAGGCCAAAGTCCAATGGGCACAAGCATACATATGAAGCTTATGAAGCCTACCCAATTCATGTTAGGAAAAGGAAATGCAAGCAATAAATGAGATGGAGACTTGTATGTAACTAAAAGAGGGGCATACATTAGAATTTTTAGGGCTACCAAATGCCCACACCTATTAACCAAACTCATTCTTGACAAGCTTTTTCTTTAACAAGTTTTTTGCTTATAAGTCTTTCCAAGTTTTTTTGCTGGTATTTTGCTATGCTTATGCCAAATTTTTTTTTTGTCCATGGTGTAGGTAGAACCAAACAGATATTTTTCAGACCCGTCTTCCTCCAACGAAGGGAGTTTGGGAAGGCTAGAGGAAAGTGAGACATCCAGTAGGTCTAAAAGGGCTAGATCAACTAGATGTCAGAAGATCAAAAGAAAATTCAATAAACGCATGAAATTTTTTCTCAAAGGAGGGGGGTCATGTTCCTATGATGATGAGACAATGGTAGACATCGACGTGCCCTTAAGGTACTAACACCTAGTGAAACAATGGGTGCCTAGGGATATTCCTCAAGTAAACACTAATTTTTGTGTGAATGAGAGGATATATAGAATTGCACCGTCGTCATTGCATGGATTGGGGTTGTTTTGCATGGACAACATAAAGGTTGGATACGGTAGATGTACAGGATTGATGGAGTAGGTTGGACCCTGTTACAACTACAGTGATTGGATGCGCCTGGTCCAATATACACGAATTATGCATAGATATGGGTTGTCAGCGAATTATATACAACTGAAATACAAAGCTTAAAATAAAGGAGCAACGTTGTACATGGACGGAAGTCCAAAAAACAACTGATAATATTGCAGGGTTTATAAATAGTACACAACCGGGGTCTACACTAAAGCAACCGAACTGCATATTCGAGTCATGTGAAGGAAATTGTGTCTTTGTATGTGCAATTAAATCAATATCTGCTAGCGAAGAACTGCTTATTAATTACAATTTGAATTGTGTAGATACAAACACGGTTAGTATGGTTGTGGTACAATAAACAATTTAACCAACCTTTTATTAATTATTTTAACATCTATAGGATTTTTTGTTAGCATATAACTAGAATTTTCTATTTTTCATGTTTCCTTAGGTAACTTTTAGTATGTTTTTGATGCAGGGTTCTCTCAGGGGCACCTCCATCTCCGAAGATGTTTGTCGACCTGAGTCAAGGCAGCAGATATATATCGATATTGCCGATGTAATAAATTTAGGATGGACATACAGATATGTTGTTATGTATTTTCATTAGTATATTAGGTTTGTTTATACAATATTATCTATTTTTCATGCAGAGTGTTGATCAGGGAATCCAACCGGTTATTGATCAGCTGACTACAGCATTGGGGCAACAACCAAACATGAATGTAATTATCCATTTCAAATACGTTAAAATTGTAAACATGTATATCGTGACGCATAATGTTTATTTTGTTATGTTCTTTTTTATGTTTGCGTTCATGATGGTAATGTTGTTTAAATTTTTTGCAGATTAACCGGGAAAAGTCCCCAGCTGTTGATCAGACGACTTGAGCCTTGAGGCAACCAGTAAACCTAAATGTAATTCCACATTCTAAAAACTTAAAAAATGTACACATATAAAACATGTAGCATAGTTTTTATTTTTGTTCTGTATTTGTTAGCTTTTACATATTGCGTTCATTGTGATAATGTTCTCTACCTTTTTTGTAGGTGGCTGATCGAGGTAAGTCCCCATTTGTTGATCAAACCACACCCTCATCTAGGTGTCAGGTAATCCTAGATGTAATACTATGACTCTATCATGATAGACAATTTTTGTTAATATAATTGTTTGCGCACACTATTGCTTCAAAGACTAAGCAATTTTTTTTATATTTCAATTGCAGACAAGGGATTTGGTTTATGAAAAAACGTCTCAAAACTCTTTACAGAATGAGGTCTCCTAGTTGATGAGAGATAGTGAAATTAGAGAGTCTGCAGACCCATTGAGGGTGCTACAAAAGACCAGGGAGAAACAAAATGAGGAACTGATTCTTCTGACATTGTCAAACAGAAGGGGTCGAAAAATGGATTCAATTGTTGTTATAGCAACGTAAAAAATTGGATGTAATTTCTTGAATAATAATGTAAATTCATTTATAAAAACTTTATAATATTTGATTTTATATGCTATTGAACTTATAATACAATGGTTTGAATTTACAATGCGCTATGGAGATTATTAGTGGTGGTCAAGGCAATGTTGGTCCCAGTGACCAAACCACTCTACGTACACCACATACTTCTCCCATATTGTCCACTGAACAATCGACAACACACTCTGCAACACCCTCGAGGGCGGCAAAGAGTGCAGCCGATGCTTCCCCAACCACAACATATGATGCAAAAGAAGGGGTGGATGCAGGGTTAGATAGAGATGTGGAAGCATTTCCTGGATCTTCTCATGTCACTAGAACTGGTTCAATATTGTGCATATTTTTGGTGAATGAAGAACTAGTTCCAATAAAGATAGAGAGGATTCCAGGTCATTATAGATTGTTCAATTTAGCTTTTATAATTTGTGTCTAATATACTGATAATATTTTTTAATGTTGACTAATGATGGCATTAATGTTTTATAGGAAATGATATATTTTATAAACATATGAATGATTTGGCGTTGGAGATCTTCGGGCCCACCATCCGCACAATGTCGAACAAGCAGCCAAAAGCTTTAAAGGATGATCTAACTAATCGCTTAGTTAGTCTATTCGAAAAAGATACCTTCGATACATCGAAGGTCCTACAGAAGGTTGGAAAACATCTGAAGATTTTCCGAGACCAGTATAGGGTTCACCTAGAAAAGAACCCTAGGTATGAGCGCCCTCCAATGATTCTATCTATGGAGTGGAAAGCCCTGGTGGAAGATGGAAAAGAGAAGGGCCTGAGAAAATCAAGAAAGATACCACCAGCTAGAACAGGGAGGTATGCAATACATTCCAAAATGTAGTGGTAAGCCTTATTATTACTAGTTTTTATATCAATTTTGGTACATCGACTAACGTATTTAAAAAATTAATTAGGCTCTTGGACACATCTAAGGCCACCAAGGAAAGAATTGAAAAAAATTGGCCAACACAAGCTTGGGCCTAGTGGTTACTCCAACTTGGAGGCGCGATATGTAAGTATTGCAAAACCCGAATCCGCATCCAAATATCATACAGATTATTATTTTTGTTTTGTTCTGGAAAAAAATGTAAAATTAATGACATCATGTAAATATGAAGGCCGACTGGTTCAAAGAATTTCCCAGTGCGGATTACATGAAGCTTGGCTTCAAACATGGCTTTGATGCCGTTGTTGAACACTGGAGAAGCTTGTCTGGGCATACTGCACGATCTTCTGCTGATCCATCTGGTGCCCAAGTATGTAAAAACTGTATAGTTTAATGATAAATTATTAATGCTCATGCAATTTATTCCTTATAAATAAATTAACATAAATTATTTATTCATTTTTGTGCAGGAAAGTAATGATCCAGTTCATGTTGAGGATGTACATGACCAACCAAACGAAGATCATGCTTCTCATCCTGGTAATGAATTTTTTAATGTGCTACTCTTTTTTATAGACCATTGCAGATGATGAACATTAATTCTAATTCTACACAATTCAACTGCAGAGCATGTAGATGTAGATAACACGGAACTGATTGGGCTTGTACAAGATAATGTTGAACATGTTGATGTGCCCATGGCAGGTAAAAACACACATTCGTAATGTTTTTTTAAATTAATTACTCGTATTTATTAAAATATAAATATATTAATGAAATTTTTTGACATTATTGCAAAAATTCATCGCCCCTCGCCTGAAGTTCAACCTTGCGAGCAGACTAGTAGGGATACCGATGATCAGATTCCGGAAGATGTGACTCTAACTAAATATTTAAAGAGAAGAAAAGTAAAAAGGAAGTGACTAAACAAATTTTGAGTAATTATTATTTATAAAAAAAAACATTTAATGGTTTTTTCCTTTGTTTCATGAATGAATGTTTGAATGAATGCTTTAATGAATGGTTTACTGATTTTTGTTTTCTGCCATTGACTAAATGAATGGTTTAATGAATGATTTAATGAATGCTTTAATGAATGCTTTTTTCAGCTGTTGAATGATTGAATGTTTAATGATTGATTTAATGAAAGCATCTTTCAACTATTGAGTGAAATAATTTGCAGTAGATGCATTATTATTTGGATTGTGAAATAGTGAAATAAATTGTTATTTGCAAGTAGATGCATTGGGTTTGGAGAGTTGAGAGTGATGTGAGGGGGGGAAGGGGCCATAAGAGCTTCCACCTTCACGTGGTTGGTCTTGTTTAGTAGAGAATATTAAATTATTCTCGAAACAGAGAGGAGTTCAATGAATGGTAAGGGAGAATACATTAAAAAACATCTATTTCTATAATTTTAGTGTATAATTTTCACTATTTCTATTTGACTCCTCCATTGGAACTTGTTACAGATAGTGTTGGGAAACATTTCCATAGTTAAGAGGAAAGAAATGGCGCTTTGATTAGATCAATGGCCTTATATACATAGTATTTTTGGCAGGGATGATTTTAGGGGCGAATTATAGCCCAATGGCGAATTTTAAGGGTTACCCAAAAAAAAGTGGGCAAATTTTTATATTAAAATGTTATTATTTTATTTAATAAATTCGCCCATTATTTATTTTGTATATAGCTATCCCAAGGTAAATCGCATTCATCCAGATTTAGGGAAAATCTAGAAAAGGAATATTAGCCCACGAAATTATTTATTTTTGCCCACATTCGCCTGGATTTTTTCATCTGCGAGGAGATATTTGCCCAAATTCACCCGATTTTTTCTGATTGGGAGGAGAAATGAAGATTGTTTGCCGAATTTATGGATAATAGCTTGAAAAATTGGTATTTCGCCCAGGATTTATGGATAATACGATTAAAAATTTGCTATTTCACCGGGATTTATGAATATTTCGGTAAACTGGTCTTACTTCAACCTCGATTGGGGTAAATTGGATATAGTTCATCCTGGATTTGGATTTGTGGACAATTATTTGAGTAAAATGTGGAGATTTAATCAATTGGGGAAGTTTTTTCACTGGATTTGGCCCATATTTGAGCAAAAAATAGATAAATTTAGTCAAGTGAGGAAGTTTTTTACCTATATAATGATGCAAGAGTCAGGACTCAGGCTCAACATCAAGCTTGATTTCTATTGCAAATCGGTCTTTACAGTGGCTGAGTGGATTCGTGGAAAGCAATTTCAGAAAGTTTCTTCTATCTGCATTGTGCAGACTTTTTACAGGTTAGTTTCTTGAATCTTCTTCTATTTGCAGGCTTTTTACAGGTTAGTTGCTGTGAGCACTCAACCTTGTTGCTAGACCACAGCTTCATGGGATTTTCCTCATTGGATATTATTCTTTGGAACTCTGTTGGTTTTAACTTTTATTCTGGGTGTAAGTTATAGTATTCAACAGCCATGGAGCTCATTAGCAATTATTTGCCAAGGCACATGGTACAGATTCATAGATTTCTTCGCTTTTCCATCTATTTTTCTTTTCAAGAATATTCACTTTTCAATCCCACGATTTAATCAAAGGACCAATGACACCTCCCATTACAACTGAAAAACCATAAGATTTTTTTCCACCTCGGGAGTCGGGGTTTTGTACCCACCAGCGATATATATCATACATTGCATCTCCTGGACGATCGAAGTCATCTCTTGTTCTATTTTGAGAAGAAACAAGGAGAAATAGAAGAAAGTAAGATCAGTCTTTGACTCAGGGCAATCCAGTCTTGTTTCCTTGGTCTTTGATCTGCTTACATTACAATATTTTACCAAGTGGACCCACTTCAGTTGATTTGATTGATTCAGTTCCAAGCTTCGTAAATGGGATGGAGTATCTCACTCTTAAATAGTAGTTTTTCTCATTAAGATATGAAACAATGTCACCCTAGGGGGCAGATATCAGTGGTAAGGAGTCCCATAGGAAGACGTCATAAATGTATAGAGCTTCAAATCTGTTTTGGATTCATGTTTACCATGCCCAGCTAATTTGTTGCATTTGTTATATGTTCTTTTTTTTGATAAGTCTAGCTAGTATGGGATATATGGTGCTGTAAGCAAAAAGACTTTCTATTATATATGCTTATTAATTCAGAGTTCACCCTACTTTTCCATTACGTGAAAATGATGGACAAGCTAACAGAGGAACAGATCTCTGAGTTCAAGGAGGATTTCAGTTTGTTTGAAAAGGATGGAGACGGTCAGTACTCACAAATCCCCTTCAATTATTTGTCTTTCTCTACATGTTTTCGATCTCTGCTTCTTCTGTAAGAACAAGAAGAGATGCAATGTATTTAGCTTATCTGGGTTGTGAAATTTTGAATTTATTTACATAGATCTATTGGCCAAATTGCTTTATGTGATGACTTTTGTACTTAGATCGGTTGAAAGAAATGGTGTTTTTTATTACCCATTTTATTAGATTCTAGGATTATCCATTTATGTTGGGTAGTTATGGTAGAGGGATGTAAGTAATGGTCGCATGGTTGGTACTCTGTAGTCAAATCATTTCCCTGTAACATTATCAGTATTCTATGGTGATTAGGGGACAAGGTATTAGATATGGTTCATTCAATTGGTTCTCTTATTGCTTGATTTGAGTTTTCATAAATCACCACTCATCAAATTCTGAACATTTTTACTTGTATAGTTAACTGAAGTTTTTAACCCTCTTTTTGATTGGAGTGGGTACTGGGTAGGATACTTTTATGAGAGATCTGTTGCAATTAGACCTCTTGGTTAATAATTTCGTCAAAGTCACCCAAAAATTTCACTTAGTCTCTTTCACAGAATGAAGACCGCATTAGCACTGAAAACATCTTAGTTTAACACTTTTTGCAAGAATGAGCCTAATCCTCAACCCCTCCTTCAGAACTTTAGCAGCGTTCTCTAGGCTATCAAGGAAACATTTCAAGAATCAAGCTAGCTATTGTAAACATGATATTGATATTGTAAACCAATATCAATAAGTAATATGGAAACCGAAATACCATTTAACACAACAATTTGTTGTCATGTGTTATCCAAGTTTTAACCCCTGAATTATAAAATGTTAACTCATGGATTATTTAAATGATGTAGTTTATGTGACAGAAGTCAAGCCATGTGTCAATTGGGTCTGGCTCAAGTGGTAGAGAAGTTGTCCTCCCCACCCAAGTTGAAATCCCACTTGTGACATGATCACAGTTTACGAGCTGATTGTTGAATGGGACTGTTTGTGAGCTAATTGTTGATTTGGTGCTGACAAGATTTCAACAATTTCATTTTCACTTATGAGCTGGAGGGTAGGAGCATGGCAACTTGGAAAAAAAGATAGAAGTCATGTGGCCTGAGTTAAATGACTCCATGGGTGGTATGCCTTGATAATTGTTCTTTGAAGGTACGACCTTTCATGCCCATGCTTCTTCACAAACATTTCCCATCAATCATTGACTTAGTGATATTTTACATGTTTCCCCATGCTTATTGGGATGGGCACACATGTCTTATGCAAAATCTTGTCGAAAAATCATTATTCACCATTGCCATGGATAATACGTACTCCATTCGAATTGGGAATATTATCCTCCTTGTTCTTGAAGAAACCTTGTGTGGATCCATGGTTGTTTATGCCTTGAAATGTCAATACTGTTCTGAGAAAATTATGACTTGCAAGAGCCTGTGAGGGCCAGGGACTTGCTGTGTGAATTCAAAGAGGAAAAGGGATGGTAAATAATGTCCATGATAGCTTAACAAAACACCACAAACCTGCAACCACATTAGTGCTGCTTATGGACTATTTTGGTGAAGTGTTTCTCATATGGGTCATTCATAGTAGGAAACCACCAGTCTTTAACTCTTTCTGCCTACACTAGAAGGGAAGAAGATCCCCGAGGGGCTGTGGAGCAGAGAAAGGGATGATTTTCCTTGTGCTATGAAGGAGAAGAAAGTTCCATCATGGATTGATGGCTGGATGAGGGAATGGAGTGCTCAATAGTGAGGATATTGATTATGTCATGGGAGTAGTGGGTTGGGCTGAGTGAGATTATTGCTTGTCAGCAACCAGTTTGGTGGACTTAACTTGAAAACAAATAAGTATTCCATAATCATCTTTGTGTGGAATTCTTGTGTTTACATATGTTTTGATAATGGATAATGAATGAATTCCAGAAATATGCATGTTATATCTGCTGCTATGCATATGGATTTGTTCATAAAGGAATAATTTTCATATCAAGTGCCCCAATGGCCAAAGAAAGGCATCTCGATACATGACATTTCATTTGAGACATACAATTTGAAAACACTAAATGAGTAATTCATCTGGGAGAAAAAATTTCATGATAGGCTGGCATTGATAACTACATCAAATGTTTTGGACATATTAATTATCAACTGCCATTGAACACAAAAGGAGATAGGATTATTCCTTCTCGTTAAAATACAACAACAAGAGAAGCAAGAAATACTTTGACAAAAGGCAGCCATTAAAATCAGTGACTATGCCAAATAACCTTTGCCTTCGATCCATGTCGAATTTCGTAATTATTAGGAATTTCCTTCAGCAAGATAGACAAGGCTGGTAAATTTGCTAGAGGAAAAGTGAGCTAAAAATTGGGCACAACCAAATGAGTATAACTTCTTTTGCAACAGATCTCACAACAGAAAGAGATTAAATATTCAAAACAACAGACAGAATCCCTCCTGATGACAAATGGACAAACATTAGAGTTTCTAGGAACACCGTAGTGCCTTGAGATTCATTTTTGCTTACCCTTTCTCTGGTCTATAACCTTGGAACTCATGGAAAAGGTAACAGATGCATACTTGTATTCCAACACTTTTGATAATCATGAATCATGATGCATGTGTTTCTTTGCAAATAACAGTTGTAAACAATGCTATATATAACATGCCCTGTAATGGATTGTGTTCCATTTGTATGTGACTACGCTACTTATAAGAAATAAGCATTATTTGGCATAGGGTAGGAATTAGAAAGTCAGATAATGTATACATGTAATGTATACATTCCATGTAATGTACCTACATAATAACAAAAGGCCCAATGGACTCGATGTACATGATCGATTAATTTGTCCTACCTTCCACATAATGCACCTACATCATAGCAAAAGGCCCAACGAACTATACCATATTACAAAAGGACCCCAATTGTCAAATTGAGAGGGTGCCAGCAAAATATTGAAACTTTAAGTTCTAACCAAGTTGTCTTGCATTGTAGGACTAATGGTAAGAAGATAAAAGATAAGTAAAATGCCAATAAAATTAGTTAGTGGTAATAAAATCAGTTCACACCTAAGTTTAACACAATTGAAAGTCTGAAACATAACACAAAGCATAAAGAGAGAGTACAGCTATCAGTGTGCAATGTGTACATACTCAATTAACTACTGGAGTCTGATGCTCAATTCATGCACTATGTGTATAGTGGATGGTCAGGCATCTTTAGGGAAAGTTGTATCACCAAATCCCAAGCTTCCCAATATAGAACCTTATCAAAGGTTAGTGTCGTCAAACATGCCTTCATCGCAACTTTTTTTTCCATGCTTTTTGCAAGATGGACTTAAAAGACAATCTTTAACTTGGGGACTCATGCAGCATAGAGATTCTCTCTAGGGACACCTCTGGCTAGGACACACAGAGCCAATTGGTGACATGTGTTTTTTCGAGTTCATTTTGAAAATTGATGGCATGCATTCAGTCCTAAGTATTGCTACTATTGCTAATGGAAGTTGCTTGTCAATGAAACAAATAAGAGTATCACATAAAATGGTTTTACTTGAAACACTTTGTTCATGTGGGTTTTGGGGTCCTGAAATATCCTTTTGGTGTGTAGTGATTTTGACCTTGAGATTGGATGCTCAAGGCTCCAAATCAACTCCATACTTCTTAGTCGCCTGCATCCTCAACATTCCTTGAGAGGTGTGCACTAGCTAGTTACAATGATCTGGACACATGCACAACAGTGCCTCAACTGGAGATGATTTGTGCCATAACTACTAAGTTGCATACACTTTACTATATTGAGCTAGGCTGCATGCACCCTACTTAACTGATGCATGCAAAACTTAAATTAGAAACATAATGCATGCAAACTTGATGAAACTGAAATATGGGGACTCAGGCAGAGAAGAATGCTTCACGGTGAACTGTTAGCCTAGACACTAATTCCTAGAGTGCCTGGCTGTGAGCACTCAACCTTGTTGCTAGACCACAGCTTGACGATATTTTCCTCATTGGATATTATTCTTTGGCACTCTGTCGGTTTTATTCTGGGTGTAAGTTATAGTATTCAACAGCCATGGAGCTCATTAGCAATTATTTTCCAAGCTCTGTAAATGGAAAACAAGGGGGCAACAATTATTTCTACTTGGAGTACAACTCTGTAAATGGAAAACATAGTAATGAAGCTTCTATGGGCATGTATTTTCAAATTTAAATTTTAGCTTAGAAAATTGCTTTGATGATTTCGCATGAGGAACATGTTTTTGCTCCTCTAGTGTTAAGAAACCCTAAACTGCTGAAAATCATCTAAGAAACCATGTTATGCAAGTTCTAATCAAGATATCATAAGATTTTTTTTACAGGAAAACATTAATGGGCCATTGGCAGCAAGTTCCTTACATCTGAGCAACTATCTAAAAAATTTATTCATTATTTCCTATGTGCCTCTTATTTGTTATATTTCAAACATTTGGAAATCAAAACTCAACAAATTTGAAAACAACCGTATGAATTAACAAAATAAACCCACCTTGAAAGTTCTCCCAAAATATTATGTTTTTTAAGTTAAAAATTAAAAGATACACCTAAACAACTAAAGTTTACAAAATATTCTCTTACTTATTGCAGCCAGATATTTTCACTGATAGTCAAATCTTACAGTTAGGGATGGAGGGAGTGAAGAATTGGTCTCAATTACAACGTCCTAAACTCAACATTTGTTTTGTCAATTATGGTTTAAGGGAACTGATAAGCACACATTCAAAGCATCAGACTGTCCATCCAAAGGCAAGGAAGTAGATATCATTTCTCAATGGACTCATGTAGAGAGGCTTCCCCACCCAAAATCAACTTCCATCACTTCCAATCTCAACTATTGTGATATCATAAACTCGTAACAAGATCAGGGCAGATGCTTTTATCAGCCAAATACCAATCACAGAATGTTTGTATTCATTCATATGCATGGTATTGGAAACCAGCTTCACTGCCTACAATGAAAAGCTCTCTGAGACTTCCTTTCCAGTGGTTTCATCCTATGCCAGCACAGACTTGTTTCCATAGAAACCTTGAGGAAGTTAAAGTTGAAGACTCTTGCATATGCTAACACTAAATAAATTTTGATGAGCTCAAGCATATGGATTTATAGCCAATGGCATCTAGCTTTGACCACTCCTTCAAGTCACTGAAATATTCAACCTATGTAAACTTGGGATGCAAGTATTGGACTTGTGTTGGGCACCTAGCCCATAGCAAATGCATCTCCCATAAGTCCTAATCGAAAGCTTCTTTCCCCTCTTGTGATATTTGCCAATCATCTAGTAACTAACTGTGGACTTCCCAAGGTTGATGCCTATCAGTAAATATTAGCCCTAGTTTAATAAAATCAATTAAATAATATTTTTTCTAAGAAGCAACTATACCGATGGGTTTAGAGAAATACATGTTAGAAGACTCTGTGATTCACTCGTGTGTGGATGCTCTGTGATTCAGCAATTTGCATAGTTTTTCATTTCATGATTTATAAGGCAGAGTAACTAGTAGTCAGGCAGCCTATCTTCAAGGACCATCACACATTAACTGGCAAGAAATTGATATATGAGGAAACAAATATGGTGAGGACTGGAAAGTGTGTTTTATTCTTTTCTAAACGGTAGGTAGTTGTAAGATGAGATGATAAGTTTGACAAGGATGCAGGGTCTTTTAATCCTCGGGAGCCTCCAACAGAGATTGAGGAGATAGAGAAGCTTGCTGCCCAAAGGCTGATCCATGGATTCCAAAGAAACAACATTCAAGATGAGTTGTATATCCCTTTACTAATAGTGGGATACCTATTGCAGCACAGGCTCAAATGTTAGTGTTTCTAGTTTTCACAGGAAGGGAACTTCCTTCTAAACCCATTATTAGATTGACGTAACTCTTTGTTCCATGAACTAATATATGATGATTTCTAAAATAAAAAATATTCTGATTGTTGTGTGTTTGTATACATATCATACTGTAAAATTGTTCAGAAGAAATTAATCCCTTTCAACGTAAGCAACCTGAAACAAAGAAACCGATGTGTTATCTGAAATGGTCACAGTTCACGATGAGCAGATATATTGAAAATGTCGCTTTCAGAATTTTTGGAAATGGGCAATGGCATATATTATCTTATTGATATATAGTTTTTAAATATTTACAAATAATAGAAAGAATGGAAATTTCTCCTGAATTTATGTTATTTTCTTATTTTTTCCTTTTTCCTGTATTCTGAATTTTTTTAAAGTTGTGAGTGAATCTCTAGCAACAGGCCAAAATTATATTGATTTTTTTTTTGGGTCAGAAGAACCCAAGAAACATTTCCCAGTGTCTGCATCTTGGATACTTCTTACCAGATTCCATACCGGAAAAGTTGCCTTAGTATGGGAATAAAGGTATTCTAATAACTGTAAGTTGTTGTAGAATCCGTATTATTGTCAATAAGTAGAGCCAGAAAGAGGCACATAATAAGAAACAAGAACGCTACCCTACCCTTGGCATATTATCCATATAAAATTGATTATAATGCACTAATGCAGTGTCAAGTGAGAAAGATGAAGGAGAATTCCGATAGCATAATTCAGACTTTCGTAGTTATCTGAATTGTCCTTGATCTTTTGGTTTCAAATTCTTGACGTAGTGAAGAATCCAAAAGATCGTGGGCATTAGAGAATTCCGATGTTGTAAGCTGTTGCAGAGTCAATATTAATGTCAACAAATAGTACCGAAAACTAGAAAACCCCCGTTATATTAAGTTATAATATTTATTAGTGATGTACTAATGCAATGTCAAGATGGAATGGGAAGGGCATGCGAATCAAATTTCATGGGTAGGTTTCTGTTCACATCGATGTCATATACTATTTAAATTCTCAAGCAGCTCGATTTCAACTGAATTTGACCACATTTGCATCTGTATGCATGTTTGTCAAGACAAAACCGTGTCAAATGTCAACAAGGTCTTGATTTAATGGTACAGCGGAGGCGATGAGACATGTTTTGCCCCTCGATGGAGTGTCTCTCCGTGCAAGCAAGTCGTTGGGGGGAGGATCCTCCTACTGGTGATTTCTTAGCGGAAGGGATCGTTCAAGAGTGTTGTGAGTCGTAATCTAGTCACATTCCGTTGTCAATTATACCAGAATGCAAAGGGACTCGCTTGCTACACAAGGATGTTCCGAAGCATCTTTGTCCCAAAATTTAAAAAATTGTGGCCAATGCTGCGTAAACATTGTGATCGATGCCTCCACTATGTAATGAAAAAATCCAAGAATATGGATTTATAGCCAATGGCATCTAGCTTTGACCACTCCTTCAAATCACAGAAATCTTCAACCTATGTAAACTTGGGATGCAAGTATTGGACTTGTGTTGGGCACCTGGCCCACACCAAATGCATCTCCCATAAGTCCTAATCTAAAGCTTCTTTCCCCTCTTGTGATATTTGCCAATCATCTAGTAACTAACTGTGGACTTCCCAAGGTTGATGCCTATCAATAAATTTAGCCCCAGTTTAATAAAATGAATTAAAGAATATTTTTTCTAAGAAGCAACTATACCGATGGGTTTAGAGCAATACATGTTAGAAGACTCTGAAAATAAATGAAGAATTAAAGTACTGGCTAAAAAGATGCTTCCAATCAAACATGATGAAACATATATTTTTATAAGTAAATACTAAAAAATCACTGGAAAAAGAGTGCAAAACGTAGAACATTTAGCTTACTTCTAAGTAAAATACTAAGAATAAGAAAAGGATTTGGTTTGGGCTTTCAGAATATTTCTGGATCCTACACTCATGATCACATGCAAGAAGCTGAGGAGCTTGCCCTCTTAGGCCATATTTATATGTATTAGCTATGGATGGTCTCGGTTATTTGTTGGAAGCAGCAAGAATACAGGGGAAAATCTAGGGATTTAGGTTCGTGGAGACAAGGAGGTACTTGACAGTCATTTTGTTGCTGACTAAATGCTATTCAATTCACCTAGAACCTAATTTGGTGATTGAAAACATGAGATAACTAGACAACTTGTGTTTCATTGAGTGTGGTTCTTAGTGATCAGAAATCAGAATTTTGGCTCGTAGGAGCTGAGATTCCATCAAAGATTGCTCCACACTAGAGGAGAACACCCTATGCAAATAGGGGGGTAACAGGAGGAAACCCTAGGAAAAATTTCCTAGCCTGTCACCCTAGGGATGACTATTGTTTGGTACTAGGTTTGAACTTTGCAACTAGGATCCAAGGTGCATAAGAATCAATTTCCCTTGGCTGACCTCCTAGTTAATTGCATCAACAGATCATAGGATCTTGTTTACATGTTCTTTGTATGAATTCCTCAATTGTATTTCATCATCCACCAATTAAGGTACTCCTTGCATCATGAATTGATGTTGACAATCAATAAATCCCATGGTTAGTTTTTTATGGCAAGTAACTGCCAACTGGAATCATTTTGCTGTTACAGCAAGCAACACTTATGGCATAAATTAAAATGGCATTTGGTTAAGAATTTGAACATGACAAGAATTTTGCAACACACTTGTATAATTATTAGGAGATTGAGGATGTGATTAGATGGAGAACTACAAAAGGAGCTTTGTGGCCATGTCTAGCATGTGTATCACTCATGTGAGGATGCGCTGTGATTCAGCAATTTGCATATTTTTTCATTTCATGATTTAGAAGGCAGAGTAACTAGTAGTCAGACAGCATATCTTCAAGGACCATCACACATTAATTGGCAGGAAATTGATATATGAGGAAACAAATATGGTAAGGACTGGAAAGTGTGTTTTATTCTTTTCTAAATCATTATTCCTTTCATTAGAATTGTGTTTTCTTCTTTTCTAAATCATTATTCCTGTGATGTTTTAAAAAATTGTTAGTTATTCCCTTTTACACAAATTAATAGAAATTTGTAGATTACTTATTAAAGCGTGTACTCGTTTTTAATTTCATTTATCATCGTAGGGGGCCTCTTGTACCATAAAACTCAGAACTAGCCAGACTTAAAGTTTAGATGATTTTTACTATTGTTTATGCTCAGAGACTAGAGTTGGGTTTTGATGGTACTTCTACTTTCAATCTCAACCTAGAATTTTCTACATCCTTCTGGTCATTGCTTTTCAGTGGCTACAATATGACTTTTGGCCACTATTTGTGCTCAAAACTGCTCAGATTTGAGTACTAGGGCATTTTTTATGGTAGAATTAAACTCAGAACCCAAGATGAAGAGTGTTTACCTCATGAATGATTCCCAAAATTGCTACAGGTCTCTTTTCAATGTTTGCATGCCTAGAAAGTGCCTAGAATTAGGGATTTAAGACTGCTTGTTGTTGTTATTCATACCCAGGTCTTAAAGTAAATATGACAGGCTCGATCTCTACATTGTATGATAGGCTCAGAAAATTAAATAAGAAACAGAGTGATTTTCTATATGAAGTCTTTGAGTTGAATAACAGTGAAAATAGAATCTATTAGCTTGTTTTAATCTGATGGAAGAGTAAGTCATCTGTATAAATCTTTATCTTACATGGAATTGAATTTGAGTTTAGCAATCGAAATCCAGATAATCAATGGGAATCTATAAACATGAGAATTGTGTGCGCAGATGTTGAAGGGATTATACACATAGAATCTATGTTACGTGTAGTGATTGATATTATGCTCGACATTGTTACTCTGATTTCTATACATTGTTAGCTTTGTATAACAAATAAAATATGAAGGATAAGTATTCTATCTAATGTGTTTTGATGAAGATAGAGCATCTCAATTTCCTTTTCAAAAGGATAGGTTATGCTAAATACATAGATTCATTTAGTGGATCTTTCAAAAGCTAGGCATTTTGGCTAAATATACAAAGGATCATTTGCAAGTTGTACAACTTGGGCTTAGAATTCATTGATACATTATTCATTTCTTCGTTGATGTGGTGTCAATGCTTGTTATTTCAAGTTGGTCAATAAGAAATTATAGAAATTGTGTTAAAAATGGGGCATTATATACCTATTCAGTACACACCATTGGAGACATTTGTATGTTGTGATTTGAATGTTGTGATTTTACGGCATGATGTATGTCATGCTTGTTTGAATTCTGTGGATCGTTTTCCAAAAGAATAATGTGGAGGATAATCTCTGATTCTATTAGTTTATTGGTTTGTCAAGATTTAGGTCCCCACACGTCCGCTGGACCATTAGGGATGAGATAACAAGTGGAGTCCCCACTTGCCCTGAATCTAGTCAGTGTAGTTGTGTTTCATTGACACCTTCCAGTTGTATTAGTGTTATACCTCCTTCGGGGAAAGAGTCAATGAAAGAGTCAATTAAAAGTCATTGAAAGAGTCAATGAAAGAGTCAATGAAAATTCATTGAAAGAGTCAATGTAAACACTCATTGTAAGTCGGGTCAATATAAATTGATAATGTGCCATTGTATTAATTTTATATCATTTTTCTTATGCAGGCTTCACTTCTGGTTTCTATATCAATTTGGAATTTCAATTTTGGAATATTAAGTAAAATGTCAAACATGGATTGTGGAAAGAAAAATAAAACATCAAAACAAAAGGATGTAATATCATATTTTCAAAAGCCTCGGTCCAATAATCCACATCCTATTCATGCTTCAAGCTCTATTGAGCAAGGTATCGGTGAGAGAGATGTCAACACTTTTGAGAATTCATCTGCAACCTAGAAAATGGATGGTAGAATACATTCCTCTAATGATCAAAGTGAGACAAATGCATTTCCATCTGAAATTGGTAGTTCAAATGTTGAATATTTTTTATTGCAAGGTGACACAATGCATTCACGGAAAAGGAAAAAGGGCCAATGGGAAGTAGGGAGAAAATTCAAAGCTAATTGGGTCTCAAGATACCCATGTATTGAACCAATACCTCCAACAAATGAGAATGATACCTCACGAGAAGTTAAATGCATTTCATGTAGTTGGAAACTTGGCAAGGTAGTGAAATTACAGATGAAGTTAGACACAATTGAGAAGCATGTTGGGAAGGTGTATGATAAGAAAACTGCAAATGATGAGAATAAATCTACTGCCAGATGGAAATTTGTTAGCGAATGTCGACATCTCCAATTTGAAGTGGAATATAATGAATTCTTACTAAATAAGAAAAAACTTGAGGAAAGTGGAGGAACCATCAAATCTCAATTTGGAAAGATGATGGAAACACATTTCTTATCAAAGACAATACAATTAAGCATTGTATTTCACCTCCTATCCAATGGTCGTCCTATGACAGATTATCCAAAAATGACAAAATATCTATCTTTTATTCAAGTGCCAAATTTTCCATCTTATCATTAGTCTTTATCGAGTGGTTGGGAATGGGGAAAATATCTAGCTCAAGTAGAAAAGGATGATATGAAAGAGAAGATTGCAAATGCTACATTTTTGTCACTATCTTTGGATGAAGTTACGACTATTGATAATACTTCATGGATTTGCATGAGCATTTATATGGTCAATGACCATATCAGGCATTCCTATCTACTTGGAATTCATAAAATGACCAAAAGTTCTACAGCAGAAAATATTTATGAACTTGTTATTGATAGTTTGAAGGAAATTGGTGGTATGGATCATTCCATGATTGCAAAAAAGTTAGTATGTGTTGGAGCAGATGGAGCATCAGTAATGCAAGGACAAAGGAATGGCCTTTGTGCTAGAATGCAACTCTCGGCTTCACCATATATGCTCAATATTCATTGTATGGCTCACAGGATGAATCTTGCATTTAAAATAGTGAGCAACTTTTCATTGGTTTCAAAGGTAGAATATCTTGTACGTGAGGTTCATGCATACTTTTGTTGGAGTCCCAAACGATTTTTAGAGTTTAAATTTTTTTTTGATGGTGTTACAAATGGAAAAAAACTATTAAAAGATGTTGATAGAAGATGGATATCATTGAAGGGACCAGCTGAAAGACTATTCAATGAATATGCATCCTTGGTAGGGGTGATGTATGAACATCGCTCAAGTGTAGAAAAAGCTCAAACTCTTCTATTTCTACTAACTGATATAGAGACATTATTAACATTGGCTGGAATTATTCCTATGCTTCATGAAATGAATAACCTCGTGAAGATGGCTCAGAGTCGCACGATGTATATTGCTGAATACACAAGAGCAAGAAAATTAACATGTCTTGCATTGGATAATTTGTATATTATGGAAGATTCTTTTACAGATTTAGCATTTACAAATTGGAGGAAGATTATCAATATAGAAAATGATGAATTTTTTTGGAAGTTTGATGAAAAAGGGATGCTATGTATGGAAGTTCGTGGGCATATGGTTCCCTTTTATTATAATGAAAAGATAGGAAGATCCACCAAACAGTGCTCCGTCTCAAGAGAACGATTTCACGATGTTGTAATTTGAGTGAGAGACAACTTGAAAGAAATTGCAAAATCACTATCATCAGAGGTAAGAGAATGGTTTCCTTGAGATGAATTGTTGGAGTCCATGTCTATTGTATACCCTCAATATTGGGACCATAGTCAAAATGAAAAAAATTTAGAAGCTGACTTTATAAAGAAAACAAGATTTTGCAGAGCCATTTTTGTCGAGAGGTCGAGATACAAGGAGAACATATTCAAGGTATTTTAGATAAAGACAAAATGGCAAATCAATCTCAATTCTTTGGTAAAACAATGTGGGACCAATTTTCTCTGTCGGATAGTAAAGAATATGGTGCAATTACAAGATTATGGACTAAGCTCAGTGGTAGCGAAGTGCTACGGGAAAGAATGTCAGAATATTTCACATTAGCAGATTTATGTCAAACCATGATTTTGGGATCAATGGAGGATGAGAAAATATTTAGTGCACTGACATTCTTGAAGTCAAAGTTGAGGAACAAGCTTGATAAAAATGTGGATACATGCTTAAGATTATATGTAACAAAGTATGAGGTTGACAATTTTCCATATGAAAGAGAATTAGCTCTTTGGTGATCAGATCGTGAAAGAAGAGGAGAAAACAATATAACAAATATATCTAATGAACTTGATGTGGAAAATGAGGACCAGAGCCAAAATGTCGAAAATGTCGAAAATGAGGACCAAGGCCAAAATGTGACTTGGAAATTGGATTTCACCTAAATTGTATATGATCTAATACACATTAAGGACTCTTGAGTCTTATTTTTGTCCAGATGTTCCATGTACCCTTGCTGGTGATCACTATATGTGAATTTGATGTCGTGTTTTAGGTAAAAATAGATTCTACATTGTACTTTTTTGTTGTAACATTGATGATTTGAGCTACATTACCTTCATGCAGCTTATTTTAATATTGATGTTTTGATATTAACCTCTTACATTGTCTCTTTCTTGTATGTGACAGGAAGTGACGATGGAATTTGAGAAAGCTAGGCCTAGGAGCTATCTCTTCACATAGACAGTGTCCTAACATTAAAGGATAAATAACTAATTCGACAACACTTTCGCTAAGCAAGAATGAGCTCATTCAAGTACATGAAACCATGTTGGTGTTTAACAGGAATATCTTGACAAATTTTTATGGTTTGTTTATT
>LPNX010799007.1:93172-197980 GCA_001517045.1 Pseudotsuga menziesii
ATTATCAATTGGCATAATTACAATGAATAATTGTATTAGCCTCCAGTGACAAATATTCTTCCAGAAGACTATCATTATCAACCAAAGATCTTGTGAGGTTGTTTGTACTTCATTGATGGTACTGATTCTCTATTGTTTAATTCCTGTATATTGTTGAGGTTGTTGCTTTGCTTTTTTTGAGCTGGGTCGTAGTCTTGATCAGGCTGCTAAACCTTACTAAACCTTACTAAACCTTCCTAGGCTGATATGTGACTGTATTGACGATTCTATGTTGGGTCGCGACATTTGTGACCTTGCTTGACCTTGTGGGCTATTGTAGATAGGGCCGTGACTTTTTGGGCTTCTATATATGTCTTGTGAACCTTGTGGGCTTCTAGATCTGAACCATGAACACTTGTTAAATTGTTAAACTCATATGTGACTGTTTAAAGGATGTTTGTATTAAGTTGTGATCATTGTGAGACCTCTAAGTTTGAACCGTAAATTTCCTAAGGTCTGTTCATCCTATTAGAAAGGGATGCAATTTTTTTAGGCCTGTTTGGAGTAGGCTATCATTGCTGGTTGTTTTGACATGTTGATATAGGTTTGTAATAATGAATTAGTAGCTTCATAATAGTGATAGATCAGATCTGAAGTAGTCCCAAACTGATGTGTGTTCAAGTGGTGGTAGGGGGGTTGATTTTTTATGGGATTGAGACTCCCTGACCATTCGCTGGATGGACAGGCTGAATTTGTCTCTCATCTGTTGTTCTCAGAGTCCCTATCCTCTTCGTTCCTCATTTTTGTTCTATCAGTTCAATTATTATGGAGTCCTAAAGAATGCCAAACAGAATCCGAACCCCAATTCATCGGTAGTCTAGTATCTTATGCTTTTTCTTAGACTGTGTATTTCAATGACTGTCAAGGTCATACCTGATTCAATTTATAAGGTATTCATCTGTTTTGATGGATCTAGATAGAAACGGGAGATAACCTACTTGTTATGTTGAGTTGGGACTTTTATAATTATATATAAAAGCTAAAAGCTAACAATACAAAGTGGGATCCCAAAAGTAGCTCCTATAAAAAGCTAAAAGTAGAACTCAAACCTAACCCCAACTCCATATATGAATTTGAGGTTATGTTTTAGGTAAAAATAGATTCTACATTATACTCTTTTGTTGTAACATTGATGATTTGAGCTACATTACCTTCATGCAGCTTATTTTAAGATTGATGGTTTGATATTTATCTCTTACATTGTCTCTTTCTTGCATCTGATAGGAAATGATGTTGGAATTTGAGAAAGCTAGGCCAAGGAGCTATCTCTTCACATAGATAGTTTCCTAACATTAAATGATAAATAACTAATTTGACAACACTTTCACTAAGAAAGAATGGGCTCATTCAAGTTCATGAAACCATGTTGGTGTTTAGCACAAATATCTTGACAAATTTTTATGGTTTGTTTATTGCTTTTGTTTGAAGCATTTTGTCGATTTTTGAAGTTTGTGTGTATTTTGGTTAAATATTGTGTTAATTCCTTTGAATGATTCTAGTTCTCATTCGATGCTTGATTTAACCCTTTGTTGTAGCTTGAATCAAGGTTGGTTTTAGGATTTGAGAAAAGATTATTTTATTGACTTTTAGTTGCATGAATTAATTTTCTTCAAATTTTCAATTCTTTTACGCTGACTGTATGTTTTCTTTGTAAATACTTATCGTTATTCAAAAAAATAAACGAGCTCTACATATCTAAGCGAAGAGAAAAATGGTCTATGCACTAGGTTCCTATGCATTGATCGTAGGATACCAATTGGCACAAGACCAACATTCATCTAATGCAATAATCAATTGGCATAATTACAATGCATAATTGTATTAGCCTCCATGACCATCATCGGCTAGTGGAGGCCAAGATCGAGCATAATGTATGATTCTATGAGTTTATCAGTTTGTCAAGATTCAGGTCCCCACATGTCCGTTGGACCATTAAGGGACGAGATAACAAGTGGAGTCCCCACTTGCCCTGAATCTAGTCAGTGCAGTTGTGTTTCACTGACACCTTCTTGTTGTGACTTGTGAGTCTACATGTTCTGTTGTTGATGATGTGATTCATGTTATTTGACTAATGTTGTTATTCTTTTATTTTGACAATATTATATAAATCAGTGAAAGATTCACCAGTTTTTACAATTTTTTATAATGAAGTTAAATATTCGCCAAGCTTTTACAACATTATATAATAAAATGAAAGATTCGCCAGGATTTTACAATATTATATAATAAAATGAAAGATTCACCAAAATTTTACAACATTATATAATAAAATAAAAGATTCGCCAAATTTTATATATATACATATTATATTATTGATAAAATCGCCTTCAAATTTTCCTATATATCGGAGAGATTCGCCCAATTTTTATACATATAAATCTAGGGGGTGTTCTTAAAATGATCCCTGATTTTTGGTTATCCATGTTTTATCAGGTGATATATTCTTAACAATTAATTTACTTGAATAGTTGAATAGTATTGTAATTTACATTGTAATAGAATTGTATTTATTTAGATTGGTTTTGTTATTTTCATAAACAAACATAAACTTATTTGATGGGTCCTAACATGAAACTATTGCAACAGGAAAAAATATGAAGTATGTTTAATGATGTTTTGAAAGGTAAAGCATAAGAAGACAGTGTGAAGATCCACAAATCAATGTATAATTATTTTTTCTTTTGTTTGATTGAGCTGTGTATTGGGTATTTATGCATGTGCGCACACATACATTTAGTTGATGATGATGATTACCATACATTGAGGCGAACTTTGTTCTATCTGATCTAAACAATTACCTTAAATAGTTTGATTTATCATGATAACTGGACCCTTGGTAATACTTTACCAATTCCATATATCTAGGACAACAAAATTAAACGTAGGCATTTCATTACAAGAAATATGATAGGCATTTGAGTTTGATGGGAATATGAAAGTTCAAAAGATAGAAAAAGATAGATAGACTTGTAAGAAAAATAGAATCTGAAGCGTGGTTTCCCTATTATTCTGCATGAGTATATTGTTATCTGCCCAAGTTTATCTTTCTCCAGTAGTTTTGTAATTTGTTTCTTAATCTCATATCTTGTTCAACTTTCATGTTTGATTGTGCAGTGGAAAACCTATGTTTATATTTGTGCTTATCCCTGTAGGTTGTGAGTTGGGCATGGTACACATTGGTATTTTCAGTTTCCATTGTAACTTTTCCCCCCAACATCACTGTGCACTTTATTACTCATAATTGCTAATTTGTTACAAAGTCTTCTTTGTGCAAATATTTTATTAGGCATTTATATCTTTCTTTATTGCTTCCAATTTATCACCGAGTTTAAAGTGGTCACTTAGAGAAAACATCTCAACTCTAGAATACAGAAGAAGAATAGCTGCATTGATAATTATGGTAACAAAGTATTGAGATCCGCTTGAAAAAATAAAGATCTATTTGATACTTTATTTCTGGAAGGCATTGTTTGAATACTTAAGTTATAAAAACTGTTTATTTTTTGTTGTTTTCAGGCAATCTTCCATAGGTATCCATGACTTGAAAAGGAGTATCAGTCATTTTCACTGATTTACAATGATAGATCACTAGATTTGGTATGACATATTTTCGCTAAAGGCAACAGTTTCACATTTGTTGGAAACAGTTTCGGGGTTCTTTGCCAAGGAAAAAATGTTTTTATTGAACAAAGCCCATTTGTAGCCATGACTTTTGGTGGTGTTGATCCTAATCACTTCAAGGGTAAACATCAATATTCTCATGTTACTCGAAAGGGTTACTGGAAGGTATGTAATAGAATCATGTTAGTTTTCCAGGTTTAAGATTGACTTTATTTCAGGATAAACACATGCATACCATGTTCTTTGTATGAGTCATAGTTACTAGTAGGTATGCCATGGGATTAATATACTCTAATAAATCGATTTTTTTATTTCCTTCAGTTTGACATGGGAGACTTCCTCATTGATGATCAATCAACATGTCAGCATATAGTCCATCTTATTCAATTGGGCACGTGATTGCTTCTTAAGGAATATTATGAAAATATTGATGGCATTTTATGAACATTTAGTTGTAGGTTTCTGTGTTGGAGGTTGTGTTTCTATTGCAGATTATGGAACTTCTTTGCTATCTGTTCCATCGGTAAATCTTACATACCTTTGGTCTTTTTGGAAATTTCTTGTATAAGTTAGTGGTGTTTTCTAGGTGTTTTGGAAATTTCTTGTATATGTTATCTTTGTAGTATGAAAGATATATATTTGAACCCTCATGAAACAACATGAAATTCCCTCAAGAATGATCGAAAGGTATCACACACAAAACAAATCTCTTAGTATCTTTGTTTTGATCAACCATATCTTAATCACCTCGACATATTGGGGATACTATATTCACGAATTTTACCTTTTATATTGTGTATGTCAATGTAATTAATTCTTTAGATTATCATGATGTTGGGGCCACTTCCTAGCAATCATTATTTCAAAACCAATAAGGAAAACCTATACTTCCGATATAGATCTCCCATATGTCGTATACAATAACATGAATAGGTTTTTTTGCATAAGTTTGGTTCATTGTATTTGTGTGATAAAAGTTTGATGGGTATCTCCATAGATTATCATGATTCATGTGGATGTCTTCATATTTTAAGAGACCTGCCTATTAGGAATTTATTTCTGCACAAAATATTTTGGTCTTACTCAGTGGAAATTAAATTCAATCCTTCTTTCTTAGAGAAAATGAATTTATCATTTTTGTCTTTTTAATGCTTGCTTACAATATTCTTGTTATTCATAGTATCAAAAAACTTGTATTTATACACTAGAGAAATATCCTATTGAAACATTGAAAGGTGATTGAAATATCCTATTGAAACATTGAAAAGTGATTTACATCAATTTGTTCATGTGAAAAAAATGTTTCAAATGTACAAAAGAGGATCATTGTACTATTGAAATGTGTGATTTCCATGCATGATGCATATTTAAAATTATATGCATCTACCATTCTAGGAGAAACTTTTGATTTCTATGTACATTCTTAAAAAACAGCCCTTCTAGCTTACCAAAAAGCTCAGTAATATGCTATAGAATCCAAATGGCTCATTTTGAGGGAATTTTTTCTTCACAAAGAAAAGTATGCAGATATTTACAATGAGATAAACCAATGCAATCCCATGGAAATGGATATTGGAACATGGGAAAGCGATACTTGACAAGTTGTGTATGCCATTTAACTTGAAGGATAAATGGCGTAATATGAGGAAGAGTAATAACTTAAGCATGTACATACATGGATGAATTAATTATGTCTATATTGTTCCCAATCTTTCTCTTTGGAGGAAAACTGCTTGGCATCTCATGTGTAATATCAACATATCCTTCTAGCATTTTACTCAATTATACTAATACTTCCTTCTTAGTGTCACATTTTTCAACATTATTGGACTTTATGCCATCTAAGACTCTTATTTGCACCATTTCATAACACTACTTGGTATCCTTTATTGAATTTATAAAGTTCTTTGTAAATAACAACACTTCTCTCTGGCCCTTATCTTTATTTGACAACTAAATTATTTTTCTATCCTTTATAATGTCCTAAGTTCTTCTCAAGTGATTTATATCTCCATTGGGCATCCACAAACTACTTATATTTTACATTTTAGTCCTTCGGTTGACTTAGACTTGAGCATGCATTTTATTTATATGTTTGACAAAATGATCCTATATGATCACTCATTTGGACATGTTGAGTGAAAATCTATCATATCTAAAACACTTCTTAGATTATTTTGATGCATAAAATTCAATGATGAACATTTTGTTGACCTATTTATACAACTATTGTATACAGAATCTGTATGCACCAAAACTTGATCCCACTGCTTCATCTTTTCTATAACTAGACATTTCAAATGTTTTCCTAAACCTTTATGTACTATTACTATTTGTCCATATATATGGGTGTGATATGTTGAACTACACTACACCAAAATCTATCAATTCTTTTTTTGTTAATTCTACCACCAAGCGTCGCTTTTCCGACATCATTCCGATGCTTTTGTTGAAGCTACAACACCTTCAGTCGACGATCAACCGACGCTTTTGTTGAAGCTCTGACACCTTTTCCCGTCGAATATTCGACGCTTTCCAAAAATTTACTGACAGCTTTGCCATGCCTTTGACACTTCAGCCCGTCGGAAGGCCAACCCTTCAAGTGTCGGTCAGTGTTGGATATTCAACAGTTTTTCCATGCCTTCGAAACTTCAGGCCGTCGAAAGGATAGACCTTAAAGTGTCGGTAAGTGTCAGATATTCGATGGTTTTTCCATGCCTCTGACACTTCAGGCTGTCAGAAGGCCGACCCTTCAAGTGTCGGTAAGTGTAAGATATTCAATGGTTTTTGCAAGTTTCTAGTGACACTTTGAAATAGATAACTGTCGAATAGGCAACACCATGGTTGCGTCAGATCTTCGACCGACATTGATAACACGTCGAATATCCAACAGTATGCCACCGATGGCCAAAAAAGGTGCATGTGTCGAATATGCGACAACGAAGTGTCGAATTTCAAACATGCAAGGTGTCGGATTTTGGGCTCAATTTCTGTTGTGTTAAGATGTCTGAACTGGATCTGAAGCTGAATTTCTGCAAAGATGGTTCAGGAGCATATTAGGGTTTGAATTTTCCAGAGTTCTTCCCAACCAAAAAATTTGATCTTGATATCTAAACTTTGATTTTGGGGAGGAGATCAATCCAGGCCTGGGCTCACTCAAAAATTCCACTTCTGTGGAATGCCCTAATTTTCGGTAGTAGTGTCGAGTCAAAAACTGAAAAATGCTCAGAATCAGATTTTGTTTTGACAGAAAGATGCACCCTAGAGAGGAGAGTCATCCCAACCTCCTTTTGCTAAAAATATATGGAGAGAGATCCAAAAAGTAGGAATCCCTAGTTTCTGTAGCTGCACAATATTAATTCTTGCACATTGATCTATGAACTAAGAATCAATCTCATCAAAGAATAATCAACAAATACTCATGACATGGTGTTAATCGGAACATAATGGTTTCCTCTCTTTATATTCAATAAACAATTAATGGTTACAATAAAAATGTCAAGCAATAGCTTAACTCCGTGAAGAATTCGAATACCTAAGGAGACAATTCGAATTCAGTGAGTGAGTCTGGCTTAACTGACTCTTAGCCATTCAATCACACTCAGTTAACCTCTTGACCAAAACCCTAATTGACTCACCAAACCCTAACTGAAGTTGGAGTGCAATAAATGACTAAATCTCAATTAAAGGAGATCAAACACATGTCATAGCAAGCCAACCATCAAGTGTTAGTGCTCCATGACTTCAATGAACCCCGATGAATTTAACTGAAGCTGAACTGACCATCAGAAGTTGGTGGAGGCGCCCTGTTGACTCCAGATCATTAAATAATAATAAATAATCACTAAATAATATATTTAATGAGAGGAGGCACCTTAACTGACTGGTTGAACTGATTGTAACCACCAATTAGCAATTATGTGCATTAATATCACTCAGATCACCCCTGGAGTGCTCCGGTTAGCCTCCTTGATTGTAGGAGAAGGCTAAGTTAGCCTCCTTGACTGTAGATAGGCGTGGGTGTGACTGGATGATGGTAATTAATGCTCCACTGATGTCAATAAATGCCAATTATACTTAGGATAGTGGTTTAACTAGGCCAATTTGACCAAAAAGAGTGTGTATGATGGTAAATGTCTCCAACACCCCCCCTTAAGCTATGCTCAGGAAGAGTTAGAAAACATAGATGCATAAAAATGCTAGGGCCCTGGAAACAAAGGCCATAGGTCACCCTGTACAATAAAGTAATTGCTTAATATAACCAAGGAAATGGGGAAAACCTCATGGGAAAAATACCCCCCCTCAAACTAAGCAGTAAATCAAGAATTGGTTCTTCTATGCAGTAGCATCCTGAGACTATGCATGTGAACCTATGAATCCAAACTAAATGAATATTTCTGGAGGAATCTTCCACTTTGGAAGAAGAACAATGCACTCAACTGAATCAGAAATATAAACAGCTACACAGTGAAAACTGGACCCAGGTAGACCAACTGAAATCATCTGAAGAGAGAGCAAAGGTTCTTGAGGATTCGAACCATGTGTGGAACAATCAAGAAACTGATATGTTGTCGCCTTGAACAGAAAACCATGAGTGGTAAAATCAGCCCCAATTTTTAGGAGCAAGTGTCCAAGCGGATGCAGAATGTCTTCCTCTTTACTAGTTCTGTGAGGAGATGAGCTTGTGACCAAAGGTAGAGAATCCTTGGGACTCTGGAGAGAGAATGATTGAGATACATAATCTGATATATGTTCAGAAATATCTAATGATTCACAAAATAAAATATCATCAATCTCATAAGAGGAAACTAACACCAAATCCCCAGCAGCAAAATTGAAGAAGAACTGCGGTACTTGATTTTTCACACCGGAATTGGTGAGAGCAGCTACAAGCATGAATGAAAGCTCTTGGATTTTAAAATATGAACAAAATAATATCAGATCAGAATTTAAATCATATCTAAATAATTTCACAACATATCCAAAACTATGAAATGGAATCAAATCCCCAGCAACAGTTTTGTAGGAGACTTGCGGTACTTGTTTCTTCACACCGTTGATGAGAACAGCTACAAGCAGTACTGAAGGTTTATGAACCTGAAATTTTGAACCAAGAAATATTAGATCAGATCCAAATAATATCATATCAAATCCAATAAGTTTCATATCAGATCCAAAATTATGGTCAACCGAGACGGCGGATGCACAGTTGTCTTTTTCTTCAAAATTCTGAATTTTTGGTGCATGCAATCCTGTAGGATTTTGCTGGAAGATCTAGATCATGGGGAGCGAATGTGTCACTCTTATAATCTGATATTTATTCCAAAATATCCAAGTTTTTACATATTTACACACCAGCAGCAACATTAGAGAGAGAAAAAACAAATATCTCTTCACTTTCGGAAGCAATTACTGGTAAATTTTGCACAGAATTCAAAGGAAAATCACCTGTGAATGTTTGCATGGAAGTACAGCAGTATTTTTCTTCAATATCAGAGATTCGAATGTCTTCTTCTATTTCAGCAATATGAGAAGATGAGATATCAGAGATCTCATGAACTTCCCGAGCATCAAGAGAAGGAGTCACTACATGGAGACTTTCTTCAATTCGAATTGAATGTGTAGAAGATTTTGCTTCATATTCATCTTGAACAACTTCATCAGAGAGAGTAGAGGCTGAGAATTTTGAGTAAATAAATATTGTGGTGCTGGCTGTGATCTCCAAAGTACTATTATGATCCTCATTGTGCTTTCCAAAGGTTCTATCCAATTTTGTCCAGACTTCCTTTGGGTATTCAGCAGAACCAATAATAAGGTAGTACAAGCTAGGAGAAAGGGCCAGACATATTGCTCCAAAAGCTCTATCACTGTCATTTATCCAGTCATTCTCATTCTCATAAGACTCTTTTCCAAGTCCAATAGTCACCTCATAGAGACCTCTTCTCTTCAGAGATGCAATCATCTTCAACTTCCATTCCGAATAGCTTGTGAATGGGGTGAGAAGAGGGATTGATGAGTCCATTCGAAGTTGTACCTGTTAAAACCTGCAAATCAAAACAAAAGGGGCACCGTAAGGTCAGACAGCCTGCACATTTAGGCTTTCATCACACTCGGCATAGTCAATCAAGCAAGATTGTTCAACAAGTTCTTTACTTGGGGTATTAAGTGGTAAGCCTTGGCTTCTAGTGCAGTGCTGGATTTTTGAGCTATTGCTCAAATTTCATGGAGAAATCTGTCAAAAAGCTTGTTTTTGAGAGATAGATCTTTTGATCCACCATATGCTCTAATACCATATTAATTCTTGCACATTGATCTAGGAACTAAGAATCAATCTCATCAAATAATAATCAACAAATACTCATGAAATAGTGTTAATCGGAACAGAATGGTTTCCTCTCTATATATTCAATAAACAATGAATGGTTACAATAACAATGTCAAGCAATAGCTTAACTCCATGAAGAATTTGAATACCTAAGGAGACAATTCGAATTCAGTGAGTGAGTCTGGCTTAAATGACTCTTAGCCATTCAATCACACTCAGTTAACCACTTGACCAAAACCCTAATTGACTCACCAAACCCTAACTGAAGTCGGAGTGCAATAAATGACTGAATCTCAACTGAAGGAGATCAAACACATGTCATAGAAATCCAACCATCAAGTGCTAGTGCTCCATGACTTCAATGAACCCCGATGAAGTTAACTAAAGCTGAACTGACCATCAGAAGTTGGTGGAGGTGCCCTGTTGACTCCAGATCATTAAATAATAATAAATAATCATTAAATAATATATTTAATGAGAGGAGGCACCTTAACTGACTGGTTGAACTGATTGTAACCACCAGTTAGCAATTATGTGCATTAATATCACTCAGATCACCCCTGGAGTGCTCCGGTTAGCCTCCTTGACTGTAGGAGAAGGCTAAGTTAGCCTCCTTGACTGTAGATAGGCGTGGGTGTGACTAGATGATGGTAATTAATGCTCCACTGATGTCAATTAATGTCAATTATACTTAGGATAGTGGTTTAACTAGGCCAATTTGATCAAAAAGAGTGTGTATGATGGTAAATGTCTCCAACACACAGTTTCTTCTTCTCAGGTTAGCTCTAATACCGTGTTAGATTTTTATCATTCAATCTAGCATTATATTAGGATCTTTAACCGAGAGAATAACAAGCACAACAATCAAACATAAGAGAGAATGAACACAAAGTTTTTCCTCGGGGAAACCATAAAGGAGAAAACCCCGCGACTTTCTCAAAGATAGAATCGGCACCAAAAGCAAAACCCCAAAAAAACAATACGATGATCTCCCGACAGCAATAGTCTCTCTCTCTCTTGCCCCAACAACTTATTCTCTCTCAGTTATGCGCTACAACTGAGTGTGGGTGAATGTGTGTTAAATAGAGAGGCTCACTCTCTATTTATACTAATTCCTGACTTGACAATAACTCACTAGGGCTGACTTCTCTAGGAGAGTCTAATAACCCTAGGGCCCCACAACTGCGGGGACTTTAACCCTTGATCAATAGGAGGGTTTCCCACAATGACTTTACATGACTTGTTTACATTATTGAATCTCTCGATAGGAACATCGGGGCATGACATGACTCAAATACATTACAGACACTTCCCGAAATAAACATCGGGGTACAATACATAAGATATACAAGTGAATACATTCCAAAGTTACTAATACATCAACATATAATCCATTAGAAAGTGAATTGACTAGGGCCAGTGTTAATCCAAGAGAAAAAGGAGCAGGTTGTCAAAACTAATAAAAATTTTGACATTTTTTCTTCATTTGGAAAGTGGGTCTCCCTCAAATTTAGTGCTCCTTCCTACCCCCAAAACATGGGATGAGCCCCATGGAATGAATTGATGTGTCTATGGGAAAGGGGAAGCATACACTAGGATCAGAAGAGAGACCTCTAAGACAAGGAGACATGTCAATCCATCCAATATGGTGGGTTCCATGTCCTATAACAACACATGCTACCAAATATCATAAAGAATTAGACTTCCTTTCTAACTCCTCTAGAGTGGAATACAAGAAAATCATATAAATCAAAAGATTAAAAATAAATAAATAAAAATAAAGATTATTTCTTTAAAAACATATAAATCAAAATATTAAGAATATAAAATCATAAGGTTAATGTGCTTTTCAATCTATCCACACAACACATTAAAATATAGACAAAAATAGATATTTCAAGTGACATCCTTTATTATCCAGTAACCTGTTCTGGTATTTTCACCTTAACATAGCCATACTTACAACTACTTTTGTAATTGAATACAAGTTTTTTGTTAAAATTAACAGAAATCAAAAGTTTCAAAACAAAAAAATGATAAGGTCAATTTGCACCTATGTTGAATGGTCATCCAACTTTGTTCATGTGTTGTGCTTTACGACACTTTTCTTTCCTCTACTTTTTATAATAGGGTATCCAAAGTACCTCAATGAAAAACAGAGTTACACTCTTGCATACAAAGAAAATTCACATTAATATACTTTTCGTACCCTGCACAAATTTGTATTGGTGAAAAATAAACATTAGTAATAGTCCATCGGATTCAACTTTTACATCATTATGGATTCTTAAACATGCTTGCACTAATGATCGGATAGGTTAATGGGATTCGAAATAGGGAAATCTAAAATCAAATTATAGATGTTTAAATATTTCTTATGAAGATAAGATATGGAATGGAAAAAAGAAGAAAAATACATACTTTAGTTTTAATCCAATATTCTATGGATACTAATCAATTGTATCTATAAATATGTTATATAAAACCCTAAATCACGTTAATAGACTCAGAAATGTAAATCTCACCAAACATAAAGAAACTTATATGGGTTATATTTTCACAATTGGACTAAGAAAATGAAAGTGTCAAATTACCCAAGAAGGATTGTGTTAACCATGAAAAAGAATGTCATCTTAAATAAAAACCTAAATCCTCACTAAGTTGGAGATGCATATAAATAAATGAAAAGTGATGCTAGTATCAAGTAGGTTGTGGTCATGTGTTTAAATCTGTATGTTCAAAACCCCAAAAATAACATGCTGCCAACATAATAGTCAAGGATATACACTACATCAACATTCAGGGATCACTTTCAAAAGTGCACACAAATATATAGGATATCAGTTTGAATCAAATTCTCAAACTACAATTGAAATAACACTTCATGCAAACTAGATGGACAACAAAATGACTCACCTTCAAGGAGATGGAAATCAATGAAACCTAAAGGAACGCACTCCTTGAGGCATTATATAGGGATGAATCTCTCCCTTTGTTCCCAATTTTCCCCAAATATGCATTGTTTATTAAATAAAAAACATTTTGAATAACAAATTGGGAAAAAACTCCCAAATTCCTCATTTCATGGAGGTTGAGATCACTAAAATTACTCATGGAAGCATACAAAAATGACCAAATCAAGGATTTCAGGGGCTATTCAATCAAATAAAATTCCATGAGGGTAATTCAACTTTAAACATCGTCATTAACCAAAATGGAGGGCGATTCAACCCTAGGCATTCTCCATTGACAAAAATCAAGGGCGATTCAACCCTGGACATCCTCCATTGAAAAAAATCGCGGGCAATTCAACCCTGGACATCCTCCATTGACAAAAATCAAGGGTGATTCAACCCTGGACATCCTCCCTTAACAAATTGAGGGCGATTCAACCATCGGCATCCTCCATTACTGAAATTTCGGGGCGATGGAAGTATTTACCACAATTTTTCCCATAAATCCGTGGGCGAAGTTGGTATTTGGCATATCTGTGAGTGAGCGAAGTGGATATTTGGGATATATGTGAGAGGGAGAAGTGGATATTTGTGATATATGTGAGTGGGTGATTGTTTCTTCCGTTATTATTATTTTAATAAATATTGGGCTAATTTAATAAATTCAAAAAAAAATTACTTTACAAATTCTCCCACCTATTTTTGTAAACCTCTTTAATTTCTCCCTTGGGATAAATTTCTCCCTTATAATTTTCCCTAGTTTACAATCTCTTGCCATATGTCCATGGTTATTACATTTGTAACATTCTATATCATATTTGTGGAGTATTGTAAAAATATTCTTATTTCCCTTCGTCTTATTACTTGATAACTTCTTCTTGTATTCAAAAACTGTTCTTTTAGTTTTGCAATTTAAGGCTTTATGACCAAAATTATTACAAGAAAAACAATGACCTAAAAATATCTGTAGATATCTATTTGGTCTCTTGGGTGCTATATTATTTCTATTTTTACCTTGAGAATTTAAGCCTGGTTTCTTGCTTCTTTCCTTTTTAGCCGGAGTCTTTAGTATTTCATCATAGCTTTTCTTACTTCCTTCTTGATTTGTAATAGAAAAACTCTCTGGCTTCTTCTCTTTAACGAACCCCAAACCATACCTATCACTTGATGGTCTTTGGCTACTCAAAATTTCATCTAGAATCCTTGAGCTATTCTCAAACTTTGACTTGATAGATTCTTCATCAAGCTTTCTCTTGAATTGCATGATTTCTTCTGCAAGCTTTTCAGACTCTTGTATTCTTCTTTTGAGTTGTAGATTTAGGTCCTCCTCAACCTTTTTGGCATCTAGAAGTTGACTTCCTACTGACTGATGATAAGATTTGACTTTATGTTCTTTTTCCTACATTTCTCAAGTTCTTCAAGGGTGCTAACAAGTTCAACACTTAGGTCTACTTCTCCTTCTATATCTGATTAACTATTTGAGGCTTGAGTATCTAGACCCATAAATAAAACTTTAGTTTCTTCAACTTCACTTCCATCTGAATCTTCACTGTCTTCTATGGTGTACACAATTTTCCTTTTCTCATAGGTTTTTTTCTTGTTTCCTGGTTTACCCTTTTTGAACTTTGAAGCTTCCTTATCTTCATTCTCATCTTGTTTAGTGTAGGTGCATTTAGTGGAAAATTGTCCAATCCTTCCACAATTAAAACACTTTAATGGTAACTTCCCCTTGTCTTTTCTAGTCCATCTCTCAAGTTTATTAATGAAAAGAAATTCCTCATCATTTGGGTTTTCTAATTGATTTTTTTAGGCTTTAAAAGCTTCTTCTTTTCTTGAAGATCCATTTTGTCCTATTCTCATCTCATACGCAGTGAGAATTCCATGTAACTCGTCCATTGTTACCTTTTTAAGATCATCTCGTTCTTCTAATGTTCTTAGTACCTTTCTTGCCACTTCTTTTTCTTTTAATTTTCCTCCAAGCCCTCTGATCACATTAACAAATTCATCTACATGAAGAAGGTATTCACCAATATTCTCTTCTTCTTTCATTTTAAGACTTTCAAATTAACCTTTATACATTTGAAGTTTGGATTCTTTGACTTTTGATTCTCCTTCATAAATAATTTTCAACTTGTCCCAATCTTGTTTGGAAGATTTTCATTGCAAAACTTTAGTAAACATCGAATTTGTTAAACCATTTAAGATTGCATTTAGGGATTTGGCATTACCTTCATATTCACCTAGTTCAACTGTGTCTGTAGGGTATTGGTTTCCTATTTTAAGCTCCTTTTATATTTCTACCCAAATCTTCCATCCCAGGGACATTAGATGACACCTCATTCTTACACTCCAGTAAGCATAATTTTCTCCGGTAAATAGTGGAGGTTTGTTAGTGGCCAATCCTTCTTGTTGATCCATTGTTATTTTTGGATAGGATCTTCCTTCCAGTGGTTAAGTTGTTGTGAAGGAACCTGCTCTGATACAAATTATTGGTTTATCCCACAATACTGAGAGGGGGGGGGTGGGGGGGTGAATCAGTATTGTCTTTTTATAAATAAAATACACAAAAATCAACAATTAAGACATGGATTTTATCGTGGAAACCTCAAAGAGCAAACCACCAACACAAACTCATTAATAAGATGAATTTTACAAAATTGTTTATCTGCTACTACAGAAAGGATGCAGAACACACCCTAGGTTTTTCCTGCAACTACAAACTAGCATGCTACAACACCCCTATGGTTTTCTTCCTGCTTCAACAGACAAGGATGCTATGAGACCCTGTTCTCCAGCTATGACTGGAAGGAGGCTTCAACCCCCTGCAGACCTGTGGCCTTCCCTAGAACCACCCTGCCACCTTGATCTGATTTTCTCAGTCTTTTGTAACAGTTGTAAACTATTCACTTTGGACTTTGTCAAGCTTACTAACAGAGACCCTTAATTATTTACACATTCATTTATTTAAATACCCTATACCTATTTTGTATCAACGCAACTCTCCATAGCTGCGCTCTTTCATTTTGGATCATGACTGTTTATTTACAGGCACAACCACTCATCATCTACCCGTTCAACCATCACATCACTTCAGCAAAGGCAACGTTTCATTCTTCCCACAGCTCAGAATTCATTTCCGCGGCCCTATTTATTGTTTTCTAGTGCATTCGTAGTATTCTTCACTAGATACAATCCGGACAGTTGATCTTTCATCTGGATCTCTTTGGATCATTGATCTATTCTACAGATTTCCTTTTTTAAATCGTATTTCCACACCAAGTTTCTGTTTCAACGATTCCCCACTATTAATCTTCATCGGGTTTCTTCTTGAGCGTTGATCTCCATATTGCAGGATGTAGGATGTCTATTGTCCGCTTTTTCCTTTCCGCAAACTCCTTTCTGCACTGCAGAATGCAGAATTCAGTTTTCTATCGTTGATCTTCATTAGGCTTCTTCTTGATCGACGATCTCCAGATTACGGGATGCGGGATGCGGGATGCAGGATGCGGGATGCGATATTCCATCAAATCATATCTCGACTTTCTGCAAGCTCCTTTCCGCAAGATTTCTTCCACGCCGGCAATCTCTTGCGGAGTCTTTCTTGACCTTCAATCTTCTGGATTGCGGGTTGCGGATTGTGGCTTCATAAAATATTTAAACGTTACTTCCACAATTCCCTTTCCATATTTTTTATTCCGCGCCATCGATCTCTTTTAGCGTAACTAATCTTAGCCATCCAATCTTGATCTTTTACGGAACTTTGGATTTTTTGCCTAACTATCGTAATTAATCCTTAATCATCGGATATAGTGCGAGACTAATATAAGCCGTCCGATCTTGATTGTTGCGGAACTGACCCTCAAATGTTGGATCTAGGGCGGGACTACCCTCTGTCGTCCAATCTTAATCCTTCACAGAACTTGATCACTTTGTACATGTTTAACCTGTGCGCTAGTTCATTTAGCAACAACTTTGGATGATCGATCTCAGTCGTTCAACTTGCTATATGGTTATTCGTTTGTCATTCACCTTGCAACCTGCAACCTGTAACAGGGTTATTCCTTTGTTATTCTGGATACCTGCAACCTTCAGTCTGCCACCATATCTTTGACTTCCAATAACTAATTTGACATCAATGAAAACTAATTTACTCAATAGGAGGTTGGATCCTCCAATAAGTTGTTGTAACTAATCTATAGTTAATTATTAAGTTTACCATATATCATATACACTCCCTTGATGTTGATAGATTGGTGATTGAATTATCTATTGAAGTGAATTAGTTGGTATAAATAATAGTTAAAAGTAAAAGGGAAAATTAGTGTTGATACTAATTCACCCCCCCTCTCAATATCTCAGTGTGTTCTACATGCACTGGTCCTATATTTGTCTCTTGGTTCTCTCTCTCTCTCTCTCTCTCTCTCTCTCTCTCTCTCTCTCGTTTATAGGGTTTCTTGTTCTTCTTGAAGTATCTTGTAGCATCTTTGAGATATAAGGTTAGGTTGTATCCCTTGGATATTGGATATTAGGTCTTTGTAATAAAACCCTACGGTACTTTTGTTGGAGAAGAAAAAATAAATAAGATGTCTTGCTTTGGAGGATCTCTTGGAGTGATTATTGCAAATTTGAGTTGATTGGTTGAGCCATAGTTTTATTTTTATTTTTCCTAGCTAAGGATTAGGAGAGATAATGGTTTTGTATTTATGTTAAGACAAGTATATAATATGTACATGTACTTCATAATGAATATATAAATGAAGTTTTTAGCTATCCAAAACTTTTGCATTTAACAAATTTACTTTTGAGTGATAGATTTTCTTCATGTATTGTTATTTACAACTATATATCTTGATGATTTGACATAAGTAATTATACAATTATAAAGTTATTTACAATATTCATTAAAGAATATAAGGGGTTTACAATATTCATTGAAAAATATAAGGGGTTGCTTTGTTGTTGCTATACCTATTGTTGTACTACTATTATAACTACTACACGAGATCAATTTCAAATATGCTTTATGTGGAATAAGTTACCCTAGAGGGCTAGAAATGATCCAAGTTGTTTGGTACCTTCTTTTCCGAGTTTTTCTAAAAGTTTGGACTAATTGGAAGTGAAATATTATACTATTTCACTTTTGTTTTGTACATTGTTTCACAATATCCCTCGAGGTTAAAAATTCATAAGGTTAAGATATGAGAAACCTCTAAAGTGAGATGTAAAATTTATGTTTTACATTAAAAGTAAAATACATTAACTAGCATTGAAAATTTTTATAAACATTGATATCATATTTTGTACCGTAAAATAAGACATTATCATGGGATAATATAATTCAAATTATATAAAAAAAAGAAGTTATGATGTATATTTTCTTTCATTTAGTCCACGTAATTAATTTTGGTGTACAACAGTGTTGTAACTCCAAAAGTATGATAATAAACTCTTCTACTAGAAAAATATTGTAAAGCCGAAGTTATTTGAATAAGTGTATTTCCTAATATTTTGCAAATCCTACATTCACCACTTATAAAGCAGTGAGAGACCATGTAGTAGTTATGAATGGTGATAATGCATCGTGACTTAACAAGGACATACAAAGACAAACGTGTCATTTTGAGTAATTGGGACCTAATAAGGGAAATAACAATTCCTAGATTTCATTGTCCCACCAAACCCTATATAAAAAATAATACTAAACAAGTGGAAACCCTATATAAAAAATAATACTAAACAAGTGGAATGAGTAGGAAAGATATTTCATAACTTCCTCCTAAGAAAGTGTGGAACAAAATAATAAAAATTGATTACCAAAATAATAATAGCCAACTTGCATTGTAGTATATGGTTGTTGAAATAAATATAATTATATTGTTTTTTATAATATAGTTTAACTATTCAATACAACCTTAAAATTGTTTATTGAGATAGATTATGTCATAGCATAAAAAGTTAGTGGAAATACCTAAAGTATTTATGGGTTAGTAGTGTGTTGGTTAATGGGTCAACGTGAGAGGATTAGTATATTAGTGGTGGGTATTCTTTTTGGTTAATGATTTAAGGGGTAATGGTTTATGTATTAAGTGGTTCACTATAGTGGACTAGGGTTGCTAGGTTAATATTTCATGTTTAACTTAGAATTAGGGGGTTAGTGTGGTAGGGTCTAGGATTTCATGGATTAGTGGTTAAATAGGGTGAATTTATTAGGATGTACAACCATAAAACTATGTATTTAGATAAATTATTCCATATCATAAAGAGTTAGTTGAAAAAATATTTATGGGTTAGTGGGTTAGCAGTATGTTGGTTATTGGATCAATGGTGAGAGGGTTAGAATATTAGCAGTGAGGATTATTTTAGGTTAATGATTTAAGGGCTAATGGGTTCGGTATTAGGGAATTCATGGTAGTGGATTGAGGATAGTGGGGTAGTGGTTCATGTTTAACTTAGAATTAGGGGTTTAATGTGGTATGGGATAGGGGTTTAATGGATTCGTGGTGAAATATGGTGGATTTATTATGAGGTTAGTGATTTAAGGGTTAGGAATTGGTGATTTATTATCAAGTGGGATAATGAGTTAGAAGAAGTGAATATCGATATGTATAAAACATAGACTTATGCATTATTATTAACTTGCATTTTACAAAATATTAAAATATCTATGTATAAAAATACAAATAGTGATTTATAAATATAGTGGAGTAATTGTCAACTTAATACCATTTTTTTAGGACGAAATAAATCAAACTAGAAGTTGTAGAAGTATCTTCAAAATATGTATATTACCAACCAAGTAATCAATTTACAAGGCTAAAATAAGTAACTATATTCATGATGAAATTCCACAATATATATTCATTAATATAAATCAATGAATAAAACTTCTAATCTTTATTTTGATGAAAATAGGGTATTTCCACATAAGTTGAACCCATTAAGCAATTACTCACATAAATACATGGCAGATCGAAACACAATGTATCATGTGGTTAAAACCCTCAAAGAGGAAAATAGTCCATGGACCTAGACAAATGACCACTTGAGTCAATATATTAATGCAAAGGAAAATAAGTTGCATATGATTTTCTCATAATTGTCCATCTAACAAACGACCCTCCATGCTATTTAAATAGAGGTCATGGACCAATCAATGTTAAGTCATGGATCAATATAACCATTAAGATCAAGAAGAAGATGAATCATCAAATCAATTTATGTTTAGAATATACCATAACCATCATATTATAAAATTACAAATGCATAGTAATGAAAACTAAAGAAACACACTTTACCTAAATACACATCAGACCACGTAGATCTTAACTAACTCCAAAGTGTCAAAATATCCTAACATCCTCCCTTAAGAACAACTTAGGATATGATTGAAGGATTTACCAAGGTGGCATAATAGTAGAAGGAATGAAAGATTGGATCTTATCCCATATTAATGACAACTTCTTGTACTCCTAACATATATCAAATTTTGCAAAAAATGGCTATGTAAGAGACTTAGTGAAAATTTCAACAACTTAACCATTTGTAGGGAAAAATAACACTTCAAGAGCATGATCCTGAATAATATTTATGATGAAGTGCATGTGTAGCTCAATGTGTTTATTGTGTTCGTGTTGAATCAGATCTTTGGTGTGATTAATAGCACTCTGATTATCACACAAGAGGATAGTCGAATGTTGTTGTTGTAATCCAAATTCTAAAAGGATTTATAGAAGACATAATAATTATTGGCTTGGTTTAACTATGGCTCAATACTCTACTTTTATTTAGAATAAAGAAAAATATATTTTTATTTTTTACAAGCCCTAGTGATAGGTTATAAAAAAAGATCAAAACATAACCGCAGTAAACTTCTGATCATTAAGGTTTTCAACCTAATCAGGATCATTGAAACCAACCAACAAGTACTTTTCCCTATATTGCAATGTATCAACAAATTCAATTGCACCTCGGACATACTAAAGTATCATTTTTGTTTCCTTCTAACGATTTTCATGGGGTGTTTGGATATATTCATGCAACAAAACCAATAGCAAAGGAAATATCACGATGGGTGTGAGTCAAGTATAAAAGGATACCAACCAACTAGCGATACAAGGGGGCATTTACTTTGGGCGTAGTTTAGATGGCATAAAGTTTGACTCCATATTGGAAGGGAGATGGGGTTAGTTTATGATATTTCATGTGAATGTGGCAAAGAAGGTCACAAGAATACTTAGTTTGAGAAAGAGAAATTCCTTCTTTGGTTCAAGAGTTAGAGGCTAAGAAAATAATTCAAATGTTCTAAGTTGGTTATTTTATATTTCTTCTTAAGGATATATTTCACATGGGTTAATGTTTGAGGCTCAATACCAGTAAAAATAAGGTCATCAACATAAAGAACAAGGATTATGAGATGGGTTTCTACTTTCTCGATATGGACACTGGGGTCATAATAACATCTAGAAAAATTGGTGTCAAGAATAAAGATATCCATTTTAGCATACCAATCCCAGAGAGCTTGCTTATGGCCATATAGAGATTTATTAAGGTGAAAAACAAGGTTGGATTCATCCTAAAAATATCCATAAGATTGTTCCATGTACGAAAAGAAAAACAAAATCAAATCCCCTTGCAAGAATGTGGATTTGACATCCATTCAATGGACCTCCTATTTATATGCAGTAGAAAGGGATAGAAAAAAGTTGAATGTAATTAATTTTGGCTACGAAGGAAAAGGTTTCATTCTAGTCATTTCCTTCAACTTGAGAAAATCCTTTGGAAACTAACCTAGATTTATGACTTTCAACACTTCCATCGAATGCATACAAAGTTCTATACACTCATTTACATTTGATAAGTTTTCTTCCTTTTGTAAGAGGTTACAAGATCCCAAGTATCATTTTCTAATATTCTCTATTCATTGTTGTGTCCCAATTTAGATGGCCAAACGATTCTACAAATGTATCTAGATCATGAGTCTTTGAAACTTGATCCAAAATAGAGGAGGCTCACTAGAACTATGAACATGTATGACATCGATCTATAGGCTTACTAGCAAGATCACTGGTTATTTATTTTTGGTACAAATCCATCTAGGAAGAGGTGGTGCTAGTGCAAGTTCATGTTAAATGGACCCAATTGGAGGAAGGTTATAAAGTAGAGGTGTATTTTCATCCTCGTTATGAATATCTAAAGAAGAAACCATAATAGGATACCTAGCATAAAATTTGGGCATAAAAGATGGCACAATTGTTGAATATGGCTCATATGTTAAAGATGGAAAAAAATACAAATTAGGCTCATAGGTGGAGAGATTTTAATCAAATTTAACATATCTCCTAATAATAATTTCATTGAAATGAGGTTGGCGAGTTTTATAACCTCTTACATCTTCAAATTACCTGACAAAAATGCACTTCTCACTGCTAGGTTGTAATGCTTTCATTTTCTTATTAAGGATGTAAGCCCATGTTTCACTACCAAACACATGAAAGTGGATTGCATCTGGTTTAATTCAAGGAAAATTTTAGGGGCGAAATTTATCCCATAGGCTACTTTTCGACCTTTTTTTTCAAAAAACAATTCGCCAATTTGTCTTTTTTTAAAGATGATTTGCCCAAAGTCTATGGGATAATTTGTCTTACTCTAAAAATTGCCAAAATTGTCCAAACTATATAAATTCCTTAGATATTTGTTTTTTTTTTATCGCCAAACATTTTTTGGTTGCAAATTTAAGCATCTGAGAAAGATTCGCCGATGTTTCTACACTTTGAGACAATTATGGATCCTAAAACTTTTCCCTGTTTAAATTTTACTACATTCGTATTCTAGTGCTATACCCTTTAAATATTTAGTGGGAGTGTGATGAACTATTTAATTGGCACAATCAATGGCTTCCACCAAAAACTAAGGACTTAATATCTTAGATTAGATAATACAATTTTCCATTTCCTTAAATGTGTGATTCTTTCTCTCACTAAGATCATTTTTTTAGGTGTTTATGGACAATATGTTGCATCTGAATGCCATGTGTAGTGTAGTAATTTGTATTATTTTTTGTTAACATATGTGCCTCCATTATCTATTATTCATAAATTTGTTGTTAACAAAGTGAGTTACACAAAATATATAGTAGTATTATGAAGTAGAATTGGGTTGTTGTTGTGGGAGAACATTTCCACCAAAAAAACCTTGTTTTTACCCTACAACACAATTTTACACAACCACGCATGAACAATGAATGAAACTTTGAAATTTAAACTTCTCAAGTTTGGGATCATACCTTGGTTAGATTACTTAAAAATGCACGTTATCTCTTTGTTTCTAGTTTTCCACTTTTGCACAAGATCCCCAATAAAGAGGATACATAGTTAATAAAACCCTTTCCACTATGCATCCAATTTTTTGAGTTCACAAAAATCACTTGGAATAGAACAAAACAAATAAAAAAGTATAAAAATTAGAATAAAAAGAAAACCAAAGTTAAATATGAAACTATGTGAGAGGTTTTAAAAATTTTTAAAACCATAAATGTAAACAATATACCTTTGGATTTGATAAAATGGCTGCTATATTTTCTTAAGATATGATTAGATTATCTAGGATCTTTGTCTGAAATAATAACAACTAAAACAAAATGCATAAGATATAAAAGATATAGAAGACACAAACATTTTCATCGGGGAAACCATAAAGGAGAAAACCCTGCAAAGTTCTTCAGAATAGTAAGATGATCAAAAGCAGTAATAAGAAATGTTCAGCAGCTATCTTTCTCTCCTCCTCTGACTTTCTCTCTCTCTCTCATGCGTCTTAGAGAGTGTGTGAGGTGTATAAATGAGGGAGAGAGCCTACCTATTTATACCCTTTCAATTCACTGACCAAATATAATACTTGAGCCTACATGTCATCTCACATGGGGCGCACTTCTCCTAGAGAGACCACAATTACATATTACATGATGTTACACTAGGGACTATTGCCTCGACTTACAACATAGGTTGAGGTCTAGACACAATTTAGACATCCCGTAAAGGGGTAACTCACATCCCCAATGGGGGTACAACAACATGCAATGATAATATACGTCAGAATATCTTCTGAAGTTACAAATAAATCAACACTCCCTCCTAATTAGGAAGGTATTCTCTCTCTACACAGTCATCAACACACTTGGTCAAGTCTTCATTGCATCGTCATCATCATAGAGTCATAGAGTATTCATCATATATGTTTCCATCATCTTCTTATAATTTGATCATCATCCCATACTATCTGTCATCAGAAGTTTCTATAGTGCCAACCCTTTTTCATGTTGGATGTAGGCCTATCCCTCTGCCAAGTCTTCATCATCTCTGCGAGCAATCCATCAAGTAGGTACATCTCGGGACTTATTATAAGCCTCTTGCAAAACCTGCAAGATATCCCAGGACTTATTATATGCCACTACAAAACCTGAAGGAGCATCCCCATATTGATTACATGCCTTGCAACACCTATGTACCCTATTATTACCTCATCATCTTCATATCATCTCATCATCACACGAAGCACAACCCAGATACACATAACACAACAATTACATCAACGACCATGGGAGGCCCAACCTGCCACCATGTCGAAAAGTCTCGAAACTTACATCAACGACCATGGGAGGCCCAACCTGCCACCATGTCGGAAAGGCTCTGAGAACTTACATCAACGACCATGGGAGGCCCGACCTTCCACCATGTTGAAAAGGCTCTCAACACTTACATCAATGACCATGGGAGGCCCAACTTGCCACCATGTCGGAAAGGCTCAACACTTACATCAACGACCATGGGAGGCACAGGATGCCACCATGTCGAAAAGGCTCTCATGTGTATCTGCGTCTTCTAGACTCATCACTTCCCCTTGGAAGGAACCTCGATCTGAAGAACACTAAGCTTTTCTCTGAATTATTCAAACTTCACTCTGGCCATTTCTAGCATAGAATCACATTAGGACTGATTACGTCCAAGGATAACCTACGAGCTTAGCTAGGACTGATTACATTCGAGGACAACCTACAGGATTGATTACGTATGAGAAACCTACAAGCTTCGCCAGGATTGTATGCTCAGACAACCTCTCTCACTAACTATGCTAGAACTCATCACTCCCTCTTTCGAGAGATCTTGATCTGGATCACATACTGGAGCTTCATTGCTCCTCTCTGCATCATACAAAAATGCAAGTTAGATCAATAAAATCAAATAGTAGCTTTAAAAAGAAACATACTACCTCACAAATAGTCGAGAAAGTGGAAACATATTTTTCCTCAGCTGTACTCAGTGCCATGTATGACTGCTTCCTACTAAACCAAGAGATCACTCCTGATCCCATACTAAAGCAGCACCCTGAAGTTCTCTTCCTATCAATGGCACTACCTACCTAATATGAATCCACATAACCTTTCAGGTTAATATTTTGATTCACATCATACTTGAGCCCATAATCAACTGTACCCTTCAAGTACCTTAGAATATGCTTTGCAGCAATCAGGTGAACATGTCTTGGATTCATCAGGAACTGGCTCAATGTGTTCATAGCAAAGCAAATATCTAGTCTCGTATTCATCGGGTACATCAAGGATCCAATCATCTGACGATACATCGTGGCATCAACCGACTTTGATGAAGCAACACTCAATAGATTCAGGTTCGATGCCATAGGTGTGGCCATGGTGTTGCAGTCCATCATCCCTAACCTCTTCAGGATATCCACTGCATACTTCCCTTATCTAAGGGAGATTCCATCTGCACTCTTCCACACCTCCATGTGTAGAAAGTAGTCCATCATACCCAAGTCCTTCATCTCGAACTCGGCAACAAGCTTCATCTTTGTGTCAACAATCAACCCATCCTCACCTGTCACAAATAGGTCATCTACATATAGTAGAAGTACCACTAGGTTCCCTTCCTCAACCTTGTAGTAAAGGTTGGAATCTGCTTTACTCTTGGTAAATTTTGAACTAGTTAGGAAGCTGTCAATCCTGTCGTACCACGTCAAATGTGAGAATCTTCTGTAGTCGCTCCCTCTGAAGCTGAGCATTTTTCTCCTTATGCCTTTCATACTCTATGTATTGAAACATTCTATAATGGAGTGACAAGTAGCTTCCTCTACTACTAATATTCTATGTATCCATCTAGGGTCACTGGATACCAAGATCCTCTATCTTGAACTTTGTTGAAAATCTCTTCTCGCACCCATCTGTGAGCTTGTTATCCTTTATAGGATTTCATCTTCAATCTTGTAGAAAAGGTTAAGATCATCATCACTCTAGGTGATCTTAAAGCTCCTTATGTAACTGTATGTTCTATCCCATGGGTGCCTTCTGAGCTCGTACAAGGCCTTCTTTAATTTGCACACATGAGTCTTCATGTCATGTGTCTCAACTCCCAGTGCATGCTCTACGTATACTTGCTCCTTGAATACATCCTTCAATAATGTTATATTGATGTCAGTTGATGTATCTACCGTCTCATACCTATACGTATGGATATAATGGAAGTGTACCACATCACTGGTGCAAATGTCTCTTCGTAGTTTGTTCCTTCTTTCTATGAGAAGCCTCGTGCTACGAATCTTGCCTTGTATCCCATGATGCTTCCATCTACTGCATGTTGGGTCTTGTAGATCCATATGGAAGACACTACGGACTTCCCTTCAGATCTAGAAACCGCATCCTAGACATCATTCTTCTTGAACTGGTACTCTTTGATCATAGTCTCCTTCCCTTTCTTCATAGCTGGAAGGTTCTGCATCAATGATGTCTCTCAATAGCGTCACATAAATAGAGTGTGTCTAAGGAATCTTGCTTTCTTTGGAAGTCTTGTCATACTATTCTTCATCTTGTATTAATGTTTCCCGTGCCCAAGGTGGTCTTCATCTCTTGAGGTGGATCTAGCATTCTCTTTGTATTCTTCTGAAGCTCTTTCTTTCGTCATGGTGTCTTTGACTCAGGAAGCTTCAGGTTCCTCTTCTAAACTGTTGTTACTTGTTATTTAGAATGATCTACAAGTCAAGTTCAGTTGCATGATTAGAAACATATCATAATTTCCAAAACATATTAATAGTGACAAATATATGTCACATAGCCATGCAACTATTTTAGCCAATGCTATAACATTCATCCATATCATGTATACATACAATAACTTCTAGATGCATTCTACCCTAATGTTATTAAGAGTGTGTACTAATCCTAATATGTCAACAAAGAGGTTTCAATCTAGATAAGTAGTAATGGAATGTTGTACACCATCATTGACTTCTTACCCATTAAGTGCAATTTAGTAGTATGAATGCAAAAATACTCAAACATCAACTAAATATAAACAAATATATAACTAAACAATATCATGAAATGACAATTGAATACTTATCTTTATTTGTTTCGTGGGTAGACTCCTTCTTGAGCCTTCAGCTTCATCATCTTCTACATTCATAACAACATCATTTCTTATCCAAATGATAAGATGGATAAGAGATTCCTCAAGAATTGAGTCCTTCATATTCATCATCGCTTTAGGGATCTTCTTTGAATCGTGAGAGCTTGATCTTCGGTTGCTCCCATCTTCTCTTCTCTTATTATGAGTCAATCTTCTTCTTGTGCACACTCTTCCCAGAGTCTTCTGAAGGTAATCACTTCTTTCTGGCACACATTCCTTGAATGAATGAATCCCATGATCTTGGGAGGAACATTTAAGGTGGTTATAACAATCTCTTGTTCTTCTTCGATTGCTTCGTCATACCATTGAAAAATTCATTTTGGTGTCTTTAAGGATGACACATGAGGGATGGGATGATCTTTAATATAATTTGCAATGATTCTCTTGGCTCTAGCCTTAGCCTTGTCTCCCTCTAGCTCTTAGAACTTCCTTACTGAAATACTGATCCAAGTAAATTTCTTCAAGGATCACAAAGGTCCTATACTTCCATACTCAAAAGTTGTCAGCTTCACCAAGATTGTCATCAATATGGGTGTGATTAGTCATTTTAAAATGAGAACCTCAAATGTAAATAGTAAACATTTAGATCTTACAGATTTGAGGTGTCCATCTAGGCTCCAGAGCTGGATGATCTAGGGTTTGTCAGAGAAACCCTAACAAAAATTGGAATTTCAAACTTCTGACTAGATAGAAAGATGGGACTCTCCAAGGTGATTTATCCAATGTACTCCTTTTCTGAAAACAGTGGAGGGAAGCTCTCGGAATAAGAAGCCCTAATTTTCAATTTCTACTGTAGAAATGACTGATATTTATTATGTTCCATCTCTGAAGGTTTATCTCCTTACATTCTAAAACTTCTCATTGAGATACACTGATATGTCCTATTTCCAACGCCACAGGTTAGAGCAGAATTGGATTCTCCAAGTGGGACTTATGTCGAGTTTCCCAAGGTGACTATTTTGGGGACTGTTCAGCATAGCAAACTTGTACAGACTTCCACGTGTCATTGTTTCACATTCTAGGTTTGAAAATCGTACCACAAAAACTACATTCTATGCCCTAGCTACAACATCTTGAGAAATTTCGTTTGGACCTTCCTATCCCTAGATATAGCAAATATACCTAGGTCACTTGTTTATGACTGTATTCTGGAGGAGGCTGGAACCCTGAATTGGAGGAACCATATCTCCTTAAGTATATTGAATCTGAGGCTGAAACTTTTACACAGTGTACAACACGAATTTCTCTTCGGTATGTAAAATTTTCGGTTTCTAATCCTTTTCCAATATTGCGTTATAGAGAAAGTTATAGTATTACTAAATTCAGTCTTTTAGGGTTTTCAGGCATGAAACCCTAATTTCCATTAGCTGCCATTGCAGTTGTATTTCAGCTATACAGTGAAACTTCTCTAATGCAGAAACTGATACCACCAATAGATGCTCCCTAGTGAGGCGAGATAGCCTATCCCTCCTTGCTTGACGATTTGTGGAGAGAACACCTTTAACTAGGAAGTCCTAGTTCCCGCAGCTGCACAGTGCCTTCTTTCAAAGAGGCTCTGATACCATGTTAGATTTTCTTAAGATATGATTAGATTATCTAGGATCTTTATCTGAAAGAATAACAAGTACAACAAAATTCATAAGATATAAAATATACACAATACACAAATATTTTCATCGGGGAAACCGTAAAGGAGAAAACCCCACAAACTTCTTTAAAATAGTAAGATGATCAAAAGTAGTAATAAGAAATGTTCAACAGCCATCTTTCTCTCCTCCTATGAATGTCTCTCTCTCTCATGCACCTTAGAGAGTGTCTAAGGTGTATAAATGAGGATAGTGCCTCCCTATTTATACCCTTTCAAGTCATTGACCAAATATAAGACTTAAGCGTACATGTCATCTCACATGGGGCCCACTTCTCCTAGAGAGACCACAATTACATATTACATGATGTTACACTGGGGACTATTTCCCCGACTTACAACAGAGGTTGTACCTCAAGGTCTAGACACAATTTAGACATCCCATAAAGGGGTAACTCACATCCCCAATGGGGGTACAATAACATACAATGATAATATACCTTAAAATTTATGAAGTTACAAATACATCAACAATGTCCATATATTGGGAAAATGGAAACATTTTTGAGTGAAACACAAAGCATTTCCAACTAAAAGTAACACTCTCGATGTAATGGAACACCTCTCGTAGCCCAAAAATGCATAGAAATAACAAAACATACAAATTCTTTAATGCATGCAACTTCACACGTTCAAGATATTGATCGACAATGGGAAGGGTTCTTCATCAACACTCTAATATGATGTTCAACTAAAATAGGGTATTTCCACACAATTCAAACACCTTAAGAAACCACTCACACAAATAGATCACATATCAACACATTGATGTATTTTATGGTTAAAAACCTTGGAAAGGGAAATTGTCCATGTTCTTATCCAAATGGACACTAAAGGAAATATATGAATGCAAAGGAAAATAATTTACATATGATTTTATCACATTGAATCATCCAACAAATTACCCTTCATTATATATTTACATAGATGATAGATCAATCGAGTGCTAATCCACAAATCAATATAGCCTTTAAGATTGAGGAAAAGATGAATCGTTGAATCACTTCATTTCGATAACATATCGTGACCATTGGGTAAAAATACAAATTCATACCAAATAAACACACTTTACGTAAACACACATTAGACTAAATTGATCTCAACTAAATCTTAAGTGACTAAATATCATAATGACCTTGACAATCATGTTTGAAGAAGCTGATAAGATAAAGCAATAATTATCAAAAACTACATAGCATGTTCACCAGATTCAAAAACATACCAAGGAGAAAGGTAAAGAACATGATCATCATGCTCCTATTATTGGCCTTTACCTATATTCTACAATGAAATTGTGGACAGTAAAAAGTTAAGCAATTTTTGGAAGGTTGATGCATGTTAGAGAAATAGAACTTAGTGTAATAGATTTTGTTGTAATAAACATGGATTAAGAAATTTTTCATATCCTTCACAATCCCATTGTGAAGCCCGACTCAATGATGGAACATTACCCCTATAGAGTGGTACATTAACCCCTATATTGTGGTGTATTACATATTATTGATGTCATATTGGGTCTATTGGTGGGTCTATTATTTGTTAATGTACACCTTCGTCCCTTATATATAGGAAGGAGATATTTTCATTTTAGTCATCAGATTGTATCTTGTCTTGTCTTATGTACTTAACACATTGTGTAAGGGGGTTTCCCCCTAGAAGAGGCTTGGTATTCATCTATGCTCTTCATTATTAAGGAGTGTATTACTTTCTTCTTGTCTATTTCTTCTCTTTTTATGCTATTTCCGAGACTTGGTTGCATAACATTTGGTATCAGAGCTCTTTTCTCGAGACTGTTTTCTTCAAAATGAGTCATCTTGGAATTTTCACTATATTTTTTTTCCATAAGTTTTCATACCACGAGACTCAAAACTTGTCTCTAGAACAAGCTTAGGTATTTGTCTTCCAATTTTCAAATCTTGAGACAATACAGGATCAGAGTTATTCGCCTAGGAATCTAGGGTTTTTAACTAGTCCAAAAACTGGTCTAAAAAGGTGTTATGTGGAGAACGGTCATATCTGGGGCATGTGAGCTCCAAATTGAGTGAGACATATTGCATCGGAAATAAGGCAGGACAAGGTATTTTTCGATATATTTTTAAGCATCATATACAAAATATTGGACACGTGGCATACCATGCAAGTGTTCTCTCATGTACAAACCAAAAACAAGAATTTTTGGGATATTGGAAATACTTCTTACTAGAGAATCTAAATTAGGTCAGACTTGTGGCATCAAAAAGAGGACACATCAAGATAAAAACGCTCAAAGTTTCAGACCCATAGGAGCCAAATTTTCAAATTCACCTCAGTTCCAAGTCGAACATAAAACAATATTCCAATCAAGGTTTGAAGAAGGTACATCATTTTAAATTTTAATAACTTTTGAGTAGAAGGATCTATTTGAGCTTAAACCTGGGGTGTGATATCTATTTATAATGTTCAAAATTACACCAAAAGGTAGTGGAAAATACTACACTCCAAGCAAACCTCTGTGAGGATTCATCCTCGACATATGAATAAAATGAAGAGTTGAGATGTGACTGGACCCAGTTAAGTGAAAAGTTTGAGGAATGGAGTAGAAGGGAAGTTCCATCTACTCAATTGATAAACCGAAAAAATTATATAGAGAAGATATTGAAAAATATGGCCAGTAAAGAGGATCTCGAGGGGATGGACAATAAAGAGGATCTCAAGGGGATGGCCAATAAAGAACATCTTCAAGAATTGAAGGAATTGTTGAATGATATAGAACATAGCTTTATTCCTCATTTATATACACAAGAAGAGGATAAGGAGGAAAAATGGGACTGATTCCACTTACATATTGAGGAAATTGAAAAACAATTGGAGAACAAGAAGTTTGAGGCCCATAAATTCAATGATTCATTACATCATCATAGGTTCATCTCAAGTCCAAGGAACTACTTTATTCCCAATATTGACATGAGAAAGTTTGATAGAAATGATCCAATAACATGGATATTCCAGATGGAGCAATTCTTTGATCTACACTAGGAGCCAACTTTTCAAAAGGTAACTATTGCATCCTTATATTTAGATATTGGTTATTTTGTATGCTACCAATGGCTTTGTGACTGAAAAAATGACTCTATTGTCTCTTGGTCTATATTCACAGAAGAATTGATTGCACATTATGGGGATAATAATAGCAACACCTTCTTTAGCTAGTTGGTAAATATCAAACAAAAAGGTCCAGTTACAGAGCATATAAAGCAATATCATAAGCTAAGTTTTAGAGTGAAGAACATTTCAGAAGATAATTTGTTGGATCTCTTTATTGAAACCTTGAAGGATAACATTCAACATGAGGTGCGTCTCTTCGAACTACCATCATTGGAGAAGGCTTTCATGATGGAAAGGAAGGTTGAAGGAAAAAATATGGCGATGGACACTAGAAACACCACTTCCAACACATACAAATAGAATGATGTTCCTAATTATAACCCACCTCAGAGGTTGAAACCTCAAAAAATGGAGAAAAGAAGAGAAAAAGGTCTATGCATTAATTGTGACAACAAGTACAATATGGGACATAAGTGTGGAGAAAAGAAATTATTCTACATATATTATGAAGAGGAAGAACCAAAAGAACATGAACCGTTGTAAGGGGATGAATTAGAAGTGATTACTCCCACCAAATCTTGTCATTCTTTGGATGGAATTAACACTCCTCAAACTCTCAATATTGAAGGATATATCAAAAATAAAAAGGAAACAGTATTAATTGATTATGGTAGTAGTCATAATTTCATTCACTATAAAGTAGCCAAATACCTCAATTGCTTTGTATACCCTGCACCAGAATTTCAAGTAATTATTGTAGATGGAGGAACTATCAATTGTTCGATAAAATTCCATAATATCAATCTTACTATGGGGGAACATGTTTTGAATAGTCCCATCATTGCTATCCCAATGGGCAGCATTGATGTTGTATTAGGGGTTCAATGGTTACAACTATTAGGAACAATGGCTTTTAATTTTTAGAAGCTTTCCATGAAATTTCCCGGGAAGGAAAATAATTTGTGTTAAATGGTGTCACAAGGAAACCAAGCAAGGTGATAATATCTAATGGTATGAAAAAATCGTTAAATAAATGACAACAGGGTGTAATTGCACAATTATACTCACTAGATGTTAAAACATCTAAGGCTCCTATTTCCCTAGATTTTAAAAGGGTCTTTAATAAGCCTTCCAATGTATTTGAAGATATTCCAATAATTATGAAGTATGACACCAGTTCGATATTTGGACCATGTTATTCACTTAATTCCAGGAATCATTCCTTCTAACATCAAACTTTACAGATACCCCTATGGCCAGAAGAATGAAATGGAACACATGGTTGAAGAAATGTTAGAGTATGGTACATTACCCCACATATTGTGGTGTATTACATGTTATTAATGTTGGCTTGGTTCTATTAGTTGTTATTGTACACCTTTGTCTCCTATATATGGGAATGGTATATTTTCATTTTAGTCATCAAACTATATCTTGTCTTGTCTTATGTACTTAGTACATTGTGTAAGGAGGTTTCCCCTTTGAAGAGCCTTTCTATTCATCCCTGTTCTTCATTATTAAGGTGCAGATTAATTTCTTCTTGTCTATTTCTTCTCTTTTTATGTTATTTATGGTAATTGGTTGCATAACACCCATGTTCAAATATTATATCAAGAATATCAATATGCTTTGAAGTCCAAGAGGGAAATTGACTATTCAAAAACTAATGAAGGGTATTAATACTCTTATTTGTACACATGGAATTGAGGGCTCACATTTACTAACTTAACTGAGGATTCTAAACATTAGTACACATTTATTACTCTTTCTAATTAGAATGTTTCCCACAATAATTTTTGGATCAAGGATCAATGACCCAAAGGTACTTGTGATGTACTTTCCCTCAACCATGCTCCATCAATTCCAGCTTGACTATGGCACATTTCCAGTTGTTATGTTTCAACTAGTTTCATCCCTCCCTTTCAATATATCTCATCATGTTTCATGCTTGTAAGTGATTAAGAAGACTCAAGGAGTCTATAGCCATATGAGAAATAGATAAGTTTAATTTCCCAACCTTGTGTTGGTCTTAAAGTTTCATCATAACTCTCAATTTTATCATCTTACAAACCTTTCTATTAGCCTTGAAGCAAAATGAAAAACATTTAGGGAGTTTCCCAAAATAAATCACTACTTAGGAATAGTAATCTCTATGACCTTTTCGACCCAAAATAATTTTCCTTCTAAAAAGGAGAAATCTTAATTTTGCTACAAAATGTCAAAGAAATATGTCCCAAGTGGGCCAAAATTTTGGACCTTTATGTCCAAATGTGCCAACATGATTTCGGAGCTTAAGGCCCAATTTGGCTAGAATGTTGGATCTTAATACGTCTAAGGGTCGTCATTTCAAAGGTTAAGTCCTTAATTGGCTTACATTTCAGAGCATTATAACCCTAACTAGATTAAACTACGAAAAGTGACCTCACAATTTCGGTCATAACTTTTGAATCTGACAACCATTTTGGGAATTCCTTTAAGTGTTAGAAAGGTCTCAAAGACATATAAAATGTTACTATTATAAATTTTCTCATATGACCTACTAAAAGGTTTTAAAATTGAGAAAAAAATAGGATCACATTGTCGATGACCAAAAAGAACCAAGTTGAATTGTGGAATGACCTAGAAACTTGGTAGCACAAACAAAAGCAACGAAGGTCATTAGACTCATGGAAGTAAACTTTCAACCTTCATTATGTTTCCAACCAACTTCCTTTTGAGGAATTCAAATTTCTAAAGTATGATTTGAATTATATATATATATATNTTATAGGAACCATGAAAAATGGGTCCAAACATGTATACAACCAAATGATAAAAGATGAAGGCTCGTAATAACACTAGAAAAGGATAACCCTCTTATTATGAAAACTAGTTTTCATGGACATACGATTGTGACCACTTGAATATTTGTCTCAAAGGCACGTTGAATAAGTCAAGTTAGGAATAAGAGAAATATTAGACAAGGTTTATGAAAAATTAAATAAGTTTCTCCTAATGAAATTAAAAATGTCTAAAAGACTCGAAAAGTCAAGGAGGAAGGACAAGAGTCACTTGTGAATTTCAACTCTAAGACAATAGTGCATAATTTTTTTGTTTGTTAAGTGGTTGCATTCTAGAATTGTTGTCAAAATGTTTTTCTATATTGTATATTGTTTTGTTGAAGTAGACTTTATTTCTCTAATTTGTCTCTATCATTCTTACATTATATCTAGGAATACAGTATTGTAATCAACTACTCATTTTTTATACTATTCTATTGTGTAACTTCTTGATTATGTTTATGTATTTTTCATACAGTTGTTGTTTATTGAAGATCAAAACATTTACATATTTGGTGCATTTCATATATTTCATTTCAAAACCCCTAAATGGTGGATTACATCACAATCGATAAAAACTCAAACCATAATGGTTTTCAATCCATAATCCAGATGGTTTCTTTATTCCAAATGATGTCAGGTCTAATTGATACCTTTCACCAAGGATAATCTCTATTTTTTGCATAAGGTAAATTCCACCTATCAACAATTTTTGGCTCTAGAAGGAGGGTCGATGACAAGATTCCCTATGCAGAGTTGCATTCTCTTTCTGTACAAATTGTTTATGTATTTTCCCCAAATATCTACATGGGATACCAACACTGCATTGGGACATTTAAGGGCCTCTACATGACCTCCTAATAAAGGTAGTTGATCTCTTATTGAAATTTGAAAATGAAGGAAACACGACAACGTTTGAACATATTGTGAAGGGTGCATGTACTTTGTGTTTGATTAATATAGTTCATGAGGATATTATTTGTAGATTTGTTTCCTTTAACTTTTAAAGGTAAAGTCTAAAGTTGGTATGATGTCTTACCAATTGGCACAATTAAAAACTGGTCTAATTTTAAGAAAGTGTTTCAAATGCTTATGATGAATATTACAATGTGTGTGGAATGCATCATAGGATTTTTGAAACCAAAATGAATGATATAGAATTAATCCGAGACTTCAACATGGGGTTAAGTCAAGCCTATTATCTCCTTCATGAAAAATATAAACATTCATACGCAATTGTGTGTGAATGGTATGTACAAGTTATCCCTTAGACAATAGCTATGTTTATTTTACAAAAGGGGATAGGTGATTTTTAAAAAACTTGTGAGGAGAGTCAAATCCTTCCTATAGATCTAAAAAAACATCCTTTCATTGTGTCTTACCCTTTTATGGCACTGACACAAATAATAATGAGGTCAAATTAAATGAAACAAAACCTTTTAAATCAACAAACCAAGTTGTAAGATATGATTATATGTTTGTGTGTTCATAAGGAAGAATTGATGAAAGAAAGTTTACAACATCAAGGGAAAGGTTAGGTCATTCACTTAAGTCACTAACCCTCCTGAAACCCAAGAGAGGACCTATCATAAACTCTATAAAAAAATTTATAATAGTTCTTGTTTTCCAAATAACCTTCTCATTGGTGAATGTTTTATGTCAAGTCTCGATAATCCTCATTTAAATTATATAGTTATAAAAGAGGATGATGAACTAGATTTCCATGAACCAACAAGTGAAGAGGATGTACCATTGGTATCCAATGGTCCTCCTTCTTCAAGGTATGAATTGTTATTAGAGTCGTATACTTGATCAACTTGATCCCAATGACCAATTACTAATATTAATGGAAGGGGAAGATGGCATAGAGTCAACATATACCATTTTCCAAGAAAATAATAATCGCTTGAATTCCATAAGCCATCACAATCTAATGGCATGTCATTTTGAAAACAATATATTGAACAAAGAGCTGTAAGACCAATTCCTACTCTCCCCACCTTGTCATACCTTATCACACATGATGAAATTTAGTCTCTAGAATTAGAATTGAAAGAGGTTGAGGCTTATAATAATGAGACCTTCCAAAGATATAACATTGTGCAAGAACATATTAACATGGGAAATGTTACACAACAACAACAGCATTTGAGTATTTGTAAACACCCACTTAACCAATTTAAGAAATAAAAAAGAGGATAATACATGTTTGATGAAATATAATGATGATGATACACTCCTAAAACACATACAATTGTAATAAACAATATTCCTCTTCTAAAATAATAAAGATAGATGAAATTTCAATCTGAGAAACAAGAGAAGCAAAACGAGTCAATTTAAACAATTACAAATTATGTGTCTCGACATGTATCTAATTGATGGATAAGCATGACCAAAATATAAATCATCTCATGGATGAATCATCCCTTCATTCTCGGCTGTATAATAACATAATAGAGAAGTTGGTCATCAATCACTAAGTTACAATCTTGACATTCAATCATTCAAAAATCACTTTCATGTTTTTGTGGAATCATGGATGGAATCCTCACGGGTTTCAAATCCTTCATACCACGTTGTTTTCTTCACCAAGAACATGATTCTTATTTCCCCAATATTGACAAGAAGACATCAATCACCTTACCATATTTTCATGCATATGCTTAACTATGACATCTTGACTGAGTATGGCCATCCTATGATTGTTACATTGTATTTATGATTTTACATGAGGTTTAACATCCAGTGGATGTTAGTATGGGGGTAGAACCAATAGATTTATTTACTTATTACATGTTTTATTTAATAAAATAATGGTTTTGCTCATTGGCGTATTTAATTGGCCCTCTTAGTCATTAGCTTGTACATCTTTTGTTCTTGATTTATTTTAGTCAAGTAGGTTTGTTGTAGATAGTGTGAAGTTTGTTGTTCTTTTTCTGTCTTTGAACATCTTTAGATGCATCAAACCTATCTCATCAATAGTTTAATATGATTTCTTGATCATTTTTTTGGTTCTAACATGCAAAACTATATGCAATGTTCTCGTTGAATCTCGTCATCAGGTCTATTTGTTTGCACAAGTTTGGACAAGTTTATTTCAAATCACAAACCATGATTATACTACACGAAATGGATCTCCATACCCATATGCTAGTGATGCAAATATTTAAAAAAGGAGATTCTCTAAATCTATAAAATTGAGGCACATCAATATTATAACCAAGACAAAATTTATTACAGATTGATACATATCAATTAACTCAATGAATGCCATAAGCTGTGCAAAACTTTTGCAGCAGTAAAATTATAATCATTAATTCAGAAGATAGATTACAATGCTCTACAATGGCATGAATTGCCAAGCAATTCGAATCCTGGAGAGGTCATTCGAATTGAATGCATGAGAGTGGCTTACTTGTCATTTAACACCACTCAACACATTGGTTAACCACCTAACCACAACATAATTGAATCTAATAGAATAAGAGGAAGTTTAAACTAAGTCTAAATGAGTCAGAACTCAACTGCATGCCAACAAGTAGGCAGGGGCACCTTTTTGACTTCAATTAGCTGAGAAGAACTGAACTGAATGACCAAAAATAGGTGAGGGTGCCTTTAAGTCTTTAGTTAACTGGATTTGGTGCCAGAAATCAGGTGGAGGGGCCTTTATCACTTCAGTTAACTTATTTGAGTTCCAAACGTTAGGTGGAAGCGCCTCTAACACTTCAGTTAACCCAAATTTAGGTGTGGTAGCTCCTAATTGACTGAGTGGGGTGCATTAATCATTCAAATCAACTTAGATTGGCTCCCCGAATGAAGGAGGAGTCCTAGATCACTGAAACTAATGATATGTTGATGATGTAAGCACATGTTTGAGTCAATTACTTAGGATAAGTGGTAAATTAGTTTGTTTATGTGCAAATAATGATGTGGAGTTAGAAAATGAATCCAAAACCCCACCTTAACCTAATATCATGTGAAGGAGTAAAACAATAGGGCCTTGACAACAAAGTCCATAGGTCACCCTATTCATAATTAATTCTAAAATGCTCAAAAAATCTAAGTGAGGAAAGAGGGAAAAACCTAGTGGGAAAGAACTCCCCCCCCACTCAAACTAAACACTGAAGGATGTAATATGTCCTCACCATAGTGGAGCTCACCCCTAATAGTGAATGGAGGTAAGATAACTTCTTCTCATTGAAGCTATTGGTGAAAATGTATGCAATTTTCTCTTCTGTAGGGAAATATTGCAGTACAATGGTTATGTCATGCACAAGCTCTCTGATGTAGTGCATGTGGATCTCGATGTGTTTGGTCCTCTATCTTTGAACCAAATATTTTGAGATATTGATATCACTTATATTGTCAGAAAAAAATGACAGTACAAGTGGTGCTACCAATATCAAACTCGACCAGAATACCCTGCAACCAAATTTCCTGAATGCAAGCATTGACTGCTCCTCGATACTTTGTCTCTGTTGAAGATAAGGAAATGGTTACTTGAATTTTTTTTTGACTAGAAAATAGGCCCACTACTAAACATGAAAACATATCCATAAGTGGACTTCTGATCAATGTTATCACCTGCCCAATCCGAATCAGTGAATCCAACCAAGTCTAAATCGAAATCTGTAGCATAGTGAATGCCAAAATGTCTAGTACCCTGCACATACTGTAGAATTATTTTGGATTCCTTCCAATGAAGCTCATGAGGCTGTTGCATGTACCTTGATACAACATTCATGACATAAGAAATATCAAGCCGAGAATGTTTCAAGTACAAAATACTTCCAATAAATCACTGATAGAGTGTAGAATCCATCAATGGTGTAGAATCACCCTCCCCAAGACTGATTCCTGAGAGGAATGGGAATGGTGCATCCTTAAATTCTACCATATTAAACTTAATTATCAGGTCTGCATAATATTTTTTACTAGGAGATCATTATCCCATCAAAATTCGGAGTGATTTCTAGACCAAGAAATTGCTTCAGCGGTCCTAAATCACTCATATCAAATGCTTGATGTAAAGCATTTTTTATGAAGCTGATTGAAGCAAGAGTTCTTTCTGTAATCAATATATCATCAATATAAAGTACAATTATTATAAAATTACCTTAACTCTGTTGTATATACACATCCATATCTGATTTGCATTTGGCAAAGTTTTGTGACAACAGAAAGGAATCCATCTTTGCATACCATGCTCTTGGGGCATGTTTTAACCCACACAAGGATTTCCTTAATCTAAAAACTAATGTAAGATCTGATATGTAACATTCAGGATGCTTCATGTATGTCTCTTCTTGCAGATCCCCATGAATAAATGCACTCTTCACATCCATATGGTGCACCTCCCAGTGTTTGGATGCAAAATTTTCCAAGACTAACCAAATTGAGTCCATTTTTGCAACTAGTGCAAAAGTTTATGTGTATTCCATTCCTTGAACTTGTGAGAAACCTTTTTCCACAAAGTGTGATTTTTATTCTCAATTTGAACCATCAGAAACAACCTTGGTTCAGTAGACCCATTTTCATTGAACCAATTTGCTCCTAGATGGAAGTGAAACTAGCTCCCATGTTGCATTTTTCTGAAGAGAGTTGTACTCTTCGTCCATGGAAACTTTCCATCTCGGATCATGGTGGGAATTATAGTATGATTTTGGATATGATATAATCATCATGAAACAATTTTCAGATATAAAAGGATCGGTACATGAAATAGCCATACCTTCTCTTTTAAAGTATGCTTGAGTTCTTCTTGGATCAGCGGGATTTCCAATGTTCGAACTGGCATATGAGAGAGTCTTTTCTGCCCACTTTGGAAACTAAGGGGGATCATTTGGATCTAAATCAGAATCAGATTCTTCATTCTCATTAATATCATACATATCATCTGAAATATCATAACATATACTTTCATTTTCATCTCCAGAATATTCATCAGAAAGAGGAAGTAGTTTGGTAGTTTCTTCCACCACAAGTTGCAGATCTTGAAGAGGTTCTTCGAATCAAACACTTATTTCGATGAATATATTTTTGGATCTGATATCCATGAGTTTTTATCCTTTGTATTCTTCATCATATCCAATGAGGATGCAATCAATACTCTGTGGCTTCGAATATTTTCTCTTATCCAGTGGAATTCTAGCCCATGCAGTGGACCTGAAAACCCTGAGATTGGACATATCAGGGTTATGACCAATCACCAGTGTAACATTCAAAAGGAGTTTTACCTTTGACGCATGAGTTTGGGAATCTGTTATGAATGTATGTAGAAACATTCATGGTCTCATCCCAAATGTTTGCATCCAAACCTTTCGACTCAAGCATGCAGGTTGTCATCTCTTTTAGTGCTTGGTTTTTTCGCTACACCATTCTGCTGAGGTGTGTAGGCGACTGTGTGTTGGATATTGATTCCATTATATGCACAAAGTTATAATATATGATTTGATATATTCCCCTCCATTATCATATATGTGATCTTTGATCTTACTCCTAGTAGTAGTCTCAACATAAGCTTTGAAAATATTGAATTTTTCAAATACTTCCGACTTGTTTTGAGAAGTAGACCCATGTAAACCTTGAAAGGTCATCAATGAAAGTGAGAACATATCTTGATCCATTCATGGAGGTATTTGGAAATGGACTGCTGATATCACTGTGAATCAGCCCCAAAATACAGGAAGCTATGTTAGCTTTTCCTCGATCAAATTTGTGCTTAGGATGCTTGCCGACTATGCACCCCTTGGAGATTCATGTTGAGGATTTGATGTTCGGAAGGCCTTCCACCATGGATTCCTTTTGTAGAAGATGCAAATATTTATATTTTAGGTGTCTAAACCCCTCATGCCACAACCAGATGACCTCATTTCCATGAGTTAGAAGGGCACTTGGATTTGAGTAAGGAACAAAGTTGGAAAGCTCATATGTTTTTGTAGCATGATTTGCTTTTCCTACTGCAATGATTTTTCTGATGGCTATCTCTAAAATATCAACATCATTGGGGCTGAATCCAACTCTCTTAGGTGAACTAGTGTGTGTCATTTGATACACAGAAATCAATTTTGAGACTAGAGAGGGAACATATAGAACATATTGAAAGCTGTCGTGTTCTAGATGAATAGTAACTTTTCCTTTTCATGAGACTTGTGAATCATCTCCCATGTGGATGGAGATGTAGCTATCAGAATCCAGTGATGTGAAAGAATATTTTCTTGCAACCATATGATTCAAAGCTCTAGATTCCATGAGGAGAGCTCTTGCATTTGAAACACTAGCCATGAGTGCATGACCTATTTCCAGCTGATCATTTTGATCTCCATTTTCTCTCTTCCTTACGCCATCTAGAAGAGTGATGTTTTTTTATCCAAGAGAAGGGCCATATGATCAATATTCTTCTTCATGCATGAGCTTTCCGGATGAAATCCCCTGCCATAGTATGAGAACTTTGTCTTTTATTTTCCCTTTTGCTTGTCTTTCCTTGAACATGAGGGATCATCTTACTGCTTGATTTTCTCCTTCTGCATAGGAGGGTCAAACTTGGTCTTCTCTTTCTTTTGTTTTCCTTTTGTATTCGTAGCCTTGGGTCCTCCAACAAACAAATCTTGATATTTGGAGGATCTCATGGAGTCACATTTGAACAATAGCACGCTCATTGGTTAAGGACTCAATGAATGCATTTAAGGTAGGAATCTTCCTATTTGGAATTGTGAGTTTTTTGGTATGGAAGGTAGAGACAAACACAGAGTAGTCTGCTCCTAGATTCGAAAGAATAGAAAGAATTATCTTGTCATCTTTCTTCTCTTCTCTGCATTGCTTTAATTGAAGCACACGTTGTTTAAACTTAGTGAAGAATTCATTTATGGACTTCTCTACAACTGCATTAGGCTCTGGCTCCGTCCCCATGGTGACTCTGTAGAGTCCCTTGGAGGGCAATATTATCTATCTGTCCTCTTTCCATTGATGATAGTTGAAAGGAGTGAGACTCATTGCAAGAGGAAGAGTCCATTTTCCAGCTGTAGCGAATGCAAATGGAGAGTATCTCAGTCACACAAAACAAACAAAATAAGGCTGAACAACCTAATCTTTTGGAGTTTCTTCATTCCTGGCTTGTTAATCAAGCAATCTTGATCAACCGAATGCAAGATTATCCAGGATTTATGTGGAAAACTCTTTGCTTTTGGTGCAATGTTGGAATATGTTTGAGCAATTTTGCTTAATCTTCATCAAATATCCATCAAAAAATATGTAGAAGAGTTGCCTTGTCCTTCCATGGATATGATACCATATAAAATTGAGGCACAACAATCGTAGAACCAAGACAAAAGTTACGACATATTTATACAAATCAATTAAATCAATGAATGCCAAAAATTGTGCAAAAGGTTTGTAGTAGTAAAATTATAATCATTAATTCAGGATATAGATTACAATGCTCTACAATGGCATGAATAGTCAAGAAACTCAAACCCTAGAGAGATCATTTTAATTGAATGCATGAGAGTGGATTACTTGTTATTTAACACCACTCAGCACATCAATTGACCAATTAACTACAACATAATTGACTCTAACTGACTCGGACCCTAGAGGAAACATCAACTCAAAATGGGCCTCCTAAGGAAAATAATAAAATAATAGTTAAAATAATAAAATAATAAAATAATATTTATTAATTTTGGAGGAAGAAAAGAAAAAAAACTACTTTTTTGTTCGTATTTTCGACATATCTCCCTGTGTTTTTACTCAAATTTCGATCGGGAGAACTCGTTGGATGCGTAATTAAATTTTGCATCCAACGAGTACCCACTCTACATACTTTTGATGGACCCCACTACCCCCCAAAAAATAAATACTTTTCATACTTTTGACAAACCCTGCTACCCCAAAAACAAGAAATACCTGAAAAAACGTGATGATGCCATCATCATCGCATTTTTTGTCATCATCACGTTTTTTAGGTATTTCTTATTTTTGGGTAGCAGGGTCCATCAAAAGTATGTAGAGTGGGAACTAGTTGGATGCGGAATTGAATTCCACATCCAACGAGCTCTCCCGATCGAAATTTGAGTAAAAACACAGGGAGATATGTTGAAAATACGAACAAAAAAATAGTTTTTTTTTATGATATCTATCCCCCAAATTATATAATAAAAAATTGTTTAAGAGGTCCTCCCTTTTTGAATTTTAAAGCATTTTGACTGGCTAATACATGATGACATGGAATTTGTATTATTTTTGGAAGGCCCATTTTAAATTGAAATTTCCTCTAATGGGCAGTTTAAACTAAGTCTAACTGAGTCAGAACTCAACTGTATGCCAACAAGTAGGTGGGGGCGCCTTTCTAACTTCAGTTAGCTGAGAAGAACTGAATTGAATAACCAAAAATAAGTGAGGGCTCCTTTAAATCTCCAATTAACTAGATTCGGTGCCAAAAGTTAGTTGGAGGCGCCTTTATCACTTCATTTAACTGATTTGAGTGTCAAGTGTTAGGTGGAGGCACCTTTAACATTTCAATTAACCCAAATTTAGGTGTGGTAGCTCCTAGTTGACTAAGTGGGGTGCATTAATCATGAAAATAAAACCAGATTGGCTCCCCTAATAAAGGAGGAGTCCCAGATCATTGAAACTGATGATATGTTGACGATGCAAGAACATGTTTGAGTCAAATACTTAGGATAAGTGGTGAATTAGGCTATTTAGGCCCAAATAATGATGTGGGGTTGGAAAATGACTCCAACAAAATCTACTTTGAGAATTGTTGTAAATTCTTTGAAGACAATGCCTGAAGAATTACATGTGCAATTGTTTGTTCATGAGCCTTGGGAAATGAGGATCCATTTGCAAATCAAAATATTGAATAACATTGAACAATAAATAACAGTAGCCTCATGTAAGAGATACATGATATGGATTTTACTACGATATCACCACATCACCAGTCAACTTTCATCACTTATGGAAAGGAGGAAATCATTTTCACAGTCAATTATGATGTTGGAAAAACAATCATTTTAAATAAGATCAATCCAAAAAAACAAGTTGATCATCATGATTAGGCATTCTCATCATTTTATATTCTTTCTTAGTGTTCTTGGTTACCATAGTCACTTTCTTGATGTGCTCAAATGATTCCACAAATATAAGAAAATTCAAGAGAGTTGACTCATTCTCTGCTATGATCTTGGAATCACAAAATTGGTAAAATGCAATATTAGAGTTCAAATTCATTTGAACTAGTATGGATTTCTTGTTAATTTAAGCATTGAATTTGTGTTATGTTAGATTCCTATTCTAGGAAAAAATTCATGCAAACTTGACTAAAGGTTCGATTGGTGTTTTGTCATAATAAGTCCTCGTCGGTCACATACTTTCATGACGGATGTCTTAGTTTAGTTCTATTTCAATATAATTCTTCTATTCCAAAATTGGTTTAAGATAAGACGGATTGCCTAATTTGGAAGGAAAATTGTGAAGAATAGATGTATCTTTTATCTTGGAAAATCTAATATGCATCCAAAACATAACATTTGGAAAATTTGTTATAAATATGTTTTGGACCATACCTAGAATTTTTCTATAAATATTTTGTTTTGAGTCTTTGAATTTCTCCTAGGATAATTAAAATGTGCCTTATGTCTTGAATGAATTTTCTTGTTTAGGTATATATTTATGGTTGAAATAACATGATTACATGAGTTGGTTATGCTATACTCTCAAGCATCGACCTAACATGATCATGCTTTTGCTTATTTGAGACATGTCATACACCTCATTCCTATTCAATTTAGAGCAATGATCTTCCACTGAAGTATCTTCATTGGAAGTCCACATTTCCAAACTAAATTCGACAAATTTAAATGATTAGAATGTTAGAGAATGGTTGTGTCAAAAATTAGGAAGTGTTAGATTCCAATTATAATTTTTTTCTCTTAAAACCTTTCACCTTAGTGAGCATATAACTCAATACATATTACTCTCAACTCAGACCCAATAAGTGTATGGGGGATGCATGAGCAAAGTAAATTGAAATTTAAAGAAGAAGTAATAAGCACCATTGCTATCTCAATCATCACAAGAGGAGTTAATTTTCAGTTCTTAATCGTCCTAGAAGTAAGTTCCACAAATAATTACCATAAGGTGAGTTATTATGTGTCTAGTATTGATAGGGATTAGTGTTTTTGAAGGGTCTATATGAAAACATGTTGCCTTGTAACCCATGAATTTTTTGAAACCATATTCACAACTAATATTCTTGCTCTCTTTTCAAAGTATTTTCATTATTTATTGTCGATATTTCACTCATCATTTATTATATTATGTTTTGAGTCGAGGTAATATTTTGCTAGTAATTGTGCAGTTTGGATATGTATTCCACCTTTCCATTTTAATGTTTTTGCAAGGTTTTTCTTGAAAATATATCATCCCCTAAAGGAAACTTGCTTTTTATTCATTTCTTCTTAACTCTTGGATTCTGACTAACTGAAATTTTGGATCCCTTTTGTCTCACTTTGGCACAACTGTGTTGATCTCAGTGATCTTCTCTAAATAATAGATAATGATTGCTATTGGAGTGCAAGCTTTAAAATATCATGTTGTTCTTTGAATTGGTTGAAAAATATGAAGATATAGACTATAAGTCCCTTGAACGAGGAGAATATAGTGTCAGTGGTTGTACCAAGAACACTATTAGAAGTTGTTTGTGGTCATCTTCACCTCCAATTTGAAAAACAAATCGAAGGAGATGTAGGGACTCACTCACACTCACACTCACATTAAGAAAGCTTATAATCATGAGAAGGGTGATGTAGTGATTTATGAAGGATGGAAAAAGACAAAAAACAAACGAAAAGAAAAATAAAAGAATAAATGCATGGATTTTCGGGGTCATAACTTTGGACTCGGTTATCCGTTTGGGATCAAATTTAACAAGAAGTTGCATTTCGAAGTGTTCAATGCAGTGGCCGAACAAAATTATGATCAAATATTTTTTCGACACAAGGCCAAATTGCTTCATATAAGGCTTCAAATTGAGGTTTTAGTGTTTTGCGGATTTTTTTTAAATTTGTAATTAATAGTTATCTCTCGGTTTATAAACCTAATTAGAAAAGAGAGTTTTCAACTAGTGTCACCTCTAGTTATCTTATAGTTAGTGTTTAGTTTGATAGTCATGCGATAATTTTTTTAAATTAACAATTTTCAAAAATCTCAGATTTCAAAAATCTCATATAGTAGTTATAAATGGTTGAACCTTCATTATAATAGTTAGGATGGAGAATGCATAGAAATATAGTTATTTTTCCACTGTCATGTGTTTGCATGGTTTTTAGATCTTGTGAATTGAATTAAATCTTATTGGTTGCATCATCTGGTATCAGAGCCGAAAGATGGTTGGGAGAGGAAGAGGAAGAGCAGGTCTTACTCAGATGTGTAGAGATATGCAAAAAATTCAAAGGAAAATAGCATATCTTACATACATGCTAGATAATTAAATAATAATATACAGAGAAGAGTCTGGTGAGGAGACAGACCAAGGAGATGCCTAGATCAACATAACAAACATTAAGAAGAAGAAGTAGAGAACATATCTTTTGAATAAAGGATGCCTAGGGATCTAGAAGTTGGGATAAATGATGGGATCAAAAAGGAAGTTTTAGACTATGCAGGGAGTCTTAAAACAAAGGAGTTAATAGATTGGTTGAACTCCATGGAATTTTGTTTTGAATGGAATCCTAGGCCAAAAGAAAAGAAGATGAAATTTGCATGCACAAAGTTGAATGGCCATGCCATGATTTGGTGGGATCGTGTGCATAAAGAAAAAATATAAAAAGGAAAATCGAAAATAAAGACCTAGGATAAGATGGAAAAAAATTGCGAGAATTTTTTTTATCGATGGACTATGCACAAACCCTTTTTTGTAGATTTCAGAACTTGAAGCAAAACCTGTCTACCGTGGAGGAATTCACACATGAGTTTTATCATTTGTCATATCCATGATCTGAATCAAATCAGAATATGATCTCCTACTATTGATATAATTAAAAGTGAAATAATATGTTTACAAGTTATTGAGAACTTTCTTCAACAAGGCACAATACATGCAGTAATGACAGGAAAACTGAGAGTGGAAGAGGATTAGATCCCCTAATCCTCTGCCACTCTCAATTTTCCTATCATTACTGCATGTATTGTGCCTTGTTGAAGAAAGTTCTCAATAACTTGTAAAAAGATTATTTCACTTTTAATTATATTAGCAGTAAGAGATAATATTCTGATCTAATTTAGATTAGGGATATTAAAGTGGTATCAGATCTCTTTCCTCCAACCCTATGAAAAGAAAGCTCAATTGAATAAATTTTCCATCATGAGGTTCATGCCTTTTGTGATCAAAGAAGAAGGATATGAAGAGCCCTCATGCAGTGCCTTGGGTAAATTCATTAGGGATGACTTTGATGAATTTTATCTTCCAGCTTATGATGAAGTCCTATGGAAGAAATATATAAGTGTTGTTGGTCAAATGTTCAGTGGAAAGAAATCTAAGGAGTCCTTCCAGTATTTCATGGATTACTATGCTTTAAAATAAGAGATAAGGGAGACATTTTCTTTTTGAGATTATTGTACCTTGAGATGGAGAAGTTGTTCAAGGACCCCTACAGACAAGAAAATGAAGTAAGGATTGCACATATGATTGATAGTGTGTGCAAAGAAGTGGGGTTAGTAGAACGAAAGGGAACCAAAGTAGATGCACAAGTGGATCTCTATTGTACTAGCCAGTGCAAGGAGGAACCTAGTTACTCCATCTCTCCAAGCAAGGAAGAGGAAAATATCAACCACAAGTATGATAAGAGTTATGATTTTTGCAGCAGCCATGTCTACTTGCAACCACATGATCCATTAGATGATGAAAATATTTCACTTGCATACAAGGGCTGCAAAATGAAGGACAATTATGGGGAGAGGAAGTCACTACAAAGTGACTGCAGTGGAGAAGAAAATTTCCGTCAAGAGAAGTGTGAGTTAGAAGAAAACAAGGAGGATGGTGTTGTCAATGGTGGTAAGACATATTTTGGATTGGATCCAAAAGGACATGGGTCATATCTGAAATCATCATTTGGGATTCACAATGAAGCGAATGAAAAGCATAGATTAGTTGGATGCGAACCAAAATACTTGGCAAAAGATCAAGCTACCATAGCTCTATCACATGAAGAGAAAAAATGATTATACAAAGGGATGAACACAGTTCAGATTTTTGTATTCCCTTGTATCACGATGAAGTTGCAGCCACATCAGAGGAGAGGCTTGACATCAGTGATAATCCACCTCCCACTATCATAATTAAGGAGAGACATGAACCACCTAGTCTTACAAGTGGGAAAACATAAATAAAGATCCATGAAGGGGAGCACAAGTTACTGTAAGGTATTTCCAGTGAAGGAGAAGGAGAAGTTTCTCATGAGCATAAAGAGAAAGATGTTTCAACAATGGAATACATAACTGAAATCCATATTCGTGAGGATTGTGGAACATAAGAGCAGGGTGTTCATTCACTTGACCCTACCACTGGTACTATAAACAAACGATCTAGAGAGACAAGAAACACTCTGGACATGGATGAAAGAGTACCTATCGATGGGTTCTCAAGTTTTAGTGAGACATCTACTGAGGGATGTCCACCTCTCTATGTTGGTGACATAGAGATTTCACTTGAAGAAGTTTCTACAAGACCAAATATCCATGAGCATGCAAACCTAGTAGTAGCTGAAGAAAAGATCCCAAGATCAAATTCCACATCACCACTTGAGTTTCATGAAGTTGATCCATGAAAGAGGGAAGAAGAGGTTCATCTTCCAGAACTTCATTTTCTTGCAGGGTCATTGAAGATGAACGAGTGCAAGATCAAAGAGGCCCTACACACTCTCCATAGAACCCATGCATTGATGAAAAATATATGTTGGAATTTGGAGGAGAAATATTCCATGGAAGACATCGAGAAGTTTCAGAATTCCATGACAAGCATCAAAGGTAATTTTATTGATTTTATTTCTTATAGAGACAGTTTGCTTGAGCTTGTTGAGTTGTTGCATGGATCATCCTTGATTGATGAAGAAGAAATTTGCAAGCTCACATAAGATTTGTTGACCACCCAAGATTCCTTGAAGGGCACTCAATGTGAAATCCAAGGGTCCAAGATGGAGATAGAGAAACTTCATGAGAAGTTGCAAAGATATTACCTTCCCTCCTACATACCATTCAACCATCATCACAAGGATGATTGCATTCTTAATCATATGGAGGAATCTCATGAGATGGTGGATCATGAGATGAATTTGGTTTTGCATGTTCTTGAGGACTGTGTAGACAAGCTTGATAAGAACCAAGCACTTGATATTTCCCAGAGAAAACTTGAGTTGTTTTTATGGAGATAGTATCTTCTCCATGGAAGAGTCAAGTGAGATCACCTTAGTTGGATCAAATAGTGATGAATGATATGTAGCCATAATTTTGGGGGATGAGTATTACAAATATTTGATTCACAGTTCTTCACCCCACACTTCTACTTCAACCACATTAGGTGGAGATAAAAATTGGGAGAAGGGGTTTTCCTTGTTGGTGCCACATGAGGAGCAGGAGGCTCCCATAGGTGTTCATGATGACTTAATGAATGAACCGTTCCCTTCCTAGAATCAACATAGGAATCCACTTGCATTATCTTATGCCTCTTTTATTCACTTCCTCCCTCTTAGTAGACCCAGTGGCAGAGAGTTGCGCCATTGGATTTGTGTAATAGTTTCGATGTTTGGGAGATCATAAGATTTCTCTAGGTGAGAAAGACTCATGGATGGAGAAATATATGCACATATTGCTGCCATTTGATGCCATTCATCCACATATTTACTAGGTGGAAGATTACATGTCACACATGGAGTCTTCTTGCAAAACAATTTATGCTCATGATCAATGGAAGGAAGATAAGCAAGAAAAATTCCAAGAGAGTTTGTTGAGACATATATCTTTCACATTGTGTCCTCTGTGGAGGAAATCCAAAAATTTGGATGGATGCTTGCACCCTTTGACCGGAGGCCGAGAGCTGAGCCATTGGATGGGCTCACATGGACCTTTTGGTTTGAGTGTCATTCCATTCCCTTGTTGGATGAGGAGACACATGTTTGTATTTCTTGTTTGCATTCTCATAGATTATTTTGATGCATCATTTAATCATGTGAGCATATTGGGCATCCTCATTTGATGGATGATGCCTATCTTTATTGGGGTTGTACATGGGATTTTAACCCTTGTCATTTGCATGATTCAGACATTCATCATGATGTTATTGCTATCCTTCATGGTATCTTTCATGATGATGGTTCTTGCATGATGTTGATGATGCTTAGGAGGATGCACATTGAACAGTGGGATCATGGAATTCCTTGGGATGCAAAGTTTCCACCCTTGACACTACTACATGGATACTTGTAGTTCAGGAGATGGGATCTGAGCATACTTTTGTCTGAGGAGTTGTGTTGGATGTAATGCAAGCAATGGGACCCTATAATTGCTTGTCTTTGGAGAAAATATTTACATGTTGGCTTGATGAAGCAAGTCAACCTTTCTTCACATGAGTTCATCTATGTGGTATCATTTCCTAGTTCTCCTACATGGGGAAAACTTATTGGGGTGAACAAATTTTGCAGCAACTTGGATTGCTTTTGCTTGATGACAAGAAAATTTGGGAGGGGAGGACTGTAATGTCCCTTCTTAGAAGGACATAAGTGTTGACCATGTCAAGCACCTAGGGGTTAAAAAATTGAATTAATTAAATTACCTAGGGAATTTTGGTTATTAAAAACTATGGAGGCATGTATTAGGATAATTTCTAATTCTAATTATTTTATGTAATTATTTAATTAATGTGGAAAATAATGAGTGCCATATCAGGAGGGTGCATTAGGCAAGCCAACTTTCCTAGGATGAAAATTAACCATTGTACAAAAGGTTGGAAAAAGCAATTTGTCATAAAAAGATGGAAATTGTCAAAAGTAGGGAAAAGAAAGCAGTTTTCAAGGAAGGAAAGTACCGAAAAATATGTTAGACATAAAGCAGGAAACGTTAGTCAAGGAGGGCGCAGTTTCTACTTTGGACTGAAGGATACAAACATGGAAACATTACCTAAGATTCATACTTTCTATTTTGCTCAAGGAGGGTGAATTTCCACTTTGGGTTGAGTTATACAAGCATGGAAACATTACCTAAGAGACAAACTTGCTATTTTCCTTGAGGATGGTGCATACATGGATTAGGCTTAGGGTTTTCAAGTGGCAAGTTGCTCAACATGTGAAGGAATTGCTCAACAAGTCACTCAAGGTTTATTTAAGGGTGCTTCCAACTCCATTTCTCAATTTTTATCATTAATGTTTTGGTGTTGAGAGAATCTAAGATTCTAGACTTACTCCCCTTGGCTTATGCACCCCAATCCTCCATTTACTTCCCTTCTCTTCTCTTCCTTAAGTCAGTGCAGATTGTACAGAGGCCAAGGAGAAACCATATAAGATACAACTCGATCTCTAATAGAATCCTTCAGGCATTAATGACAATAGTATAGGTGCATCTATCAAATTCTAAATTTTTGAGTACATGAATACATCTAAGGGTTCAAATCTCGAGGTTTCTCTTTGATTATAGCTTCTATAAAGCCCTGTATTGATGCATCTTGTTAAAGAATGCGATATAGATTATTTCTGAGAGTGATTTTGACATCCATGGATGTAAATTGATGTTATAAACATGATTTGTAATTTTTATATGAATATAAATCTATATGACTAAGTTTTACTTTTTTTCCCCAACCTAGTCTAGATTTGCAACTAGAATTGACTAGTTTTACCATAAGATGCATAATTCAACCTTCGAGTCTCCAAATCCAACCATTTTTATTCTTACGTGTCCTTAACATTTTTATGTAAGTATACAATGTCTGAAACAAATAATTCGTATCCTCGTTCACCTATTTGGGAAAGCTTGGGGATGAAGCTAGTGAGTTGTCCTAAGAGATAGTTTTACAATTGCGACCTTTAGAATCAATTTTTTTTGTTTTTGATCTATCTAAACTTGCAAATAATTTTAAATACCTTCATGACAGATTTCTTAAATATTCCTAATACTCTCTTAGCCACTAGTTGCTTGGAAACTGCTAGTAAGGGTTTTTGTTTGCACTAGTTGGGACTCCCATAAGCCTGGAAGTAGAATTCAGCAAAGCTAATGTTCAAAACTTAAGTGCGTCCAAAACAATATCCTTCCTTTCCTTATTGATCCCACCTTTAAATCCCAGTTACTCTCTCCTCGGCTTGCTAATTTTCCCACCTATCAACTAGTTATCTTTAAGCTTGTTTTAAAATTTATTGTAGCATAGTTAGTAAGCATGAATTCTTATTCATGAACATTACATCGTTTTTTCATTCGTGTGGATCACCAGGAAGCTGATGAGCAACTAGTTGCAAGGTATGTGAATTGTTTGAAATTTTCTATTTAAGATGAATTGAGCATGCATAAGGTTCGCAATGTGGAAGAGGCATACCAGTTAGGCTTGAAGGATGAGGAAAAACAAAACCGACAATGTGTTCAAAGAAAAAGAGGAGCAAGGAGGGGCACATTATTTGCCTCATAGGGTGGTTTTAATTATGGAAGAGGAAAATTATTCCAAGGATATGAAAAAGCAGAACATTAGAGGAAATTTCAACTCAAAATGGGCCTTTTAACCCTCATTCAAATTACATTTCATTATGTGTTAGCCAATGAAATTTCTTTAAACTTGAAACACCATATAGGTCTTAAACAATTTTTTAATATAAATTTGGGGATAGGTATCATAAAAAAACTACTATTTGTTCGTATTTTCGACATATCTCCCTGTGTTTTTACTCAAATTTCGATTGGGAGAGCTCATTGGATGCAGAATTAAATTCCACATCCAATAAGTACCCGCTTGGCATACTTTTGACAACCCCTCTACCCCAAAAACAATAAATACCTAAAAAAACGTGATGATGACATCATCATCACATTTTTTCAGTTATTTCTTGTTTTGGGGGTAGCGGGGTCCGTCAAAAGTACACCGAGGGGGTACTCATTGGATGATTCTGCATCCAACGAGCTATCTCGATCGAAATTTGAGTAAAAACACAGAGAGATATGTCAAAAATATGAACAAAAAAGTAGTTTTTTTCTTTTCTTCCTCCAAAATGAATAAATATTATTTTATTATTTTAACTATTATTTTATTATTTTCCTTAGGAGGCTCATTTGAGTTGAAATTTCCTCTAATGTATACTAGACAAGGTAACCCATAACCAATCATGAGGAAGATGATTTCAGAGGGATAGAGGCAACAATGATGGAAGAGGAAGACCTTATTGTTGTTTTAGGTGTGGTGTAGAGGATCATCAATCATTTGAATGCTCAAATTACAACATGCAAGAGCTGAAGCAAAGACAACATCCTATTTTAAACTTGGTCCAAGCTGAAATTGAAGAATGGGTTGAATATAAAGTCCCACCTGATATGGGGGAAATATGATGATGCAGAGGTCAATGGTGATTCCCAAGAAAGAACAAAGATAGAGTAACAACAATGAATATTTGTGGCTTTTAAAAAATACTTTTCGAACATGGTGCGCTTCTGGGGTAAAGGTATGTCAATTTATTATTGATAGTGGCAGTTGTGAGAATATGGTTTCCAAATATATGGTAGATAAGTTGAAATTATATTGTGAAACAATCCCCATCATTACAGAATTGCATGGTTAAAAAAAGGGAATGAAGTCACCATTAATTAAAGATGTTTGATTAAGTTTTCCATCGGTGAGACTTATAAAGATGAACTATGGTGTGATGTCATTCTGATGGATGCATGCCATCTATTATTGGGGAGGCCTTTGTAATTTGACATGAAATTCATACATGATGAATGCCTACACCTTTTGGCAGGATGGAACAACAGTTGTCTTATTAACCCTTAAAGAAGGGAAAACTGAGAATATGTTGTCAAAAAAAGAACTTGTTAAATAAATGAAGGAAACATCATTATGTTAGGTATTAATAGTTCAAAAAGGAGTCAAGGAAGACATGCCAATACCTACTGAAGTGGCCAAGTTACTAGAAGAATATGTTGATGTTATCCCTAATGAACTTCCTGATGGCCTTCCACCAAAGAGGGATATTCAACATCACATTGATATGATCCCAAGATCATCCTTACCTAATGAAGCAACCTATAGAATGTGTCCTACACAACATGCAAAGCTCAACTGGAAAGTAACAAAGCTTATAAAGAAAGGTGTGGTAAGAGAAAGCATGAGTCCTTGTGTTGTACCAGCATTGTTGACTCCAAAACAAGATAATACATGGAAGATGTGCACAAATAGCAGAGCAATCATTAAAATTACCATCAAATATCGGTATTACTATATCGTGCTTGGACAACATGATGGATGTAGTATCCAGAGATAAATATTTCAATAAAATTGATTTGCGAAGTGGCTACCACCAAATCCGAATTCACGAAGGAGATGAATGGAAAAGTGCCTTCAAGGCCAGGGATGGATTATATGAATGGATGTTGATACCATTTGGGTTGTCCAATGCACCTAGTACCTTCGTGCGGCTGATGAATATTGTGCTTCAACCTTACATTGGTAAGTTTGTTGTCGTTTATTTTGATGACATTCTAGTTTTCAGTTAAAACAAAGAAGATCACTTGCAACATTTAAAGATTATATTGGATACATTGATAAATCATAAGCTTTATGAAAACCTGAAGAAATGTAGGTTCCTGCAAGAAAGTTCGGTATTTTTGGGTTTTTTCATCTCAGCGGGAGTCAAGATGGATTCAGAGAAGGTCAGAGCAATTTTGGAGTGGCTTAGTCCTAGGAGCATAACATAGGTAAGAAGCTTTCATGGGATAACCACCTTTTACAGAATATTTATTTGAAATTTTAGCAGTATTGTAGCACCCACAAAATATTGCACCAAAGGCACAACATTCAAGTGAACCAATGAAGCTAAAGAAATCTTTAAGTTTCTAAAGAAGAAGGTAACTAAGGAACCTATATTATCCTTACCCGATTTTGATAAAGTGTTTGAGGTAGACTATGATGCCTCACATGCATGCATTGGAGCTGTACTTATCTAAGCATGTAAACCAATTGCATTTTTTAGAGAAAAGTTGAATGATGTAAGAAAGAACTACTCCACATATGAATCATTATGTAGAATTTTATGCAATTGTGCAAGCATTGCAACATTGGAGGCATTACTTAGTGCCAAAAGAGTTTTTATCATTTACTGATCATATTGCTTTAAAATATGTAAACACCCAAAATAAATTTAGTAGACATGCAAAATGGGTTTCCTTTTTACAATGATACACCTTTGTCTTGAAGAACAAATCATGAAAGAAAAATCAAGTTGCAGATGCTTTGACTCGGCATACTATTCTTTTGACCACCAGGAAAATCAAGTAAATGGGTTTGTAGTATTGAAGGATCTCTATGTGACAGATAACGATTTTCGGGAGATTGTGGAACAATTGGAGAATCTTGTTGCTCGCAACATGGATCTTATTCAAAGTGAATATCTTACGCAAGATGATTACCTCTTCAAAGGAAAACAACTATGCATTCCAATTGGTTATATGGGAGAAAATATTATCAAAGAACTTCACAATAGTGGCTTAGGATGACATTTTGGAAAGGGTAAGACATTATCCTTAATCGAAGATAAGTATTACTGTCCGAAGATGAGAAAATACATAACGAGATATGTGGCCCAATGTAGGAATTATCAAATGGCTAAAGGACACTCACAAAATACAGGGTTATACATGCCATTACAAGTTCCCACAAATTCATGGATAGATCTTAACATGGAATTTGTGTTGGGGCTCTTGCACACACAACGAGGTAAAGACTATTTTTGTGGTTGTTTATAGTTTCTCTAAAATGGATCATTTCATTTCTTGTAAGAAAACTGGTGATGCATCAAAGGTGGAAGAATTGTTTTTTTCCAGAAATTGTTAGATTACATGGTGTTCCAAAAATTATTATCATAAGTGTTTTAGTTTTTGTTGTATATCAAATTTTGAATATAAAACCAAAAACATTAATATTGTTATCATTTTTTTGAATAATGGTTACTTGTGAATGGCCTTTATTCTATGTTTTTACAACAACAGCTCATCATTAAATAAGATTTTGAAAATTGTACATGTGGTTGTTGATAATTATTGATTTGTATTTATTAAGAAAGTTAGCACTATATGGCCATAGATGTAAAGGTTAGTGTGTGATCTTTAGGATGATAAGAGGGTGGGATTTCATAAACTTATGTGTGACATGGGGAATCCAATGTAAGCCCACACATGTTTCACCGCTATCTCTTGGTCCCTCCACGACAATAACAAGGGCTAGACGAACTTTGCAATGTATAAGTATTAATGCAAGAATGAAATATGTATTCAATAATTAGTTATTTCTATTGACCTCTTTGTAGACACAATTTTATTGACAAATAAACCATTAAATCTTTTCTATATGGATGGTGTGTCAATACAAATAGTTTGAAATTGTTACTAAACCACATATTATTACCAAGTTGTTTAGATTTTGAATTTTCATTTCAAGTAGGGACGTGTTTTAAAAAATGTCTATGTATTGTTTTTAATTAATGTAAATGTATTATGTGGTTGATTCTATTTTAGATTCGCCCTAATTAACTTAATAGATGAACATTAAAAAATACATTTAATAATTTTCTTCAAAATGTGTCAATATCTTTCATTATTTTAAATATGTAAAACACATTCATTTCTAATAAAATTTAACTATTTATATTACTAATTTTGTAGATTCCTATTACAAAATATTTCTTTTAAATATCATAATTTTAAAATACAAATATTTATTATTTCTGTTACGATCTTATTAATTTTTCATTAATTTTTTGCCTTCATGTGATATCGATACACTACCATAATCTATGGATTTCATTAACTTTCTTAACCCTAAGAAAACATTATATTCTATATTTCATCTGATTATAATGATGTAATATCCACCTTTAAGAAACATTCTTAACTTGATGTTTTTTCTTAAACACTTACCTCTCATTTTTCTCATGGAGCACTCTATGAACTGAGTAGGGTTTTTATATACTTTATAAAAACTTGACATGACAATGCAACTACTTTAAATTTTAAGTAAAGATTGTGTTAGTTAAGTAAAACATCAATAATTTCACCAATCATTAGCTCTTATATAATATTCACAATTTTCCCATAAAAAACTCTTTACATAAAGATTGACCTATTTGCCCGACCATTTGCACCGATCCGACGACCGACAACGTCGGATGTGACCGCTCACGCGAGCTAGGTCGTCCAATCGGTGCAAATGGTCGGTTCAGTAGTTTACTCCTTTACATAATACTCATTCTTAATTCATCTATTTTCCATGCAAATGAATAACGGTATTGTCATGATGAGAGAGAAAAGAGGACAAAAAAAGGAAAAAATCATTAAAAATCTTCTTGTGTTTCCAGATTATGTGGTTATACTCATCTATATCTCATTAAGTCTCATAATGGACATGAAAACTGTTAAAAACAAGTATTTAAATATTTAATTCATTTAGGTGATTTTTTATTTGTTTATAAATTTTTTAATTTTAAATTTAAGCACTAGAAATAAATTGTCTTTTTTTACTTTGCTTTGCTTAGAGGAAGAATTAAAGAGACATCGACTTTAACATGAACATTAAAGTCCATTTAGGAAAAGTTATGGAGTTAAGCATGCAATAAAATGTTCATGTGTATTAATTTATTTAAATTAAATTTAAAGTGGTTAAAAATAATATTAGTTAATGATAAACATTTAAAATTATCTACATCTAAGAGGTTATATATACTCAAATATTATATATCATATCAATTTATTTAAATTAAATTTGAAGTTAAAAATAATCTTTTTAATGATAAACATTTTAAATTATTTTAGTTGAAAAATCATATAAGATATAATGAAATATGTTTTATCGTTAAATTCCAAAGTTGTAACCTATCGTTTTTTTAATACACAAATCTCAGTATACCTTATTCTATACATTTTTCTTAGTTAATTTACTAATTCACATTTATTTTACATTTCCTTGAAGTTGGACTATTGAAATTTAGTTTTAATATCTTCCACATAGATGCAATATGTAATGAATATTTTAATAGCATGACCAATAAAGTCAATTGGGTGTAAATCAGGTGGTTGGGAGGAATGTGATTATCCTCCCCACGCAGGTTTAAATCTCACTTCGTGAAGGCCCCGAGAGGTAACTCAATTGATTGGTGCTTCCGAGTCCAAGACTGAAGTAGCCAAGGCTGGAGGTTCAATTCTCTTGGGTCCTTTAGGGTTAGGCTCTCAAAGTTGGAGCCAACAAGGTGAGCCACCTTCAAGTGGGCCTCGTGGGAATTATTCCCATGGATCAAAGCTATGTGGCAATGAACCACACTAAAAAAAATGTGACCGGTAAAAATAACCATGCATTCTCTTCCAACCATCAACTTGAAAACATGGATCCTCTATGGGGGGTTCACATTATTGACCAGTATCTTATCACGTTCATTCATAAAGGGGTATTTTTAAATTGTGAAAATTAAGGTCAATATAGTATAGGTATTGTGGGGCAAGGAGAAGGGTACAAGGGGTTTATAGGTATTTGGAAGGGGTATCTAATAAAAATATGAAATATCTCTTAAAAATAGGGGTTATTTTATTGGAAATAAGTATTCGGAGGGGGATCAACAAAAGAATTTTAGTAGGTAATTTATCAATATCTAATGAAATCTGGGGTATTCTTTAATATCTAATGAATGAGGCACTATGGAATTGTTTAATGAACGAGGCACTATGAAATTGTTTAACTCAATGAATACCCAGTGGGATCCTCCCTATCAATCAATAAAATATTGAATAAATATTTGATCACTAAAATTAATTAATCTCCTCATTAGGATATCCTTCTTATCAAACAATAAAATATTGAATAAATGCCTAGGTACCAAGATTAATTAATTCTCTCATTAAGATATTGGTGTAATAAAATATCATCATTAATAAAGAATTACCTGAATTATAACCAATCCTCATGCCAAATAATAACATTTGGTAGATTTTCTATTTTCTATTTTTCAATACAATTTTTAAATTTGACAATATTATTTATATCCACATAAACAAAACTAGCCAATTCATCTATATCAATTACTCATGTAATAATAATTTATATTTCAAAAATTTTAAAATTTTCAATTTCATATATAAAATTTACAAAACTTTAATCAATTTTATATATTTTTTAATTATTTACAAATTAATTAAAAAAAGTATAATTAAAAATATAATTAAAAATAATTTGGGCTAAATAAGTATAATTAAAAATATTAGTAATCTCCATTTTCATGTTAGAATTATCAACATAAATAACTTGATGTAACATGAAACACCGTATAAGATAAATTATATATCATATAAACTACATGTCCTTCATTATAGGTTTGAAGCAAGTTCCTCCAAATGTCCATTGGTTGTAGCTTGGGTGGTCAAAAGGAATGGTTGTTACCCTCTCCAGCCAATTTCAATTCTTGTGACATTCTCTTGTTGAGCCTCTTTGTAATAATGAAGTGGATTGTGTAATCTGACCATACCTTGATTCTCATGTTGGAATAGCAAGTGTTGGTATACTTCCTAGTGGAGTATCCCTCTAACAAATGGAGAACCACCTTTTAAAAAAGCAAGCTCCTCCAATATTCTAGTGACTTCAACCATTTCCATTGCAAAAACTGTTCTTTAAACCTATAAGTCTTGCAAAGTTTTAAAATTTTTTAATGTTTGAAATTTAATATATAAATTCTACAAAACTTTAATAAAATTTACAATTTTTGAAATTTTGTAACATAAAATAATATACAAGAAAAATTGTATATCATGTAATCTATATATCCTCCATTACAATTCCATCCATAACAAGGTTGGAAGCAAACTCTTCCCATAGTTTAGTGATCTCGACAATTTCTATTGTAAAAACCATTCTCTTACCATATACATATGTTATGCAAATTGTATATCCTTAAATCATATTCCAATTCCTAACAAGGTCCAGTAGTCTAGTGTCCTCCAACAATTGCAAATACAATAAAAATTCTTTGATTAAGTTTTTAGAGAGATTATAGAGTATATTGCAAATTTCACCTTTTAAATATTTAATTAACTAAAACATAAATACAAATATAATAATAATAATAATTAAAAAACATTAAAATTCAAATTTCATATATCATAAACACATAAACCTTAACATAAACATTAATATGAGCTTTCCTTCAATACTTTTTTATGAGTAAAACATGGATGCTATAATATCTATGCATCCTACCTATCTACGTACACATATTTATGATAACAACAAAATACTCGTAATAGGAAAATATATTTAATTCAATTTATAGTATAAATACCCATAGCATCTTCCCTATTAATCAACCATATATTGAATAAATGTATGGTTTCCGAGATTAATTAATCCAAATTGTTCAATATTATCATTAATAAAGAGTCAATTGGATGATAACCAATCCTCCAAAAACAAATAATAATGATAAATGTATATTTATTTGTTTAACGCAAATTTTAAAGTTGACAATATTATTCATATTCACATAAAAAGTTAATCAATTCATATATATCATCCAATCATAAAATAATAATTTATATTTCAAAAGTTTTAAATTTAAGCCAATCATAAAATAATAATTTATATTTCAAAAGTTTTAAATTTAAGCCAATCATAATATAATAATTTATATTTTAAAAGTTTTAAATTTTAAATTTAGTATATAAATTTACAAAAATCATTAAATTTTATAATATTTTCAACTAATTACAAATTAAATAAAAATCTAAATAATTTGGCCAGAGTTTTCAGTAATTTCAATATACTTTGGTTTAGATAGATATAATTAAAAACCCTAATAATCTCCATTTTCATGTTATAATTATCACCATCAATAGCATGCTTGTAACATGAATAAGAAACTATATATCATATAAACTGCATATCCTTATACATAATTAGTACATCTTCAATTTCATGTTATAATTATCACTATAAATAACACTCGTGTAACATGAAACAATGTATAACATAAAACAATGTATAAGAGAAATTATATATTATGTAAATTAAATGTATTTAATTATAAATTATATAAATTAAATATGCTGTTATAATTTATAAGAATAATTATATATCATGAAATTGCATATCTTTTATTATAATTTAATCATTGTCAAGTTGGAAGCAAACTCTTCCAATATTCTAATGACTTCAATTATTTTCATTGAAACACAATTCATTGATCATACATGTCATACAAATTTTTATAATTTTTAAATAATCAATTTAATATATAAATTTTATAAACTTTAATAAAATTAACAATTTTTTAAACAAATTATAAATTAAATTCTAAATAATCTGATTAAAAAATAATTATAAAAAAATATAATAAAAAACATTAATACTATCAATTTTCATGTTATAATTATTAACATAAATAATACACATGTAACATAAAACAAAACAAAACAATGTATAAGATAAATTATAAATCATGTAAACTCTGTCTATCATTATAATTCCATTCATACCATCCAATAATCTCGTAAGCTCAACAATTACTATTACCATTGCAAAAACCATTTTCATACAATTTTTTTTGGTTCTTAACACAATTCAATTCCTGACAAGGTCCAATAGTACAGTGACCTCTAACAATTGCAATTACCATAAGGATTCTTTGATTGAGTTAGTAAAGATATTATGGAATATACTGCAAAGTTAACTTTTTAAAACATTCAATTAAAATAAAATATAAATACAAATATAAAATTAAAATAAAAATAAAAACAAATTCATATGCCATAAATACATGAACAACTTTCCCTGAATAGTCTCTTATCACTGAAAAATGGAGGCCTCATAATATCTATGCATCATATACATATATATGATATATGATAGCAACAAAGTACTTGTGATAGTGAAAGGCAAATACATTTAATCAGAGGAATCTGACCTCTGATATTTCGGGTAGCAGAGGAATCTGACATCTGCTTCTCAAACTCCGACAGGCCTGTTTTGTGATCTCTACTCCTATTTCCTCTGTGACAGGTATTTTTCTATGAAATCCTTTGCAGAATCTGGAAATTTCTTTTCAATCAGTCCCTTTAAACACTTCAAATACGAAAAATCTATTTTCGTTCCATCTTTCCTCACAATGAAAAAGCATCTGCTTGAATTAAACACTGAGTGACTATCCACCTGCAAGTAGAAGAAGCAGAGATGGAATTAGAATATGAATAAACAATAGTATACTGGTTGGAATGAAAACTTTGCCCATCAAAAATCTACAGAACTTGTATTTTCAAACTATCTTTAGGAGAAGCTGCATGGCAAGGCTCAATCTTCCAGCTTTGTAACCGTGCCCAGAGATTGGGAATTCCTAGAAGGTACCTAGCTCATTTCAATTGTTGTTACGTTTCAAGAACGTGGAAAGTGTCCTGCATGGTAACTGGAAAGTTACGTGTGAAGAAAGTGCATTGTAATGAGAGACAGGATGCCTTTCTTAATTAAATTTGACGACTTGTCGACATTAATATAATTTTTTCCTTCTTTGATACGACTTCAATTTGTAAAACTAATTATTCTTTGTCCGACTTTTAAATTTTCCTACCAGGAATAAGCAAATGCCCCACGTTAAGGAGTAAGTTGGAAAACTTAAGGCTCAGAGAGAATTTCTAACAACAAATTCCTTTCATACAGGCTGGCCTATAAATAACCACGTTTAGGTTAAGTGTTGATATGGAATTTCTATCATTAAGTTGCCAGAGGTCAAACCTTACAAGGGTTGAGCATCATAGCCTAACTGATTGTGCAAATGGTATTCTTATAATATAGGATGCAATCAAAATTTGAAATAGCCTGACTATGCATCAGAAAAAATATGTCGATGGTTCTAAGCTGTTTAATATAACTACCCAACTTCTTATAGAACACTTACTCGACTGCTATGTAATTCACATAAATAAATAGTAGAAATTCAGGAAGCGTTAAGCATGGCAGCATCCTACCATTATGAAATCAACACCACATCCCATCTTTCCTTCGGCTTCTGGATGGTGAATGAGAACCTTTTCAAGAATTTCCCTTTCATGATCAGGCCGTAGTCTATCACCATTGTTATAACTGTTGTAAATTGAACAACTCATTGTTAGACATGATTATCATCACTACTTATCTCACAGTATACCACTCTGCACTATAAAATCATTCATATTTAACCTTTTATGTTTTCATACGAAATTCTGCACTACGAAATCGTTAACATTTAATCTTTTGTTTCTTGATATGAAACTCATAAACCTGCCTTTCTAAGATACAATAAATTATTCAATATTAATGATGACCAGTTCCTTTTCTAAACAAACAATGAGTTTGTTTCCCTTCCTAAAGATAGCTCACCATATTCAAAAAATTAATTAAAACACAATAAATTAGTATGTCTTGCACATGGACCTCATAGCTTCATGCCAAAATACGACAAAGCATTACCTTCATTGTTTAAGATTCATTTCTTTTAATGGTTAAGATTATTTTATCTTCACTGAATACGATTATGGTTCTATCAAGTACTGGAACAATGATACATGTTAAGATTCTAATTGGTTATGGTATCTGAAAATACAAAAATCATTACCTGCTGAAATGAAGAATTGTTCTCATTGAATGGAGTAAAGGGTTGATTTCTTGATAAATCCCTTGCAATTTGGGAGAACCATTACTGGTTTGTTCTGCAGAACTTCTAGTGTTACATGATCTAGGAGAAAATTTTCTGGCAGTAAGATTTTTGTAGTCCCGATGCACCTTATCTTTTTTCTTAGACCACAATGAAGAAATACGGCCTTCACCTTTGCTGGTCCTTCCATATTCCATACCTTTTTTCGTGCATGACTTTTCAACTGGATTATTCTCATTCTGTACTTCCCAACCTGATATTGTGGGTGTTTTGCTTTCACAGGTGACATGTTCGTTATGCCATCCTCTCAAGCCAGTTCTTGTGGTTATTGTTTCTGGTCTTTCATTCCACCCATCAGAATCTTGTCCCTGTTTTACAGTCAACCAAAAATTTTCTTCTGTTTCCATGTTGCAGTTGCTAGGTGTGACTATATGCTCTCCTGATGTTCTTGGCTTGTGACAATTTTCGCTAGGAATGGTTTCTTTTTCCAAACTTGATGTATTTTGAATGTCAAATTCTGCATGCTTATATTCCCCATCAGGTCCCCTGCTCCTAGTTTCTTCCACAGGACAACCTAAAAGCTTTTCCTTTAGTCGCATCACTTCCATTACAGCTTGATCCTTTATCGACTCCTGTGTAGTATTTCTATCATATTCTTCTTGCTGGGCTCTTTTATATGACCTTCCTAATGGGACTATGTTTGCACCTGTTGGCTTGAATGTCTGGCTACGACCAGAAAAAGATCTATCGCATTTATCATGCACTCCTTTCGAAAATCCACCCCAGGTTGGACTGGCCAAATTATCAGTTCTCAAAGACCTAACAGCATAGCTTTCAGAAACATTTTTTTCGTTATTACATTCCTCCCAACCAGTTTTTACAATGATGGACTCTGATTCCCATCCATCAGAATGTTCACTTTTTAATAAATCTATCACACTATCCTTTGTTTCATTTAGTCTGCTATGTCTAGTTGTTGTTGTATCCTGATCAGAAATATTTGAAACATGACAGCTTGTGATTGCAGTTAGACGTTTTCCTTTACTTAGTGTATCTTGAGTGCTAGTCTCAACATACATACTTTTAACGATAGGCTGTTGTCTGCTTGAACTTGTTTCTTGAACCTCTGCTTGCCAATCCACACCCCACCGGGTAACCTGTGAATCTTTGCCTATCTTTTGATCCCGTTCTACCTCCTGAAAAGTATTTCTAGCATGTCCTTCTGTCTGCAATCTTCTAAATGATCCTGTTTTTGTAAGAGGTACTAGGTTTGCACGAGTCTTTTTAAATTTGAAGCTGTTATCAGATACTGTGAAATCAGAAAAAGGCGATTTATGTTCACTTTCTTCCTTTGCACAGTTGCCCCGACTAGAATTTGTTAGAATATCAGTACTGGAAGGCCAACCGGTATTTTCCTTTCCATTTTGTTGGAATGAAAATTTCCTTCCTGAGGAACTGTCGTCTTGGAAAGGAAACCCAGGAGGAAGAGATTGATCTTTCTGCAATCCACTTTCTTCAGGTCTACACTTATTCTCCATATCATTGCCTTCCAAGTTTTTCTGACGTTTCTTACTCCCTTTCCCTTCAAAACCAGTAGTCTTTTGGAATCTAGGTAATGTTGATTTAAAGTGACTGTGCTGATTATCATCCATTCCTGTCATCTCTTGTTGATGTATTCTTTCTGAACAATGATCGTTCGAATAAGTATAATCGTTTTTTCCTCTAGTTTCCTTGTTTGATTTCCAATGTGGCGAATTTGCAGTCTTAAACTGTGTCTTACAAGTTTCCCTAGAGCTTTCCTTACTAGCGAAGGTGCTATTCAAGTCCTTTCTCTTAGAAATATTAGGAATTGCGTTACCTTGCAGACCACCACTACAAACTTTCTCACCTGCTGTTTCTACATTTGAGTTCCAACCTGATATATTTGTGATATAATCCTTTTGTAATCCAGTTTTCCAACCCTTTTCTTCTTCGGAGCATTTCCATTTATCTTCCTTTGACATACTGTAACTGTCAAATTTTGTCCAACCAACCGGGCAATGCCTTTTGCCTTTAGGCCTCAAGTTTGAGTCCCTACTAAACAGATTTCTAACTTCATCATGTTTCCAATTGCTGTCCCATGGATTCTCTCCACATTTTGGCATGCACCCCGCAATATCTGCACGTGAGTTCGAACAAGTGGATGCCTCCCAACTAGATAACTGTATACTCCTTGCATCTTTGGAAGCTTTCTTGTCAGCCTTTGAGCAAACCCAACCATCTGTTAGTGAGTCTGTCTTTGTGGATGCCTCCCAACCAGATAACTGGATACTCCTTTGACATTTGGATGCTTCCTTCTTGGCTATCGAGGAAACCCAACCATCTGTTTGTGAGTCTGGCTTTGTCAATGCTTCCCAACCAGATAACTGAGTAACTGTTTGAAATTTGATTGCTTCTTTCTGAGCCATTGAGCAAACCCAACCATGTGTTTGTGAGTCTGGCTTTGTGGATGCCTCCCAACCAGATAACTGAATAGTTGTTTGAAATTTGGATGCTTCCTCGTCAGCCATTGAAAAACCCCAACCATCTTTTTGTGAGTCTACCTTTGACGATGCCTTCCAACCATCTGTTTGTGAGTCTGTCTTTGTGGATGCCTCCCAGCCAGATAACTGAAAAGTTGTTTGACATTTCGATGCTTCCTTGCCAGCCATTGAGCAAATCCAACCATCTGTTTGTGAGTCTGACTTTGTGGATGCCTCCCAGCCAGATAACTCAATAGTTGTTTGACATTTGGGTGCCTTCTTGTCAGGCACTGGGAAAACCCAACCTTCTGTTTGTGAGTCTAGACTTTTCAACGCCTCCCAACCATCTGTGTTTGAGTCTGGCTTTGTAGATGCCTCCCAGCCTTCTGTTTGTGAGCCTAGATTTGTCAATGCCTCCCAACCATCTGTGTTTGATTCTGGCTTTGTGGATGATTCCCAACCATCAGTTCGCACGTTTGCCTTTGTGGATGCCTCCCAACCAGATAACTGAATAGTTTTTTGACATTTGGATGCCTTCTTGTCAGCCACTGAGCAAACCCAACCTTCTGTTTGTGAGTCTATCTTTGTCAATACCTCCCAGCCATCTGTGCTTGAGTCTGGCCTTTTGGATGCCCCCCAACCATCTGTTTGTGAGTCTGGCTTTGTGGATGCCTCCCAGCCAGATAACTGAATAGTTGTTTGACATTTGGATGCTTCCTTGCCAGCCATTGAGCAAATCCAACCATCTGTTTGTGAGTCTGGCTTTGTGGATGCCTCCCAACCATCTGTTTGTGTGTTTGGCTCTGTGGATGCCTTCCAACCAGATAACTGAATAGTTGGTTGACATTTGGATGCCTTCTCAGCTATTGGGAAAACCCAACCCTCTGTTTGTGAGTCTAGCTTTGTCGATGCCTCCCAACCACCTGTGTTTGAGTCTGGCTTTATGGATGCCTCCCAACCAGATAATGGAGCTTGTGAGTCTGGCTTTGTGGATTCCTCCCAGCCAGATAATTGATTAGTCTGACATTTGGATGCTTCCTTGTCAGTTTTTGAGTAAATCCAACCATCTGTGTGTGTGTCTGGCTCTCTGGATACCTCCCAATCATTTGTTTGTGATTTTGGATTTGTGGATGCTTCCCAACCAGATAACTGTATAGCTGTTTGACGTTTGGATGCCTGCTTGTCAGCCATTGGGCAAGCCCAACCTTCTGCTTGTGAGTCTCGCTTTATCGATGCCTCCCAACCATCTGTATTTGAGTCTGGTTTTGTGGATGCCTCCCAACCATCTGTCGAGTCCGGCTTTGTGGATAACTCCCAACCAGATAACTGAATAGTTGTATGATTTTTGGATGCCTCCTTGCCAGGCATTGGGCAAACCCAACCATCTCTTTGTGAGTCTGGTTTTTTGGATATCTCCCAACCATCTGTTTGTGAGTTCGGCTTTTTGAATGCCTCCCAACCATCTGTTTGATCTGGAGATTTTGCAATTGCGTCCCACGAAGACTTCACATCACCATTCTTACAATTAGCTATCCCGTTTTCCATTGGGGAATCCACAAAAATAACATCTGAACACATAAACTCACTGGTATCATCTATCTCTTCACACAAATTTTCATCCAAATGGGATTCTAAGGAGGAAGCTTCTTTTCCACAGGGGATCATGCCAATATTTTCCAAGAAATCATAAACATCTTCATGCTTGCATAGTTGACCGGATGGATCACTGGCACCCTGCAGGGAGAAACAATTGTTACATTAAATAAAGAACTGTGTAGACTTCAAATTATCAAAACATGCAAATGGATCTTTTAGATTTCTGATTAAATATTTTCTAGGTTAAATGAAATTAAACCTTTCAAATATTAGAAGATATGGGTGTGGAGACAGAAAAGTGATTGCTAGAAAGAGTGCACAAAAGCATATAAAATTAGGACACCTGGCCTGAAATACCAAGTATTGAGATAGCTATTTATTTGGATTGCTTAATGCAAGTAATCTGGCATCCTCGAAAGGATGCAAATATGTACACTTGGTAGAGAATTAGAACTATGCAAGTTTGTACTTTTGCCAATATCTGGTGTAATACAGAAACAGAAATAGAGAATGTAGGATAAAAATGCCTCTAGTTAGATGCAGTGACAGGCAGGAAGCGAAGACAAAACAATTATTATTATTCTATGTAAAAAATCTAAAGACATATGGATGCCACTCCTTAAAAAAAAGTACTGTTTAGACTCTAGAGCATGCCTTATACATAGGGACAGATGAGTGAGATGGAGAGTACACCTCCCATTCACTTTACAACTTCATAATGTTGACCCAAATTTTCAATAAATAAAAATTATTAAGATAAGCAGATGTACATATCATGGATTCTATTCCTGGATATTTGGAAATCAACTTGGCATCGTCTATCTGATTATTTTAATAATTAAATGATTGAAACATTCTGAAGTATCTAACAAAAATATTTTCATTTCAACTTCAAAATTTGGTTATCTTAATAATTAAATAATTGATACATTCTGGAGCATCTAACAAAAATATTTTCTTTTCAACTTCAAAATTGGGTTACTAAATACATTAATATTTGATTGTCAAGAAACTTCCTTTGTTTATTTAATTATTAATCTTGCCGTAATAATTTATCAAACCTTTCTGTGAAGATTCTTCTGGGTATAGGATTGCTCGGAAGCTTCCTTATCGTTGCAGGTTCACAAGAGGAAGTGGAGCAAATGGCCTGGTCCAGTGGGACAAAGAATGGATTACCAAGAAGCTTATTTTCCCAAGAAGCTTATTTTCCTGTGAAGGATTACAAGGTTGCTATAGTGAAGGGTGCTATAGACTCCATTTTCTATATTGAAGTTTTAAAGGCACTGGTTTCCCCCCTCATCTTATATTGTTCATCTTCTATCATTTCATCTATTTCATTATTATTTTTGAAGCTTCGACTTCACCATTGTAACTAGCCTTGAGAGCTAGATCCATCTTCTTGGGAAAGTGCTATAAATGCCTTAAGATCTAGGAGTAAGGAAACTAAACACACAAACACTAAAGAAGATAACTAAACTAAAACTAAAAATCCAACTAGTGGTATCTTATTTCTTTTAATGGTTATAATGGTTCCATCCATGCACATAGCAGTTGTTCACAGCACATAGTCCCCTTTTTCCCACCCAAAAGCTAGTCAACTCACTCACTCTAGCAACACCACGAGCATTGTCTCGTTCGTATGGCGGGGAACATATCATCTTTTGGATGTGGAACGAAGGACCCAGAGTGTCTGGGGTACTTCTCTTGTCTGTTGGCAACTTCCGTCCGTGGGACCGGACCACCGCTCTAATAAGACTGGCCCTCAATGCCAACAGATAGAACTCCGACTTATTTCTTTTAATGGTTAAAATGGTGAATGTCTCTTAATAATTTGTTAATCTGTTCTGCATAGTTTATTTTACAATAAACCATTTCACGTGTTGAAGGCTCTTAACAACTTTTAGCATTGTGTAGTATTTAGTTAAATGATTTGCTATTTAATTTCAAGTTATTTCTTTCTACTATTGATGGTTTTGTACTAAACCAATAATTCAACACTAATCACTCTTTATACTAGTCAAAGAGGGTTTTTCAGTCTTGACCCTTAGCAAAAAGACTCTCGAAGGCTCTTGACAACTTTTAGCATTGTGTAGTATTTAGTTAAATGACTTGCTATTTAATTTCAAGTTATTTCTCTCTACTATTGCTGGTTTAGTACTAAACCAATAAGTTCAACACTAGTCACTCTTTATACTAGTCAAAGAGGACTTCTCAGTCTCGACCCTTCGCAAAGACTCTCTTCGCTCAAGGCTAACACTTACTTTTTGCAAGTTAAGAAATATTCTTTAAATGAAATTGTTGCAACTAAAGTAAGCACTTCCCATTTCACTTTCAGCTATCAGCACTTGGTTTTAATTTCACACTTGAATGCTATATTTGTAATCAACACTTGGTTTTAATTTCACACTTGAATGCTATATTTGTAAGTACACTGCCTTAATGTATTATTTTCAAATGTTATGATCAACTTTGTTTCAACACTTAGATTATCAATTCACATGGTTCAAATAATTTATGTGTTGATAATATCTCTTTGAGCAAACATGGTTTTTAAGTGAATTCAATGGTATGACAAGTCACTTGTAAATGCAATACTTCATGCTGTGATCTATTTATTTATACTTTCAATTCGATCTATTAATACTTTCAATTCACATTATTGAGTTGATGAGTATATGTTATGAGTCACTTTGAATTCATCTTGGATAGGAATCATAATGATCATCTCCCCTTAGCCATCTAGGAGACTTGAATTTCTGACGACTTTTCCAAGCTCTCCTAATCATCAAGCTAGGTGTACTTCATTTAAAACCTATGCAATTTCCCCAACTACACTTAGTCATCCTATAAATCAATTGAGCTAGCACTTGAAAATGCTAGGCCACTTTGTTGTGTTCTTAAGTATTGCATATGAAAACCCCATGTGATCTATTTATACTTTCAATTCACATTATTGAGTTGATCCATTTTTACTTTAAGAGTATATGTTATGAGTCACTTTGAATTCATCTTGGATAGGAATCATAATGATCATCTCCCCTTAGCCATCTAGGAGACTTGAATTTCTCACACCTTTCCCAAGCTCTCCTAACCATCAAGCTAGGTGTACTTCATTTAAAACCTATGCAATTTCTCTAACCACACTTAGTCATCCTATAAATCAATTGAGCTAGCACTTGAGAAAGCTAGGCCACTTTGTTGTGTTCTTAAGTATTACATATGAAAACCCATAGTTAGTACCTTAGTACCTTGAAATGTTTAGTCAAAAACACCTCCTATTTTTAGTTTAGTATTACCTTGAAGATTTAAAAACATTAGAGAGAGAAAAACCTACCTGTATGACACTTAGGGATAGATCTCTTAGTTTGCTGATTTAAGCAAGATGCTTTTCCTTAAAATCATAAGACTGCTAAATTTTGCAACAACAAGCCCTTCCCTTCATAATCTAGTAAGGTTTTTATTCCCAAATATTCTCTTGTCTTGGGAAAATCTTCGAAAACTGAAAACAAGTAAAGTCTTTTATAAGTTTAATTTGTTAAGAATTTTATGATGTATCAGTTTAAAGTCTTTTAAAGTCTTCTATGGATCAGCAGCTACAGTATCTTCTTGTGCTCCTGGTTTCAGACGGTCATTTTTGTACATCGGTGAACACTTGGGTCTTGTTTTGTTAGTCTGCCCATCTCGGATTACTCTTGGAGTCCTTTTCCTCTTGTATTGGTATTTTTGGTTGGCTGTTTGGGCCTCACCCCTGATACTCTGCAGAGCTCTTGTAATTTCCCGCTAAGGGAGGCACTTCTGATGCCCTTTGATTCAATATGAATATCAAGGTCAGGCTTTTTTCATCTGAAAAAAGAAATTTGCTAAAAAATTTATGATGTATTCTCGAAAACTCCGAAAATATTGTCCATTTCTCGTTTACTCAACTAACAAAGGGTGAAGGCACAATTTGCATGCAGATTAATGAGTGATACTACATGGGCAGAACACGTGGAATCACAACACAGTTAAGAACCTTAATGATAAAACCCCTTAATGATACTGGCTACAGATCTTATTGAAGTGAAACTTTTCTGTTATATTACTGATCTTTTATTGCCATCTAAATGTAGGATAATAACTTCTATTCCCAGAAAGATAATGCCTTAGCTGATAGACTAGCTAACGAAGGAGTCAATAGAAACCTACACCTCAAGGATATGGATCTAGGCTCTCTTACTCCATAAGCTCTAGTTCAGGAATGCAAAGCAATACCCTCCAAGGATCTTTATCACTCCAGATGCGGGTGGTAGCCACGTGCTGGCACATGGGGATCATGATAGGCATTAGCCCATGCACCAACACGTGGGTGGGAAACAGGTCCGATGTTAATATGCTCAGTTCATTGTTAATTGCGATTTCAATGGCCTCTAGGTTGACGGCTCCTCGCGCTAAGGAAATGATAGAACACAAGATAGGATGCATTCAAGTTTGGAGGCTGGTTGGACCGCTCCCACGTGTGGGTTGGCGAATTGATACATAGGATGAATTGGGTATGGAACTAGATTTGGAGTTTTTGGCTCTCTGTTTGCATTTTCAAGTTTTATTGTTTTGCAAGAGTTCTGTGGGTGGTGTTTAGAAAACAATGGCTATGCGCAAGCCGAGAAGAGAGAGCAGTGGTCGCGGGACCTCAGGCCGCATGGGATCTGGTGATTTTGGAGGCGGTGGGTATATAAATTCGATCTCCGCGTCCGTTCATGGTCTGATAGATGATTGGGAGGCCGGAATAGTTTTCTATCAACTGGCCTCTGCACGTTCTGCCGTTCATGGTCTGATAGATGATTGGGAGGCCGGAATAGTTTCCTATCAACTAGCCTCTGCACGTTCTGCGGGTAAAATCAACCATTACTGGGTTGTCAAGAATATGTTGGGCCTCTTGATGGAAGATGTTTAGGGTCAGTAGATAAACTCCAAGGCCATAGCCTTGGAAATGAGGGTCTCTTTGGAGCAAACTATTGATGGGTTGAACAGTCTTGCAGATAATTTTGTCTGGGGACAAGCTCTGTTTGATAAACGCTTCGAGGCGGTTGGTGCAAAGAGGTCAAGCCCTGCAGAGGAAAACATAATTGAAGGGGTTTCTCATAGTGTTTCAATGGAGAAGTTTGAGCATGTGGGACAAAGCAGCAAACCCACGGTCTCAACTGCTGATGAACACGTGGATGCCTTGTTGCTTTCTGAACCTACTAATGGGCGTGTGGATGCCTCGTCGCCTGCTGAACCTGCTGCTATTTTTGCTAGGAAGATTCGTCGCTTAAGTTGGAGGACCTAGTCATGCCAAGAAAGAGGAAGCCGCTGCCAATGAAGCTTCCAGTAACTGAATCATTGAGGTCAAAATACAAAGCCGGCTCGATTATCGAAGAACGAGCAGACTCTTCTCATAGTGCACACCCTAGCTAGAAGAAGTCCTACTCTAAAAAATTACTGTCTTTCAGTTTTAGATATGCTGCTAGCCTGTAAGTCTTATAGTGTGGATGATGTATCAAAACTTTATGAGGTCAAAATACAAAGCCGGCTCGATTATCGAAGAACGAGCAGACTCTTCTCATGGTGCACACCCTAGCTAGAAGAAGTCCTACTCTAAAAAATTAGTCTTTCAGTTTTAGATACGCTGCTAGCCTGTAAGTCTTATAGTGTCTGGATGATGTATCAAAACTTTGCGTCTTTTACCTGTTTTGGGGCCTGTTTTCCTTCTGTTCGGAGGGTCATTTTCAATTTTTTTTTCTTTGAAATTGACAAAAGTGTTAATATTTTTGCTTTGTTGAGATGATGGTTCCACCTTCTCAAGCCACCATCATGTCTGATGAGATCATCTCTGTAATTTTTTTTTTCTATAATATATATTACTGTGTAGCCCTTAAAGAAAAACATATTCCCAGAAATATGTTGGGCTTGAATACAAGTTACCTAGTTTAACAGCAGTCACAAGTATTGCCGTCGAAATCTATAATAATAATTTATATTCCCAACTAAGTTGTGCTTATTGAAAGTTACTTTATTTTTTAACATAACTTATAGCTCAATTCATGTGTTTAAACATGTATGATAATCATTTCTATTCCCAACTAGTTGTACTTGATTGAAAGTTATTTTTTTTTTAACATAGCTCATAGCTCAATTCATGTGTTTAAACTTTAACCGACAAGAATCGTTTTTTTTTAAAGGACTATGATTAGAACTGATAAAAAGGCTATAATGAATCTATGCTTGTATGAAAGCATTATGATGAACTTGATATGAACTAATAGAATCCACAACGTGATACTGGACTTGAAGTTATATTTACAATATTAATGTTCATCATGGAACCCTTTTCATTTGACAACCTCTCATTCCAAACTAAATTTCTATATCTATTACCTTTGTTCGTAACAATGTCTTGTATTATTGTTATTAAACTAAATACACACTTACCACTGGATAGTGCCATAAAACTTCAAAATTGCCACCAGTGCCTACAGAAGGATGTTGGCCCCAGGAACATGAAGCTAGTGTGCTAGAAAGTAGTTCTTCTTCACCCCTTTCAGCTGCCTTTTCGAAGCATTTCAGAGGCATCTGCAATGTCATTTAATACAACACTATATTTGAACATGATACATTCTCAAATAATAACTAACGTCCACTTCAAAAGGTAAAAGACACCAAAGCATTCTACACAGTTCTAGTACAGGGACTCATGAAAATTAACTGTATAGGCATATTGTACAAAATGAGGAAATAACAAACACAAAGAAAACATCAAATTCAAAATTAGCTAATTTTATCATGTCCACACCTCCAATGCACCTTCTGTGAATGGTGCAGAGATTCCCACAGTATGAAGTAACTCTCGATAACCAGCAGCACTGAACCCCGTAACGATACCAGAGAATGACATACAGTTTGCAATCAATACCAAGTCCTCTTTATAGACATGACTTCCCATCGTGTTCATCGAGTGAGAGAGTCTCTGCAATAGAAATTAAGATATTGAACAACAAAAAAACAATAAAACCATGCCATAAGCCTTAAGGATGCATTTCTCTCTCTATATATAACAGACATAACCCGAAGATTTTGGGAAGAAAGATATTTGTTGCTTGAATCTGGAGGCAGTATAGAACGATGTACCAAATTTATCAATGACACTAGCGAAAGAAAATTGGAGTTATCGAAACAACGTTGATGCCAAATATAACACATGGTATTTTTAAAAGCCAGATCTGATATATAATATACAGTGAAATATTTCAAAAAATGCAGATATGTCAGATTGACTGAGTCAACATAATATCTTATGGACAACCAACCAGATTGACCTCATCGATTTGTTATCAACTTATCAGATATGATATATAATAATATACAGTGAAATATATCCAGATATATGCTAGATTGACTGATTATGTTGCTTATCATATGGACACCAACCAAATTGACCTCGTAGCAATCCGAATTGAAAAAGTCAAGAGAGTGAATCTTAACTAGATGTCATACAGCGAAATAATTTGATTATAAAAAAATAAATTACAGGGTTTATACTGGTATTAATATAAATTTATAAAAATGTAAAGTATAAATTTAATAATTTAAAGTGTGTATATATATTTAAGTAAATAAATAAAATGGATACAAAGTGAGATACATATCACAATCATAAAAATACATTTCTATTTTAAATGAAATTTCCAAAAAGCACAGAACCAACCACCCACCATGAGGCAGAGGTTTCATGATCCTGACCCGCCTCCAAGTGACTTAGAAGAAGAGATGCACACTACCTTGAACAGTTCCATAAGGGAAGAAGAGGAAGTGCAGTTAGATATGATCTTGGCTTTCTTTATCATTTTTATCAGATCCATTTCTATCAGTATACAATAATGAATTCTACTTACGCTTGGTTCAGCCAACGAAGTGGAAGCAATACAAAGTGAAATAATACTAATAGCAATAGCAATAGCAATAGCAGCGACATTAATATTTATAAAATTGCACACTTGCCTTAGCTTTCCTTGATCATTCAGCAGATAATTATTTCTCGGAAAATATAACATATGTGTAAGTCCTACTCACCCAACTCATCATTTGCAAACATTGCTAGTTGACACTCCACGATATATTCCAAGGACATATTTGTTACCACCTAAGTTGCACTCAGTTGGACTTTTAACCGAGCCACCAAAGATGAACAATCACTTGTTCAAATTTCAAGTTTAGAAATCCTTGCAGGTCTTCCTAGGCCCTTTTTATTTTTTTAACATGTTCATACCCCATGGGGAATTGTAATAAAATGAGTTAGCATGATGACTTTATGTAAAAGGTTTGGCTTCTTAAGACTTATTTATTAATGCATTATTCTGGGGTGTTTTTTTCTTGTTAATTATTTATTGTTTTTAAGCGATAGATAATTTTCAAGTTTTTCACCCAAACCTCCAAAGTTGGAATAATCGCCTTATTAATTAAGCCTTAGGAGGTTATTAAAACCTGTGTGTCAATGTATATTACCATGCTAATCATTATTTTGAGTCATTATGAACATGTCCTAAGTTCCCCATAGTTTTTTTTTACAAGCTTATTTTTCAAGTTAATTGTAAAAATGTAAAAAGTCATAAAAGTGTGGCTAGGAGGTTGTTTTTTCCATGGGGTTGCTCGTTTTCTAACTCAGAGCACCCACTTAACCCCTAGACCCACTTTCCTAAGTTTTCGAGTAATTATTTAACCCCAAAATTAATAATTACTCAAAAAACTCAAAAACCCGAGAGAAAATGAAATATCAAAAAATTCGGCAATTAAAAAAATAAAAGATAATTGCCAAAAAAGAGTTGGGTGACTTGGAAAATCATTTTGGCAAGTAGTCGAGCAAGAGGGACAAGTCAGATGTTGCCAATTCTGAGAGTTTTTGAGTTTAGAACTTTCCTCTCCAAGCGGGGGAGCACATCCCAAGAGAGATGGAAGTTTCGGTGATGTGGATGATTTTTGGTGACGTGGATTCCAAAGTTTTGGAAGTTGCTTCTCCTTTTTCCTTTATCCAACTCATTCCAACATTTCTCCAACCCACAACCAACTCACTTGGAGCTAGCACATCCTTGAGGAGATGCTTTCCCCTCTCTTTGCCAGATTTCTATTTAAGCAGGCAACCTCTCTTCATTCTTCATGGATGATTTGGGCATTGAACCTCTCCTCTTGGATGTTGTAGTTTATTATCATTGAGAAATAAAGTGAAGGCTTTGGAGGCACACTTGTGTCGGGCATCAGTGTGTGGTGAATTATTATGTTAAATGAGGTATAACTGTATCAGTTTCTTGCTGCATTCTTTTGTTGTTCTAACCGGTCTTTGAAGGATTAATGATAATTGGTAGAAGAGGATAAATAAATAGTTTCTTATTTGTTTCTCTGAGTTATTTATGTGAGTAGATCTTAGATTTTGATGTTTTACTTGTTTGTATGCATACTATTTAGTCTTTTGCTTAAATACCCTCGGATATAACGCTTTGGTGTAGTATATATTGTTCAAGCTGTGTAGAGATATCTAGCGTGGAGCAGTGCTGGTTCTTATTTGATTCCACCATATCTCTGCGATTTGTTTAAGAAGATTTAAATCCCTCTGCTCCCTACTTGAGTACTCCATTGCCCAAGCTTTAAAGCTTTGGGGCATCTTTCTTTTCCTTCTTCCATCACTTTAAAAAATTCAAATTTTGGTTACTAGTTTTCATTTTTTGCATATTCAAATCTCACTAAATATTTGAATATCTTAGCTTTCTAATTTAAATATGCAAATTTAAATATTTAGATCTGATCATTAAATTTTTATTTTTCAAGCTCTGATTCCAAGCAAGTAATAGTTTGATTCCTAAAAATTTCTATATTTAAAGTACTTAATTATTTCTGATCAAATTTTTATGTTTTAATATGATTTTCTATTATATTAAATAAAAATTTGTTTGCTGTTTTGCAGCAGAAATTGGTCTGATAAAGAGGCAATCTGGCGAAATTTTGAAAATCCAAGTCAAACCAAAAACCCCTCTTCTCATACTTCTTTCATTGGCCATTTCTCAAAGGCCCTTAATTGTAAAAAACTTGTTGTTCCTATTCTAGAAAGGAACACAAGTCATTATTTCTTCCAATCATTGTAAAAAGAGAAGCAAGTGGGCAGCCAAGTGTTCGCACTGTTTCATTTTTTTTACATTTTTACTTTTTCCTTATGTTTTCTAGTTTATTTTAAGTTCCTAAAATAAAATTAATCAATCCGGCTGTGTTCTCGGTAAAATGAGAGTATCGGCATTGAGATTCAAAAAACTCACACTTTAAAAAACTTAAAATATCCAAGACTTCAAGACCCCGTATGCTCTTCTGACCACTGCAGGCCTTTGGCTGGATCGGTGGAACAATCAGAAAGGGATTGAAGTGACTAGTAATTAGCAAAACACATCAATTAATTCCTACCAGTGAAAATCCAACACTTATACGATTTTATTATGTTGTGGGGAAATTCTGCAAGTGAAGTGGGAACCACTAGAAAGTGACTACAGGCTACCGTTAGGGTATACCCTCGTTTGGTGTAGTGTTGAACACAACCTCGCGACTCCATCTAGCCCACATGTCACTGTGAGAGCCACTTCTTGGTAACTCCGGACACATTCCTTATACCTCCAAGTATATTTGGAATACCCTTTCCCTTCATAAAAAGATCATTACCACATTAATAATAAAATTTACCAAGAATTGACCCACTCCCTAATTACTCACTTAATAATATTAAAACTAATCAACTGAGACAACTGGAATACTTCACGAGACTTCACTAGCAACCCTTTACACAAGCACTCCACTGGCACTGGTCTATTTTTGCAATCTAGCTTATTTTATTTATTAACTTTATCATTGTGTTGTGTGGAATGTTATTTATGCTAGTTAATTATATATTTTGCAGTTATCTTTATTTCAAAGTTTTATTGTATCTCATCTCCTAGACTAATTGTTATATTATCATAGATTAAACACCATAGTTTATTTTACTAGGGACCACCCCCTTGGCTTCGCTAGGAGAAAGCCTAGACAGAGGAATCAAAATCGAGTGACAGCACTTGACTCTTGCTTGCCCCCAAGGTCGCACCTAGTGGCTTGAAGATTTCTGCCACGTGACCGAAGGTGCGAATTGTTCATGTATTTGTAACTTCGAAATGTATTCATCTATGTATCTTATGTATTGTAACCCGATGTTTATTCCGGGATGTATCTATAATGTAATTGAATCATGTTGTCATGCCCCGATGTTCCGATCGAGAGGATCAATAATGTAAACAAGTCATGTCAAGTCATTGTGGGTAACCCTCTGATTGTCTAAGGGTTAAAATCCCCGCAGTTCCAGGGCACTAAGGTTATTAGACTCTCCTAGTAGAGGTCAGCCCTAGTAGGGTTTTAGTCATGCCGGGATTTGTATAAATAGAGAGTTGGACTCTCTATTTAACACACAACTCATACACACTCAAGTGTAGCGCATAGTTGAGGAAGGAGAAGACACTGGGGCTAGATAAAAAGAAGGTTACTGCTGTCAGGAGATCACTTACTGTTTTGGGCTTTTACTATTTTGGTGTTGATTCTATCTCTGAGGAAGTTGCGGGGTTTTATCCATTTATGGTTTCCCCGAGGAAAAACACTGTGTTCATTGTCTCTTGTGTTTGATTGTTGTCCTTGTTATTCTCTCAGTTAAAAATACTTATAATGCTAGCTTAATGTCGAAAAACTAACATGGTATCAGAGCTAACCTGAGAAGAAAACACTGTGCAGCTGCGGAAACTAGGGCTTCCTAGTTTGTGGATCTTCTTAGGTGGAATAACTCTCCTCCTTAGGGTGCATCTTTTTGTCAAAGCAAAATCCAATTATGAGGTTTTTCAGTTTTGGACCGGGCACTCCTGCCGAAAATTAGAGCTTTTCACAGAAGAGGAATTTTTCAGTGAGCCCAGGCCTGGATTGATCTCCTTCCCAAAATCGAAGTTAGGGATAAAAATCAAGGCATTTGGGTGGATAGATCTCCGGAAAAGCAAAACCCTAATTTGCTCTTGATCCAATACTACGGGATTTCAGCTCCAAATCCAGATTTAGCATCTTGACCTGGTAAGATCTAAATCTTTTGTATTTCCATTTGAGGTTCTCAGTTTAAGATGTCTCATCATACCAAGCTTGATGAAAAGCTTGAGGGAGCTGATAACTTCCGAGCCTGGAAGTATAGGATCTCCCTGGTCCTGGAAGAAAATGAGTTAGATTCCTACATCCATGAGGAGGTTCCAGTTCCAGAGGGAGATGAGTCTAAGGCCTTACATAAGAAGAAGATGGTTATGGCAAAGAGGATCATTGCCGATTCTATCAAAGATGACCTTATCCCACAGGTGTCCTCTCTCAAGACACCTAAAGCTATTTTTGATGCCCTAACCAAATTGTTTGAAGGGAAGAACATAAACTGAAAGATGACTCTAAGGAATCAACTAAAGAATGTGAAGATCCAGAATGCAGAGACCATCCAATCTTACTTCACAAGGGTTTCTCAGATCAAGGAACAATTAGAAACAGTAGATGAAGAAGTGGAGAATGCAGAAATTGTGATGACCACCTTGAATGGTCTCCCTAGGACATGGGACTCCTTCATTCAAGGGATCTATGTTAGAAAAAGGCTAGTCAAGTTCAGCAGACTATAGGAAGAATGCTCTCAAGAAGAAGCTCAGATAGTAGCTCGAGAAGAGAAGATGGGAAGTGAAGATCAAGCTCTCACAGTTCACTCCAAGAAAGGCAGAAGAAGATCTCATTACTCCAAAGGTAAGGATCCTCATCATAGAGATAACATTAGAAGGGACCCATCTAAAATGAGATGTTATACATGTGATGAAAGAGGACAATTTGCAAAAGACTGTCCTAAGAACAAGGTTCACTCTCATAAGAAGAAGGGGAACAAAAGAAGGCATCATGCTCATGCTGCAGAAGATGATGAACCATCCAAAAAAAGAACCAGATATGAAAGTGAAGATTCTTCAAGCGAGGATGAATATGTTTTGATCTTCGCTCTCACAGGTAACATTACTCATGGAAGTGATGCTTTGCTTATAGACAGTGGGGCTTCCAAACATACGACTAGATTCAAGGAATCATTTTTGAGACTATCAGAACATGAATCACCTCACAAGGTGAAGCTAGGTGATGAATACCAATATCCAATAAAAGGTAGCGGGAAATCTTCCTATAAACTAGATTCTGGAAAGTCTCTAACAATGAAGGAAGTATTGTTTGTGCCAAGACTCAAGAAGAACATCCTCTCCATATCTGCACTAGATGCAAAAGGAATGAGGGTTGCATTCATAGATGGTCAAGTCATCATGTGGCCAAGAGGAAAGACTATCGATGATGCAGTGGTGATTGGAGAACAAGGAGGAGGATTGTACAAATTAAAGGGCCATCCAGAACAAGCCTTGGTTCATGACACAGTAGAGCCAAGTGAACTTTGCAATAGAAGGCTTGCACATGTACATTACAGAGCACTACCAATTGCAAGCAAAGTTGTTGAAGGTCTTCCAGAATTCCAAGCAAAACATGATGGGGTCTGCAAAGGATGTGCGAAAGGAAAGAACACAAAGAAGACATTTCCCAACAGCGAAAGTAAAGCCAAAGGAATCCTAGAAATCGTCCACTCCGATGTATGCGGTCCTATGTCATCAAGCTCACTAAGCGGGTATGCATATTATGTTTCTTTTATTGATGATTTTTCTAAGAAGACATGGGTTTACTTCATGAAGAACAAAGACGAAGTATTCAGCAAATTCAAGGAATTCAAAGCCTTGATCGAGAACCACACTGAAAAGAAGATCAAGACATTTCGATCAGACAATGGCGGAGAATTCACTTCGAATGAATTCAAAGAGCTATGCAAAGAATCAGGGATTAAGAGGGAGTTGTCCACTCCTTATAATCCACAACATAATGGGATTGCGGAACAAAAGAACAAAACTATCATGGAAGCTGCAAGAGCTATGCTTCATGATTAAGACCTTCCTATGCATCTTTGGGCCGAAGCTGCCAGAACAGCGGTGTATGTACAGAACCGTACTCCACATAGAGTACTCGAGAACAAGACTCCTGAAGAAGTCTTCTCCGACAAGAAACCAGAAGTCAGCCATCTCAGAATATTCGGCTGACTGGTGTACATACACATTCCAAAAGAGAAGAGAACAAAATTAGATCATTTAGGAAAGAAGGGTATAGTTGTGGGATACTATGAAAACTCGAAGGCTTACAGAATATATTTCCCAGGATACAAGAAGATTGACATCAATAGGGATGTGACATTTGATGAAGATACAGCTTACAACAAATCCAGAACAAAACCTGTTGAAGAACTTGAAGAAGCAGAAGCACCCAGAATTCATGATACAACCATGAATGAAGAAACTCAAGAAGTAGATCGAGATTTTGAAGAACCACAAAGACCTGTAGATCCACCTCTAGAGAAGAATCCTCATAAGAGGAAACCTTCTTGGGTACATGAAATTATCCAAGGTGTGGAAAGATATGGGGCTCCAGAAGAGAATCACAGAGAAAGGAAGAGGACCAGATCCTGCTCCGGGTTTGTAGCTTTACTATGTGATTTCATTGATAAAGAACCTTCCAGTTAGAAAGAAGCGACAGAACGAAAAGAATGGAAGGATGCTATGATCGAAAAAGCGACAGAACCTTCCAGTTGTCCCAAGACCTAAAAGGAAGTCAATTGTAACTTCCAAATGGATCTACAAGATCAAGCATGCTGCAGACGGTAGCATTGAAAAATATAAGGCAAGATTTGTGGCTCGAGGTTTCTCTCAGAAAGAAGGAATAGATTATGAAGAAACCTTTGCACCTGTAGCCAGATACACTTCCATCAGATCAATACTAGCTCTGGCTGCAGTAATGAAATGGAAGATACACCAGATGGATGTCAAGACTGATTTCTTGAATGGTGTAGTGGAAGAGGAAGTGTATGTAGAGCAGCCACTCAGTTTTGATACTCATGACAGGGAGTCTCATGTGTGCAGATTGAAGAAAGCCCTGTACGGTTTGAAACAGGCACCCAGGACTTGGTACGACAAAATTGACAGCTTTCTATCCAGTTTGGGCTTTACCAAGAGTAAAGCAGATTCCAACCTTTACTATAAGGTTGAAGATCGCAACCCAGTGATACTTCTACTATATGTAGATGATCTATTTGTGACAGGTATGGATGGGTTGATTGCTGATACGAAGAGAAAGCTTGCTGCCGAGTCCGAAATGAAGGACTTGGGGATGATGCATTACTTTCTAGGTATGGACGTGTGGCAGAGTGCAGATGGAATCTTCCTTGGACAAGGGAAGTATGCAGTAGAGATTCTGAAGAGGTTTGGGATGATGGACTGCAAGGCTATGGCCACACCTATGGCATCTAACCTTAAGCTATTGAACGAAGCTTCATCAAAGTCGGTTGATGCTACGATGTATCGTCAGATGATTGGGTCCTTGATGTACCTGACGAACACGAGACCAGACATTTGCTTTGCTGTGAACACCTTGAGCCAGTTCCTGACAGATTCGAGACATGTTCACTTGATTGATGCAAAGCATATTCTGAGGTACCTAAAAGGTACAGTTGATTATGGGCTCAAGTACGATGTGAATCAAAAGATTAACTTGGAGGGTTATGTTGATTCAGATTGGGTAGGCAGTGCCATCGATAGGAAGAGCACTTCAGGGTGTTGCTTCAGTATGGGATCAGGTGTGATCTCTTGGTTTAGCAGGAAGCAATCCTGTGTGGCACTGAGTACATCTGAAGCAGAGTATGTTGTAGCTTGTTCAGCTAGTTGTGAGGCAGTATGGCTGAGGAAGCTACTGTCTGATTTATTTGATCTCCAGTTAAATGCTACGTGTATACATTGTGACAACCAGAGTTGCGTGAAGTTGTCAGAGAATCCAGTGTTCCATGACAAGTCGAAGCATATCGAGATCAAGTACCACTATATCAGGGATATGGTGCAGAGGGGAGCAGTGAAGCTCCAGTATGTTGCGACGAAGAAACAGATAGCTGATGTATTGACGAAGCCATTGGCTAGGCTAAAGTTTGAGTACTTCAAGGAGAAGCTTGGTGTTCTCCAGATCGAGGTTTCCTCCAAGGGAAAGTGAATGAGACCCATAGCCATTCTGACATGGTGAGAGGATTGGTTCCTTCCATGGTCAGATGTAAGGGCTGAGCCATTCTGTCATGGTGAGAGGATTGGTTCCTTCCATGGTCAGATGTAAGGGCTGAGCCATTCTGTCATGGTGAGAGGATTGGTTCCTTCCATGTCATATATGAATGCTGGCCATTCTGTCGAGTAGGATAGATGTAAGGGCAACTGCCATTCTGGGAATGAAGGTACCTGGTCAGTTACCAGGAAAACTCAGTCTAGGACTGAGAAGCCATTCTGATGTGATAGAGGGATGTGTTCCCACTTGATCAGATGTAAGGGATGAACCATTCTGTCATGGCTAAAGGATTAGGTTCCTCCCATGTCAGATGTGAGTGTTGGCCATTCCAACGAGCAGGTCGGATGTAAGTGCAGTATCTATCTTCGATCATGTGTTGATCAGATAGAAATGATGTGCCTTTCTTCGATCATGTGTTGATTAGATGTAAGTGCAGTATCGTTCTTCGATCATGTGTTGATCAGATAGAAATGATGTGCCTTTCTTCGATCATGTGTTGATCAGATGTAAGTGCAGTATCTATCTTCAATCATGTGTTGATCAAATAGAAATGATGTGCCTTTCTTCGATCATGTGTTGATCAGATGTAAGTGCAGTATCGTTCTTCGATCATGTGTTGATCAGATAGAAATGATGAGCCTTTCTTCGATCATGTGTTGATCAGATAGAAATGTTGAGCCTTTCTTCGATCATGTGTTGATCTAATGTAAGTGCAGTATCTATCTTCGATCATGTGTTGATCAGATAGAAATGTTGAGCCTTTCTTCGATCATTGGTTGATCAGATATAAGTGCTGAAGAAGACCTACATGGAGGCTAGGCCTACAACCAGCATGAAAAAGGGCTGGCTCTGTAGAACTTCCTGTGACGAGAAGAATCATGAGATAGCACCCGTGTTGATCCAGATGGAGTGATGATCCAGATCTAGTGATGATTCCCAGTGATGATCCAGATCTAGTGATGATGATCCAGATCTAGTGATGATCCAGATCCAGTGATGATGCCCAGTATTGATCCAGATCGAGTGATGATCCATATCCAAAGATGATGTCCAGTGATGATCCAGATCCAAAGATGAAGATGACTTGAAGATGAAGATGACTTGAAGACTAAGAAGACTTGAAGATACAGATGACGAGATGATTCAGAGAAGAAGACCAGTGCTGAAAATTGTATCGAAAGAATACCTTCCTAGTTAAGAAGGAGTGTTGATGTATTTGTAACTTCAAAATGTATTCATCTATTTATCTTATGTATTGTAACCCGACGTTTATTCCGGGATGTATCTATAATGTAATTGAGTCATGTTGTCATGCCCCGATGTTCCGATCGGGAGGATCAATAATGTAAACAAGTCATGTCAAGTCATTGTGGGTAACCCTCTGATTGTCTAACGGTTAAAGTCCCTGCAGTTCTGGGGCGCTAGGGTTATTAGACTCTCCTAGTAGAGGTCGACCCTAGTAGGGTTTAAGTCATGCCGGGATTAGTGTAGTGCATAGTTGAGGATGGAGAAGACACTGGGGCTAGATAAGAAGAAGGTTACTGCTGTCAGGAGATCACTTACTGTTTTGGGCTTTTACTATTTTGGTGTTGATTCTATCTCTGAGGAAGTTGCGGGGTTTTATCCATTTATGGTTTCCCCGAGGAAAAACACTATGTTCATTGTCTCTTATGTTTGATTGATGTACTTGTTATTCTCTCAGTTAAAGATCCTTATAATGCTAGCTTAATGTTGAAAAACTAACACGAATTAGGGGGCAACAGGATTCATATCATCCAAAGCAATGAAATTTGGCATTTTAAAGGTCGTGAAGTTAGAACAGTTCCGTACAGAGGAATTTAACCAGTTCTGGTCCAAATCAGTCCCAGTATGGTTTGTAGCCGAAACTGGTCCGGTTTTCTTCAACACCACTCTGAACTGGAGCCTACTAATTCCGATAATCTTGCCTCGTACTAAACAAAGACACATTTTAAATACTTTCAAAATGTATAGAGCAATCTTTTTGGAAGCTATTCAAATACTCAATTTCCAAAGCTGCATGAAATTACACTAGTCCTAATCTATTGAACGTGTCTTAGATGAGGATAAAGTAATGGTGAGCATAGATACAAATTATTAGAACATACTTTGGTTAAATTAAAAAAATTTATCTACCCTTACTTGCTCAACACACCAACTTTTCACTCCTGTAATTGTAAAACTTATGTTCAACATTCCATGCTTGACCTTTCTGTTCTGAAAATTAACATTTCGTGTAGTAAACAAACACACTTTTTAAGTACATTCAAAAAATATAGGAACAATCCTTTTTGGGAGAGTTTCAAAAGTACGATTTCCAAGTTGCACGAAATTACAAACTGAACCAAATAAAGCGTGATTTATCTATCTTCTAACTCTTGATGAACTGAACGTGTACAAGAAAAGTAACAAAATCCCCACATAAAATAAAAAATTCTAACGTGTTTAAAATAAGTTTCTTCTCACCTCTTCTCGCCTATAAGACTCCACTACTCGATGTCAATCAACAAATCCCGAAGGACAAACTTGGATGTTTAGACAAAACGTTTACAATTTCAGGGGTGTTGAGCAAACAAGGGTAGATAACTTCTTTTACTTAACCAACGTTAGTGTTTCAGTAGTAGTTTTCGCTCACCATTCGTTTTAGTCAAGGAAATTACTATTATATTATTAATCTTGCTTCCTTTCTAGTTTCATTAATGTTATAAGTCAAGAATTCTATAAATGGAGGATTATTGCTTATTTTCAAGCTTCGCTAATGTTCTAAATCAAAGCGTTCTATAAATGGAGGCTTGTACTAAGAGGAAATTTCTTGTATGTGTAATGAAAGCCAAATTTAATTATTAAGCTAAGTTAATTAATGTAAATAAACTAAGAGGTGACTTGAAAAGTCACCTCTCTTCCCCAATTACGGTATAAATTACCAGGGCACCTATTATGTAATTCACCTCTACATTTATAAAATATACATTACATTACATTTTCTCTTACGTTCTCTGTCCATTCTTCCGTTCTTACTCTTTCATCGGTATCAGAGCCTCTAGGCTCTCGGCACCAGCCCACCACCTGGCATCCTCCATCAATCCCATCTCCGCTGCACCCACCTCCTCCTTACCTTCCCCGTGCTCACGCGTCCCTCCACCACCGGTTTCCACCAGCAGCCTGCTCCCTACTCCATCGTCACCACTCCACGCCAAAACTTACTTCACGCTCCTCACCTCCCTTGTCGCTCCTCACTTCACTGCTCCAACCTCCGCCCCTCTCCATCCTCCATCTTCCACCCGCCACGGGCTCTTCACCTCCCTCATCTCTCCTCACTTCGCCGCTCCACCCTCCACCCCTCTCCATCCTCCATCGCTTCCGTCGCTGCTCCACCCACCACTCGATCCTCCATCCCCGCCGTCCCAGCTTTCCCTTCCGCTACCTCTTGCGCCAACACCTGCCTCCCCATCGCCTACGCAACCCACCCTTCAGCGCCCACGCAGCTCCTTCCTCCGTTGCTCTTCAAATCTACTGTTGTTGTTCACCCTCGTCGCTCTCGCCACGCTGCTCCATACTTTCCATCCTTACTTACATCCTACTGCTTGCCTGCTCCATCCCCTGTTGTTTCATCCACCTCGTTGCTTCCATCGTCATTGTTTTTCCTCTTGCCATCGTCGCTGCTCTCCTCCGCTCGCTCATCCACGTGACGGTTAAATTTTTTAATAATAAAATTTTTAATATTAATAATATTTATTAATATTAATATTATTATTAATCAAAAAACTATATTATAATTATAATTTATTTTTTATTATAATTATTATAAAAAAAAAAGTCGTGGTGGGCTGGCATCATATTGCAAACAAAAATAAATCCCAACCGCAAACATTGAAGATTAAAGGTCATATAAAAAATAATAAAGTCACAGTTCTCATAGACTCTGGCAGCACCCATAACTTCGTTAATGTCAACCTTGATAAAATGTTTAACCTATTTATTTGTCCAGTACCTAACATGACGGTCATGATAGCAGATGGCAAGAAGATTGACAATGTGGAAAGATGTCACAAGGTTAAGTTACAAATGCAAGAATATAACTTAGAATCAGATTTCTTTGCAGTACCACTGGGAGGAATCGACGTAGTATTAGGAATACAATGGTTACAAACCTTGGGTACATACTCTGCAAATCACCAAGAACGTTTTATTGAATTCCATGCGTTTGGGAAAACACACAAATTATATGGGTTCCAACCACCTCCAACACAACTGGTTACAGCACATCAGATGGAAAAACTACGTTGGAAAGATGCACCAACGTACATACTTCAAAGTGACACAAGAGCTAATTCGAAAACATCGCAAGGTGTTTCAAGAGTTACCTAAGGCACTCCCAACAAATAGAAAAACTGAACACAGAATCGAAATAGAACCAGGGATAAAACCTGCCAAGTAACAACCCATACAGATGTCCACACCAGAGACGTTGCGATAGTTCACGTAGTCATTGTCGTCAATTAAGCTTTGAGGACAAAGCTTCGTTAAGGGAAAGGCAATGTAATGAAAGCCAAATTTAATTATTAAGCCAGGTTAATTAATGCAAATAAACTAAGAGGTGCCTTGAAAAGTCACCTCTCTTCCCCAATTATGGTATAAATTACCAGGGCACCTATTATATAATTCACCTCTACATTTATAAAATATACATTACATTACATTTTCTCTTACGTTCTCTGTCCATTCTTCTGTTCTTACTCTTTCAGTATGTTACAATAACATTTAGAAAAAGTTATAATTTTTAATTAAAATGATAAAATAATATAAATGGATTTTAACTAATCAAATAGATTGCACATCTTTTTTAAATTTATTATCCTTACCAAAGTTTTAGACATAAACAACCTTTGATACAATTTAAATGCAAATTAGCAGGAAAAGGATGTGCTGTGAATGCACAACACTCTGAATGATAGATTTAACCACTGCATAGTTTACTTGGAAATTGCTAAATCACTCATATAAACAAGACGAGAAAACATTATTCATCTAACTAGAAAGTGTGACCAACATTAAAGTGTTAATAGAAGACTGCATTGAAAATAGGGCACTGGTAACGTTCATGTAGTGTTTCTCCAACCACTAACGGTTTAATTCTTGTTTTGGTTTACCCAGCTAAATGAAATTAGTTTCAAAGAGATAAAGCTAGGTGCAAGTTTCCAAGTTGAAGGAAATCTTCTCTTTGCAATGTAGCCTCTCGGGGCATATTTATATTTATTGAAGCACTTTCTAAACCTATACTAAATGAAACTTGAAAATGGGTACAAGTTTAAAAAAAGAGAATATGTGGAAACTTGATACACCAAAATATGCATGTCGTGGAAAACACGGTGTATAAAAAATACAAATATGTACATATATATATTAAAATAAACTAAGACATTATCTTGCAAGAAACTAAGAATGATATGTACATATATGACATTTTAGTAACCCATATCTATGTTAACTCTCATAGATGATCACATTATGAAAAAACTCAAACGCAGACTTTATAGATGAGGCTATATATCCATATTTCCAAGTCAACCTTTATAGACGATGCTATATGTGCCAAAATAAAACATGAGCTAAAGCCTATTACAAATCCATCTCATCTTCATCATCATTAACAAAATTAGAACAAGATTCCTACTGAAAAGAACTGCAACATGGATTAGAAGAAGAGGGAGCTCCTCTTCACCTACATCACTTTGAATATCAAAAGGGACAAGAGAGAACTCCAAGTCTAAGAATTCTAAATCCACATCCCCATATATGTGAGGCCCACTTGTATATTCTTCACCCCTACAAGATCCACAAGGTGTAGGTTCAAATGCACATAGTATGTTTAGAAAAGAAATTAGAGGTTAATTTGTATTCACTTTCCATAGATGAAAGGTTTCCAGACTTCATGCAGGTTCCATGCCCCTCATGGATGCTTCATTGGACCTAGAACTTAAACTCCACATCAAAATGTGGCATTATCACATTGAAATAGCCCACAAAGTTCCCAAATTGCAAAATGTTGTCCTCTATAGCTTATAGGGTATTCTATGCCAAAATAAAACACGAGCTAAAGCCCATTACATATCCAATAAAACATGATCCCAAGCCCATTACATATCCATCGCATCTTCATCATCAACAATAAAATTAGAACAAGAAGCCTAGTCTAAGGAATTGGGGCATCAATTGGAGGAAGAGGGAGCTTTGCCTCACTAGTATCACCATCAATATGCAGAAAAACAAGAGAGAGTTCCAACTATGGGCATTCTTAATCCACATCCTAGTCTTTATGAGGCCCACTTATATATTCTTCACCCCTATGAGATCCACAAAGCATAGGCTTGAATGCACATAGTACGTTTAGAAATGAAATAGATGTTAATATGCATTCATTTCCATAAGATTAACGGTTTATAGACTTCCTACAAGTCCCACACCCCTCATAGATGCTTCGTTGGGCTTAGATTGTAGTGTAGGACGCACCCTACCAGATGCACCAAAGAGGGGTTGTTTTGCCACATTGTAAAAGGCCAAGTTGGGGGTTTTTTACGTAAAAGTGTCAACCTAGTATGGCTCAAGACCCTTGGTCTAGTCATGGCAGGTGCTCTTGGTCCTCATTTCAAGGAGTGATGACCTTGTGGCTTTGCTGAGTACCCCTTTATGGACAATAACCCCTCATCATGTCGAACATTTATGCCTTGGCTGAGTGTTTGATGCACCTTGAAATGAATCCATTAGGATACATGGCTTAGGGGCTCCTAGCCACACTTACGGTTTTATGCTTTGTATAGGTGATTGAAATTGTAAGCGTTGTCACACATACCTTAGAACATCTCATTAATACCCCCTTCAACCTTATATTATTGTATCATCCCTCCCTCTTGGTTATCTTGGTCTTGAAAAGAAAATTGTCCACCATCAAAGAAAGCTTTAGGAGGCCATACCAACCTAATAAAAAGGGCATTGAGGGGAAAAGACACATGTTAGGATCAATTGTGGCAAGACTTCCTCCTTCCAAGCTCAAGCCTTGATCAAGTTGAAGCATTTCATCAGTTTTTAGCATTATTTTATCTTTTATAAGGTTTAATCCCTAGATTGTGGGTGACAAACCCTAAAAAATCATTAAAAGTCATTTTTGTTAGAGTTTGCACTTTAATTCAAATATGTTCGATATATAATCTAATGCAATAGGTTTACTGAAAGATAGACATGAACGACATAAAAGAGACAGATTTTATACTAGAAAAACCCTCTCTAGGAAAAACCCAACAACTTCTTCAGTATAGATTCATCACTTAGTACAATGTCAAACAAAGATAGAAAACCCAAGAGATATGCAACTTCTACAACTTCTTCTTCTTCTACCCCAACGAACCTTTCTTTCTCTTCCTTGGAGCGAACTTGCTTGAACTTGTTGTGTGTCCAAATGAGGGAGGGCGCCTCCCTATTTATACACTTCATGTGGGTCACCTAAAAACCTAACTAGGAAGACTTCTTAGTCTTACTAGGCCGACTTCTTAGGAAAATACATTACACCTAATCTTTTGGGGACTATTTGTTGGAGTTTGTGCAACTTCAGAAGCTATTCTTATTGTCATCCTTCGGGAGTTGAACTTATTGTAATCATTCATACAAACTCTAGAAAGAACAATGTAATCCCTGGGGTGAAAAGACAGCAATAAAAGCATACAATAAAAATTATGAAATATAAAAATATATTGCTCCCCCAAGTGAAGTCGGCCCTAGTTAAATTATGAGTGGGAAACCTGTATAAATAGGAAGCGCCCCTCCTCATTATTTCACATAGCAGCAACACAACAACTCAGAGAAGTGCACAGTTTTTTGGGAGAGAGAGAAGTTCGAATACACTGCAGAAGAAGACTATTTTCAGGGTTTCAATCTATGGAAAGCATTTCCCTATTTTTCTTTTATTTCTTCATTGTACTTTGATCTCATAAATATTATCTCTACACGAAGTTTGGTGGGTTTTCTCCCATTTGGGTTTCCCAGGTGAAAAATACTCGTGTTATTGTGTTGTGCTTTGTCTATCTTCTAGTGATCCTATTGATAAATGCAATTAAGATATACTGCTATAATCTTAAGAAAATCTAACATGGTATCATAGCAGTTTAGAAGAAGCCATTGTCGAAACTAGGGTTTCATCTTTCAAGGTCTTCACTAAACCTTTTGGCAGAAAAAAGAGCCTTGAGAATTTCGCTCTAAGGAGGGCGCATCTTTTGGTGTAGACAAAATTCAATTCTGAGAATTTTCAATTTTGACCTAATTCTGTAGCTGCAACAAAAATTAGGGTTTTAGTTTTGACCTACTCCCTCCACAGTTTTGGCTCGACTCTACCTCTTCTCAATTCGCCAATGTCAAACAAAGATAGAAAACCCAAGAGATATGATAACTTCTACAATTTCTTCTTCTTCTACCCCAACAGACTTGTCTTTCTCTTCCTTGGTGCGAACTTGCTTGAACTTGTTGTGTGTCCAAATAAGGGAGGGCACCTCCCTATTTATACACTTCATGTGGGTCACCTAAAACCTAACTAGGCCGACTTCTTAGGAAAATACATTACACCTAATCTTTTGGGGACTATTTGTTGGAGTTTGTGCAACTTCAAAAGCTATTCTTATTGTCATCCTTCGGGAGTTGAACTCATTGTAATCATTCATCTAAACCCTAGAAAGAACAATGCAATTCTTGGGGTGAAAATCCAACAATAAAAGAATAAAATAAAAATTATGAAATATAGAAATATATTGCTCCCCCAAGTGAAGTCGGCCCCAGTTAAAGTATGAGTGGGAAACCTGTATAAATAGGAGGCGCCCCTCCTTAGTATTTGACACAGCAACTCAGAGAAGTAGACAGTTTTCTAGGAGAGAGAGAAGTTCACATACACTGCAGAAGAAGACTATTTTCAGGGTTTCAATCTATGGAAAACATTTCCATATTTTTATTTTCTTTCTTCATTGTACTCTAATCTCATAAATATTATCTCTAGATGAAGGTTTGTGGGTTTTCTCCCATTTGGGTTTCCCAGGTGAAAAATACTCATGTTAATGTGATGTGCTTTGTTTATCTTCTAGTGATCCTATTGATAAATGCAATTAAGATATACTGTTATAATATTAAGAAAATCTAACATGGTATCAGAGTAGTTTAGAAGAAGCCATTGTCGGAATTAGGGTTTCATCTTTCAAGGTCTCCACTAAACCTTTTGGCAGAAAAAGAGCCTTGGGAATTTCGCTCCAAGGAGGGTGCATCTTTTGGTGTAGACAAAATTTAATTTTGAGAATTTTCAATTTTGGGGTAGCAGGGTCCGTCAAAAGTATGCAGAGTGGGTACTCGTTGGATCATCACGTTTTTACAGGTATTTCTTGATTTTGGGGTAGCGGGGTCCGTCAAAAGTATGCAGAGTGGATACTCGTTGGATGCGGAATTTTAATCCGCATCCAACGAGCTCTCCCGATTGAAATTTGAGTAAAAACACATGGAGATATGTCGAAAATACGAACATAAAAATTAGTTTTTTTATGATACCTATCCTCAAATTTATATTAAAAAATTGTTTAAGACCTATACGGTATTTCAAATTTAAAGAAATTTTATTAGCTAACACATGATGACATGGAATTTGAATTAGGGTTGAAAGGCCCATTTTGAGTTGAAATTTCCTCTAATGGCGGATCTTTACTAAGACCCTTGCGTTGAGTACACAAGACACTGTAGTGAAGAGATCCTAGGGGACACTGTGAATTAGCGGTACCTTAACCAATCTCACATCAAAACCTGCAAGCTCTGTGAAGAATTAATCATTACATTTTAATAATGGCCAGAAGTCTTTAGATTTAGCATTTATTTATCCACTGCTTTTAGGCCTTTCACAATTTCACTTTTATAGCCCGTTTTGAGTTGTCTAAAGACATAGTTTGCATTTATTTGAGGGCTTTGCATCTCAATAATTAGAACTTATAGCACATAGTGCATGTAATGATGGTAGACATATTGTTTCAAGTTTTAGATCACACTCTTCGGGCAACCAAGGGGGAATATCCATAGTCAGGACCAAACATCGGGAGCAACCGATCAGAGAGGTCAAGGCTTAAAAACCCAACTCTCCTAAGCTCAGGAACCAACACCGACGGGTTTTCCTAGCCCAGAAGGATCAAGGTGTCAGAAATTTTAGTTGTACAACTCAGAGCCGAGACACAAAACATCATGGGATCCATCATGCTCAGGGGTCAAAGTGGGAAAAATGATCTTCAATCTCATAGGTGTCTATCAAACCAAAGTCATGGGATGAGAATCAATCATGGATGAACTGGATGTACAGGGACAAATGACGCATGGAGCCAACATAGCACTAAGGTTTAACATTTGTATAAAGCATGGCATGAGCAACAATTTTCAGCATTAAGTCCTTTAATCAGTCTTAGCACAAGTTCAAGCATTAATACAAATATAAGCATAGGTCACCATGAACATCCTAACAAGACAAGCCTAGGTGTTTAATATACATCACATAGAAAAAGCAAACCAAGGAAACATATACCCGATCTCCCCATATATACCTTTCTCCATCTGATAAGCATTAGGGGAATTTTGAGGTCTAAAATGGGTCTCATAAGAGATATAATAAAATAATATGAGTTAGTCATTTTGTGGGGAAGGTTTATCTACAACTCACCTCTTGCACTTCAATTTATGTAACTATGGTTGAATTAAAATGAAAAGATGTCTAAAAATAAAATAAGAAAAAAATATCTTTGATATGACTAAAAATATAAGTACTTGAGTACATAGATATGACTAGAAATATAAGTACTTTAGTACATAGATGTACTAAAAGAAAGTAAGAATAAATAAAATAAAGTAAAATACTTTAATTATGAATTTTAAATTTAAGTTAAAGTTTATATATATATATAAACCCAATTTAACTAATATTTATTAAATAATTTTAAATTTATATTTGTAATTATAAATTAAAATTTAAAAAATAAATATTAAATACACATAAATATAGTTAATATTATTTAGTTTAATTTAACTAGAAGTTAAATCTACACACATTTAAAATTTAAACTTCAAATTTATATCAGCATTTATTTATCATAAATATATAAATTAATAAATTATTTATTTATAACAATATTATATTCTATTCTTTTATAACCAATATATATATATATATATATATATATATATATTAAAACTTGAATAATATTTTATAACTGCCTCATAACTTATTTAATATTTTATATAAATTTAGTGCTACCACATATTCATCATAGGAAGTACTTACATATAAATGGACATTTGAATCATGAAATAAAGTTTGAATGAGTGTATTTTTATTATTATTATATAATAATATGAAGTACTACATATTCATTATATGAAGTACATATTTACATCCATATTCATTATATGAAGTACATAAGTCATAGAATTTTGACTTTAAGTTTTATTTTTTCTTTTAATAATAGGTTTTATATTAAAATATTTATTATATATGAAATTATTTTAAAGTATTTTATTTTGTAAATACTTAAAAGTACTAAGCATATAAATATTATATTCAAAAGTAATGTATGACTATTTTTTCCATTATGAGTATAGTAAATTATGGGTTTACATCCACCATTTATAAATTGACAAGTAAGTACCTTTAACTCAAGAAATGCCACCTCAACTATAATAGATGATGTCATTCTTTGGAATGTGATTGGTTCTTTTAAAGTTGATTTAGATAGTACTTTTTTTGTTTGGAGGCCTATTTTAGACCTCAAAATTCCCGTCTTGAAATTGATTTATTAAACATGATACAATGGTCTCATAAAGAGATAGAGGGTGGAATTCTGAAACCAGTGGCACAAACGATGTCTCAAACGGAGTCCGTATGGTCCTGTTATGTTGATCGAAAGAAATTAGGTCAAATGGGGCCTATATAAGGGTGGGGCCCACTTGGTGAAGTGTCATTGTCACTGTTCATTGTGAAGTTGGAGAGGTGGGCCCTAATTCTTCATTTGTTGATTTCTCTTGATCTGACCAATGGTTTCAAGTGCCGCAACTTGCAGGTAAAATCTCTCACTGAAACTCATCTTTTTGGTGGCTTATTTGCTGGATTTGGTCACCTGGAGGCCCCTCATGAGCAGTTTGGGGTTTCATGGGGGCCAAGTCACACCTTTCAAAGGAAAAGCTGCACCCTGGGCGCACCTGTGGGGAAATTATGAGCACCCTGGGTGCTCATTTTTCCCAAACAGGTGCGCCCTAGCCTCTTTTGGGTGTTTTTTGATGATGGCAATGGCTCACATTAGGGTTTTTACTTGTGCAGGATGGCAGAGATCAAGTGGAGAGAGAGACTACAAGAGTGTCAGGGATGCATCCTTACATGAATGGGGGAAATTTTTAAAGAATCTATTAGGATGCCATCTTTGGATACCACAAATCCTAGCAGACGTCCCGTCTCAATACAAAAAACACATTTATGCAGGTTGAGCCATATATTATAATGACGACATCTCAGGAATATGTCTCTAAGATGACTAGGGTTGTCCTCCCATCATTGTGAATGAGCAGGGAGGTCGTCAAGGTACGGTTAAACAATATGTTTAATATCATGAAATGCATAGGACATTGCATGCTGGAACGTAGCTCCAGCATTTTTCAAGCCAAACGGTAACTTCTTATATGCAAAGGTTCCCCATGGGAAAATGAATGTCGTCTTATGCTGATCGGAGGGTAATATCTCAATATGATTATAGCTAGAGAAGCCATCCATAAATGAAAAGATGACACTTCCAACACAGTTGTCGATAATATGATCGATGTACGGGGTAGGAAAGTTGTCCTTGGGACAAGCTTTATTGAGATCCCTAAATTCGATACAGACTCTAATGGTTCCCTGCTTTTTATTGACAGGGACAACTATCGATACCCATTCTGTTAGGGGTACAAGATAAATAAACCCAGCTTTCAGAAGCTTCTCAATTTCAGCCTTTATAGCTGCGGCCTTTCGAGGATGGACTTTCCTAAGTTTTTGCCTGACAGGTTTGGTTGGGGGATAGGTTTTAATCTCATGGACCACAATGGATGGGTCAATCCCCAACATCTCTTTGTAGGACCAGGTAAAAATATCACGGAATTCTTTAAAAAGTGCCTTATAGGCTTTAGATTCATCTGCGGAGCAGTTCTTCCCAACATGAACATGCTCGATAGTGTCAGGCTTGGCTGATATGTCAATCGGGTTTGTCTGTGTAATGTTGCAAAGGTTTCCTTAAGAATATTTATTTTGCAACATTATAGGACTTTGGGGCATGTTGACAATATCAGTAGGAAACAAGGATGCAAAATCATGGTTAACCGAACTAGTGTTGTGGAGTGTTGGATTGATTTTTTGACCTAGGCCAACAAGGAGATTATGCCCACACAATCAACTTAAAGCAGCTTCCGGTGTGTTTGGAATAGCAAAATCTCACAGGTTATGGTCTTGCTACCAACTGAATTTTTCTCTTAGGGAGAAACTAAAATTCAGTAAAAGTCTATCCTAAAGTTATTTCTATCTAAATAAACCCTAAAATTAGTTTTCAACTATCTAAGTTATCCTACAATTGCTTTCTTAAGGAAAGTCTTCAAATTTGGAGGGTTTAGTATTTAATGGTCTAAATTTTAAAACACTATTAAAATGATTCTAAAATTACACAAATTCTATTTAACAACTGTTAAATGTAAACTATACTAAGATAATACTAACTGAACTATCTTAACTATCCTATCTATCCGATCTCAACTGAGAGCGATTCTGAATATTATATTAACTATTAATTAATTAATGATGAACAAAAAGATAAGGAGTAAGATCTAAATGAAAATATTTAAACCATCGACACTAAATCATTCTGCTATAAAATACCATTGACAGAGAAACTGAAATAAGCAATTACTTCGAATTTTCTGAAATGTTTAATTAATTAATAACTAATAAACAAAATTAGATATTTGAATGAGGGATAATGTTCAAAATGAAATCATTGCCGAAATGCAAATGATATATATATATATCATTATATCTTGAATTTTCAGTAGAAACACTGGTTAATTCAGTTAGAATAATATAGTAATTCAAATATGATATTGTGTTTGACAAAGTGTAATAACGATTAATGAACACAAGCATAACCGAGTATACTGTATCAATATTATAAGTAGAAGATTATATACTGAAATATAAAAAGAGTATCCAAAATAATACCGATCAACGATATCAGTCTGAGAATATCCAGTCACATTCCACTTCCAAAGATAAAACTTCAGCCAGGAACAAAACAATTATCAAAATAATATTTCAAACATGTTTTTCTTCAGTCACTCCATTCCCTATCCCATAAAAATTACTAGTTTATATAATACCCCAGTATTTCGATTCAATTTTTTTTTATAAATGCTGTATGCAATATTATAGGAGACCTATCACTATCAAAGAGCATCGAATCTCTTCAACAGACACTTGTCACTAGAAGATAACAATAAAAAAAACAACTAGCCTGAAACATCTGCTGATTAAAAGGAACTGGCATATTCGTGGCTATGTCAAAATTCCAGTCTTCAATAAACATCCACATATTCCAACTGAAATCAAAGATATCCTTAATCGATAGAGGATAATGATAACATTCCCACCTGTTTAAACAAACAAAAGGATCTTATTAAAACCAATTTTAATAGAAATAACAAAAGAAACCATAAGTTGTATGCGTGCCTGTAAAATCTGCAATTTTACAAGCATGCACAAAAAGCTTTTATTACCTGTTGACAGATAGATAAACCATATAACTGAAAATGGAAATAATCATCAGGTTCAATTTTGTAAATCGACCACTCTTCTGGCTTCGGAAAGCTTGGCTTTGAGCCTGATGATCACTAGCTTCTGTTTTACTACTTGTTCAAGAAAATGTTGGTTTGTATCTATCATTGATTTTTTTTCCTTCTTGTATTGGTTCTTTTTGATGTTCACTTCCTTCCATCTGTTAATCCAGTTTAATAACTCTTCCCTGAATGTCTTATTTTCCACCTCTTTCAAAGCTGCATTAGCTTGACACTGTTTTAGTTCATTTTTTAATTCCATAATTTTAGTCTCGTATACCCTGTCAAGGACTTGTTGGAGCATTTCTTCCACCTTGTCATGACACGAATCATCTGCTTGAGAAGAATCTAGATTATCTATGTATTGACCAGGTGATGGAAAGCTCACAAAAGATGGCTCGGGGCCCGAACCATAGGCGTCCATACACGATGGAGTAGCTTCTGCCTTACCCGATTCTGTAATGTCTTTAGCCAATTTTTCATGATTATTCTCTATAAGAGTAGATTCATCCATATGTGTAGTTTCAGGAACCAATGATGGAACATCATCCTCAAGATGGACAATCACTGGCTGAGTACTCTGTTGAGTGACCGTAGGAACAGAGGCTATAGGTGTATTATTCATACTTCTAGTAATTCTTCTAGTATGAACAAACACAATATTTTTTTATTCAAAACCCCCTTTGTCACAGCACACCTGTGCTATTTGTTCTAGTTTATGCATGGACTCATCACCATGTTTTTGAGGAGTATATAGCTCAGGGGGGTTTCCATACTCAACAGCATTAACATATTCATTTTTGGTTAACTTGCCCTCTGCCTTTGCAGGTATACTAAAGCAATTGTCATTCGGGGATTGGTTCAAGGTTGTCTCAGCAAAACAGGGAGCTACATTCACGACCCCATCATCATCAATACCGGTGTTTATGGGTGGATTTTCTTCCTGAAGCTCTTTATCCTTTGATTCAGCTTCATGAACATCACCAACTTCAGATTTTACTGTAGCCTTGCGTTTCCTACGGGTCTTTTGGGGAGGGTTTGGCCAATATTGAGTTGGCCCTAATTGACATTCAATTAAAAACTCATCCCACGATTTACCATTAAGAGACAGTTGATGCTGTATTATAATTTTGACTAGGCCATGATGGAACAGAATTCTATCAGGATTACCTATGGTAGTTTGAACCGAATGAGCCATTTTCTTTAGACTTTGCAATAGGTAAAAGAGGAGATTAACTTTACATCCTTTTAATGATAACAATAGTCATAGGTGATAATAATGCAGGTGAGAGAATCGTCCATCACATGATACGTACCTGACCAAGATCTCATAGAATGCTCGCCATTCTGGCTTTAGAAACTTAATTGAAACCCCAATCTTCAGTTTGGCACTGGCCGACAAGGGCAATAGCAAGGACTGACATTTCTTCTTATTCACTTTCCCACCTTTAAACCATCGCTCTCCAGTTTGTGGAAGCTTCGTAGCCTCTGCAATTTTATCTTCGTCAATGATAAACTTGAAATCTCCAACCTGTGCTATGTTTTCTTTCAAACTCAAAGCAAACTGTTTAGTAAACTCCATGTTATGGCCACTAAAGCACCTGAAGAACTGACCCCATAAAATTTTGTCAAATAACAGGGCATCCTTCTCATCGGCTTCAACTAAGCGGAGCCATAGTTCCCTCACTACTACTCAAGTTACGAATTGAAATGAATGGAGTTGTGAAGATGGAAGGAATAGGCACCCAGGTGAAAGACATTACTCGAATTGTCAAATCCTCACATTCTTCATACCTGACAGAGATGAGAGCTCCAACTTTGGCCATTTCTACCAAATTCGGTGATGATTAACACAACAACTAGTGCTTTTGCTATGATAAATGGAATATTATCCATGACTAACTGTAACTCTTAACCAATTCTTCATATCAGAGATCATTCGATTCATGAATCATAAATCAAGACATTAATTACACGCAGTTTGGCATGATGATCTCATACATCATCATGAAATGGAATGGTTATCAGTCATATACAACATTAAATTTTGCTGATACGATTTCATTATTTCACTCACAGCTGTTAATTGATATGAAAGGTGTTAACCAAATCTTCATACCAACGCAGCGATCCTGGTAACAGGTGTCATTTATCAGCCATATGAGTCATGTCTCTTCATAAAACGGTCAATTGATGATTTACTCCAGATTATACGTGAAAGGTGGTCGTGTTTATTAATATTACGATATAGTGTTAAATTAGTAAACCCTAATGTTCTTGAGATATAACTAACTAATGATCCAAATTAACACTTAAACCATGTATATACATAAAGTTTAATTTTGAAATATGGTTTTAAAACTTTACGAAATCCCACCCATTAATATCAAAAACCAAATTCGATAGGATATAAAGCTTGTAAGGCTATGACGCATGAAAATTTCAAAATGAAATTCATTTATTTGCTTTTCACTAGCTATGTATATACAATTTTTACAAAGTAATGATGTGATATTAAGTTACATATGAAATGTGAACTTTTAGGTCTAATAAAAATTCTAATTAATAAATCGCCTTTAGTTCTAGTGATTTCAAGAACTTATAATATCTTATCAATACCAATCCCCAAATAAATTCGAAATGTGTTGTCTTTAAACACCAATTAGCATACTATCCTTTCAAATCTCTTAAATCAACATATATAATCAGGTAAATTAATTAATGATAGAATTGATTATATATAAAATTTATGAAACTGATAGCTGCTAATTATCAAGTTTATGAAAATGTTTTCATAAACTTCTAATATGTCATTTGACTCTTCTACAATTGAGAGTACCTTCAGAATCGAGGATTCTGAAGGCACTCTTTTATACTCTTTAATAGGTAAATCATAAAAGAGAGCTGATCTCCCTTCAATTGGCATCTAAATATTACTGACCGATTATATATAAATATTTGACAGTTTGAAATATTTGACTAACAGAATCAAAACTGGTTGCAAATAGTGGAATGATGTTTAAAAGTTTCATAAGACTTATGAATTTACCATCATCCTTCAATTTTATAAAATATAAATCAGTTTATACAAAATATAAATTTATTTACAAATAGCGAACAAATTATATACATTTTAAAACCTAAAATATTAACAGAAATATTTTGTCAGGATCAGTCCATTCACCGGGAATGTTTCAAACTGACCTTCTAGTGTTTGCAATAGAAAGGTACTTGGACCTATCTTCTCAGCAATAACAAAGGGACCTAACCAAAGCTTTTGAAACTTAGTATGATCTCCTTTGTCCTCATGAACTTTATCCTATTTTAAAACCAAGTCTCCCACCTGAAATTCTTGATTGGAACTAAAGGATTGGTCAAACCAAGACTTTACAATTTGTTGATGTTTTGTAAAGTGTTGTTTTGACTTTCCTCTTTATTCTTCAAATTTTAACAAAGTATTAATTCTCTTTTACATTGCTGGACATTCTTCATCTTGAACAGACTGAGCTAACTGTAATGAAGGTAAAAATAAATTTGGTGGTAAAATAGCTTCAGTTCCATACACTAAGAAGAAGGGTGAGTTACCTATCGCAGTCTTAGGAGTTACTCTGTCTGCCCAAAGGGCATTGACTAATTCTATATACCAATTACGATGATGAACTGAAATAGTTCTTTTGAGAATTTTCAATAAATTTTTGTTTGTTGATTCAGCTAAACCATTTCCATGAGGATGGTAGTTAGCTGAATACCTGATTCTTATTCCCTTCTCTAAAGCAAATTGAGTAAACTCAACTGATGAAAATTATGAAGCATTATCAAATACAAGGGAATCTAGAACGCCAAATCTTGTTATGATAAAGAATTCTAAAAATAATATAACCTGATTGGTGTTTACAACCCTTAATGGTGCAGCTTCTGCCCAACGAGTAAAATATTCAGTTGCAGTTATTATATACTTGTGTTGTTTAGATGAGGGGGGATTTATTGGTCCCATTATATCAATACCCCATTGCTGAAAGGGTCTTTCTACTGAAACTGGTTGTAAGGGAAAAGCAACTTTCTTAACCCTTCCCGCAGCAAGTTGTAATTCCTGGCATTTTCTAACAAAAGCATATGAATCTTGAAACAAGGTAGGCCAATAATAACCATCCCTAAGAATTTTATGCGCAGTAGTTTCTCCACCAAAATGACCTCCTGCTGGTCCAGAATGTAACTCCTTCAGAATTACTTCCGTTTCATCTATGTCTAGACATCAAAGCAATACTTCTTCTGAATTTCTCCGAAAAAGAATATTATCAATTCATAAATAAGGAGCATATTTCAATATAAGTGCTCTTTTCTTCCTTGGTTCTAGGTAATCAGGGGCAATTCCTGTTTCCAAAAGTATTCTTATGTCTGTATACCAGGAATCCTATGGTGGAGGATAGAAATAGATTTCTCTGGTAAGTAAAATTTCATCAATGACAGTTTCATCTTTATCATTAGGTAAATGAGTGGCTTCAGCAGCTAGTTTACATAATCCTTGACCTTTGACTATCGTTGAGGGTTTAATTTCTAAATCATACTCTTGAAGGGCTGTCATTCATGGTGCCCTTTTCTCACCTAAATATTTTTGCACTAACAAATTTCTGATTGAGGAATAAGGGACTATCACCTTCGTTTTAGATTTCAATAAATATGGACGAAAATGTT